>MU226542.1:1827840-1848458 GCA_018584345.1 Thuja plicata
CCACCATGGCTCTCCTATAAGAGATCATTACTTGATCGATCAAAGATAAGCATATATACAACAAACAATGCGAGTCTAATTTATCCAATCTGCAGAATATTAATGTTAATACAATTATATATATATATACATATCTATTACTATATTAGTAATATATATATATATATATATATATATAGTGATTAAATATATGTTATATATATATTGAGATTATATATATATATATATTGGATTAATATGAGAAAATTTTAAAAGACAAATCTGATCCAAAATTTAACAATAATTTGGGCCCAGCCCATAATTAATTCAATTTATATTATTTTAATTATTTTAGTTCTTTAATTAAAATAACTACCATAAATAAATCATTTAATTCTCCAATTAAATAATTTAATCTCTATAATATTTAATTCTCTAATTACATAATAAATTATTTAATTCTCTAATTAAATAATTAATTCATTATTTTAATTCTCCTAATTAAAATAATAAATCATTTAACTTTCCAATTAAGTAATTAATCCCACAATAGATTATTTATTTAATTCTCAATTAAATAAATAATTAATCCATCCATAGATAATATTATTTAATTCTCCTTAATTAAATAATTAATTATTTTAATTCTCCTAATTAAAATAATGCGAGGCTAGAATCCAATCTAGCTACCAAACATTAACAATTTCTCACTCTTTTTGTCAATCGAGATTGTATGCCTTTTCCTCAACATTGGATGCTGTCAACCAACCCCTACCAAACAATGCATTGTACACATTCTTCCCTAATGAAATGACCACAAAGATCAACAAAAATGATTGGGTTCCTATAATTACCTTTTGTCCCATTGAAATTCCAAATACTTGAATACCTTGTCGATTTGCACCCACCAATTGAAAAAGTTGGGGGCCAAATGGTCGACTCATTCATGCTTCTCCAAGTGTCTTTCAAAAGTATGTCCATGCAACTTGCCACAACAATGTTATTGGTGAGATTCCTTCCACGGATCTCCATATTCACCACTGCTGGTTTCTTTGTTGTGTTAACTGTCAATAATATCAGATCAATCACTTGGTCACCCAATAACGAAGGTTCATTTTTTGGATCTTCATTCTCACTAGATTCTGATTTGGTAGGAGCATGCACCATCTCATTCTCCCTCAATACAATAGCATTTCCAAGCTCAGAAATACTTTGTAGTAAATTCACTACTTTAATTGGTATGGTAGTTTGGGTGATTGTATTGTAGCCTGCCCCCATCTATGTATTGGACCAAACTTAGCTTGAAACATCAGCAACATATGTAGCATACCTTACATCATAATTAGATGGTATAAGATTGTTGAACACTTCCGGATGTTAGGAATGGGGGTGAATTAGCATGCAATAAAACATATAAGATTATTATCCTCATATTCGATTCAATTCATATGCAGAAGTAAATAATTGAAACAGAAAGAGCACAACATATAACAATAGTATTTTTTACGTCGAAAACCCAAAACGGGAAAAAACACGATGAGATTCACACACACTATATGATGAACAGTTAGTACATTGATTGATTTAGGCACATTGCCAAGGAAGCGCGCTACTCCCTGAAAGAGATCTTGTACCCAAAAGGACAAGATACAAAAAGGACATGTAGACAATGAAGATCATCCTTCCTTTAGGACAAGATACATTACAACTGATAACTAGGAATAATATTGATTGAACTGATTAGAAGCGCACTGCCAAAATGCTGATTATAGTTCGTTGTTCATGTATCTGCTAGTGATTCCATCTTTGTAACTCTTAAGGTGGGTCCAAACCGGCATTAACACCGTTTGTTTGGGCCAAGTGGGGATTTGAACCGTGGTTGCACCATTAACAATGCAATCACTTGATCATTACACCACAAGATGATACCCTTGTGTATTAATAAATTACTATAATTTATTTATTTGAATATACTACACTTTATATATTTCTTCCAGAGTTGACCTTGAAATATTGGAAATGAAAAACTTGAATACAATGGTTCAAAGCACATTTAGTGTCAAGGATTATTCTTGTTTTAATATGATGACGTTATTAGTTATCCCTTTGCCAAACAAGATTCTTATAACACAAGAATAAGAATGTATCATCAGAAGTTTAAATAAAAAAGAATACTGAAAAGAAAGATTAATACTTTCTACCTATATTGACTATAAAATCTTGCTTTCAACAACGGATGTTTACTGCAGTGATTTGTTTATTTCCCTTTATATCCAGAAAAAAGTATCATGCATTATCAATCATTAGCATACCAAAGTTAAAACAAATCACACAAACTAACCTTGCAGTGCAGACAATTTTGCGCATTGATATGAAACTTCAAATGGCCATTCTCATCTGATACATATCTGAATATAGAAACAAATGTGCCAAATGTTTGAGACCAATAGTCAAATGATTACACTAATTAACATGCTAAATTTCAAGAGAATAAACTTGGCATGGCCAAAACAAAGGGTGTATTCTATTAGTTTAGTTTTGACATTTGGTGATGCAACCAAAAGAGTATTACATACTCATACACCCGTGCTGGACAGTATCGAGACTCTGGCCCTGCATATCTTGGTAAGTTTACATCCAATGGCCTTCTAGGATCACACAAACGTAGATGAGCTGGCTGATCATGATCATGATTTGTGTTACTCCTACAATCATTGTTAAGGAGAATATGAATAACGACAATTAATTAAACAGACCAGTAAATCACATCATAGCATATTATTTTTTTCTGTACAAACATTAAAATCTACTAGTCTCCTCCAGTGTGCAAATTGGCAATTTTGTAATATGCAAGTTTGCCCATTATCAACCCCCTTATACAAAATGAGTAATAAGGTCAAATAAATAGTTACCCCATAAATGTCAAAAGGATACCTGAAAATGTAAATATTGGATCCAAATTATTCCTTTTCTCATCTTCAAAAAACACACTAACAGGAGTATTAGAATGACATTTTGTGGCTGCAGGTTTAGCTCACTGATTAGAGAAGCAACTAATTATACCTCCTGAACACGCTAGGAGTTTTGAGATAATGAAAAATTTTGTAACTATCTTTCAGCATTGTCAAATGCAGACATTTCCTTGACCTAAAATAGAAAAAGTGTACTAACAGATTCTTCATGAATCATAATTAATGTGATACACTTCCCAAATAATGAGGTAAGGAAATTGAATGATGGAAAGAAATTCCCACCCGAAACTCAATAGTGCCTCCAAGGGAAACCCAGAAGTGTTGAAGCTGCTGCTCTTGGTTGGAATTTGGATGGTAAGCTCAAGTTCTGTTCATTGCAGCTTAGATGAAACCCTGATAACGTAGCTCAGGCACTCAGCATTTGGAAAGCCATTGTTCACAATAGCCCTATAATTATATTTGAGACAGATATGCAGAGTGTAACATCCATCATCCCCTCAGAAAGGAATTTAACAAATTGAAGGCTTAATAATATCACGAAGGAGATTAGCAGAATCCTTAGAAATTCCAAGTTGTTTATCTTCACTATACACCTATAGAGGCCAAACAAGTGGTTAACTTTATGGTCTCTTTAATGGCTACATTAGGCTGTGACCAAATTTGTTGATATGGATTCATTCTCTGATAATCTCCTAGAGGTTAAGACAGGTTTGGTACATTTTACTGATGTGAATTCTGCTAAAAATTAATGTAATAATTCTTTTGATATGGATTTGAGGTCAAGTAGCATCCATCATAGGGATACTTGGATTTACCTTCATATCTGAATCTTAACTTCAATGTTTATTTGCAGACTTCAAGTATTTTGTTAGCCATATTTCCTCATTTCGAAAATTATGAAATTATTGTTGTCATTTTGGGAAGGAAAAAGAGTGATGTATTTTTGACAATGTTACTGCTAAAGGATGCCAAATGAGAAAATGAATTGATAGTTGCATAGTAAACTAGAATGTAAATTTTTATTTGATGTGAGAAAAGACAAATCCGAGTGTAATATTCACAAATGAATGAAAAAAAAAATCTGTTTGCAAACTAACAAGTGGTATCAGATCAATAGAAGGAGATAAGAAAATAATCAAAGAGTTGATTGTACAAAAAGAGGTTCATATGGAAGTACAACACTTGTATTTGTTGAAATCTATGGCTTAATTTTTATGACCAAGCAAAGGCACAAGGTTTTCATAAAAACAAACTCTATATGGTTCAACCATACAGCATACAATGTAAGGCTGTTTTATAGATAAGGTCAAATAGCATATGTCTAAAGAAGAGGACCATTGAAGAATCGTAGAGATGTTTGTGTTCAAGTTCAGGCCATATGACATGAAAAAAGGAGAGAATCACATGACGATACAAAAAGAAAGGTGTGCAACTATATTTTTATTTTGACCATATGGCCCAGCATGGCAGTCTTTAATTTTTATTTTAATCATATGGCCCGTCGTGGCAGTCTTTTAGATTTTCAACCAACCAACAGCGTATGGTTTACAAATTAATCTAGGAGGATCTACTAAAAATGTTTCTTGTGGTAATGCCAAGACTATTCACATGGCTTATAGTATTGGCAATAACACTAATATGGTCTTTGATAAACCAAAGCGCCTCCTAGATGCTTGCAGCAACACAAGGATAATAAGTTCATCACTAGCAGATGCCACACATGCTTCAACATTGGTGTAGGGCATTCACACAAAGTCAGGTTCCATAGCAACCATACTTCTGCCAAACCTTCTGTGATTTTTATCATGGCTTTAGCAAGGTCCAACACGCCTCCAAGCCAAACCACAAAGTCTAACTTGCCACACATTATAGTGATATTCTACATATTGCACTTGGAACATCAAACAATATAATCACAACTACAATATAGGTAGTAATCTAAAGGCTCATTGTAATACTATTTTTCTCCAAGTGTAAAAAATAGATAGATTTAATTCATCAGAGTTAATTCTATATGGCATCAGATTTATTGGTGTTATTGTTTAACTTTAAATATTTTGAAGTACATCTATAATTTAGATACAAATGCACAGAAATGCTTATTTATCAATGTTAACTAGCTTAAGACTTGAGAAAATTAAGATCAACATCATTAACATAAATAAATTGGCATCAAACAATATGAATATGATAAAAAGGGATCAAATAACACCGATAAAAAAAAATCTCATTGATTTATAATTGATAATAAGTTCAACACCCTTTAATGTCCCCCTGTTTGGTTGGTTTGAAATATTGGGACAATTACTTGAATTCTCTCTTTTCATAAGTCTGATTATGGTTATGTATAATCTTCTTTTACAAGATCATAAATCCCTTATTGTCTTCCTCAAAATCTGCTATTACACATTGTATATATTCTTTATATATATATGCATGTATCTTTCATACATGTGCTGCATATATTCTTCAATATGAATCTGATATACTCTCCATGCTTTTGCCCCTTCATTTCCTTTATATCTTCTCTAACTCTGATATTTTGCATTGCATGCAACACTCTCCCTATCTTCCTCAACCGTAGTGATGTTTTTATGATAACATATTCAAGGAGTAAAGTCCACTCCTTTTTATGGATGTTGGCCTCCACTCAAAGTCCTTATATATATTTATTTCATGTTCATGATAATGAAACTGTTCAGCATAGTTCTTTCGCCTGACATGTCTGTAGTTTAGACGTGATGGCCAAGGTTATCTCTTTATTATGACAATTTACAACCTTTCTTATTTTGTAATATTGTTCTATGGAAATCACAACTTTATGTATTTCAATTGTTTCTTATCATGATCGCTGTCCCTGATTAACATTGACATGTTAATAATATGCCATCACTTCTTGAACAAGTCTAATCTCCTTTGGTTAGACTTGTCAATGCGCAGACTTACAAATCTTCTAATTGTTGCAGCGACTAGGCTTATCAATGAATACTCACACAATCACAGGAAGAGCCCTTTTGTTTGTGCTGAGTGAATGCCGATGAGACGAATTGAGGTTAGATTCATAGGTTGACATTCCACAACCAAAATACTTGTGCCAGATCATAAATCCTACCGTTCAAGGACAACTTGTAATGTCCCCATTTTAGCTCAGCTTGGGTTGCAGTGAGGATTAGCCTATCAGTGACCCTCGTAGGCTAAGTTGGATGGATAGAGGGTCTCAGTTGGCAGAGCCGGAGGCCAATTCTCACTCCAGAGATCAGGAATGTTTCAGGACTAGTTAGGGTTTCTATCCTTAGCAGGACACCTGAACAGTTGGGTAGCAGTATGGAATTGTGGTGACGTTGACAGAGCTTTCATTCTGAGACTTACTATTTATAGTAAGCCAGTTATGCCATGTCACTATTTTTGGCAGTGCACTCGACCTTGGTGTTAGCAGAGTTCTTTGGTTGATTGATTGGAATAAATCTATTGGCTCAAGATTAAGACGTTAATTATTAATAAAGTATACGTTCATTAATTAAGTATACTTTATTAATAATTAATTATTAAAGAGCTATTATAAAGTCTATTTAAAAAGAGGGGCCAATGACATCAATAAATGTCATTAAATGCTCATTTAAATTATGGCGCCTAAAACTTAGGAAAGGGCTAAGTCAAAAAGGTGACATCAAAAGCAAATATTAATTCATTAATGCGTCTTGTTGGAGAAGTTATGTGGTTCGAACTTCTATGAGGAAATATAAAGGCATTTGGTCGAATTGAACCTCATTGTGAATGTTGCTTTTTGCTTATTAATTGGTGAAGCCTCTTGAGAACTTCCAAGGGTTTCAGACTTGCCTTGGAAATTGAGAATTCTACAGGCTTTCGGCACTTTGAGTTAGTGAAATACCTAGTGAGATTGTGCACAGGTGTTGGTCTTATTTAGAGGCCAAGATTGAATTAATTGATTGCAGAATTTGGTGTCTAGAAGCTTCATATCTTTCCAGAACTAACTGTAGATGGCAAAGGGTTTCGATAAATGCAGAACACAGTTAGTATAGAGACCTGCGTTTGGTATTATAAGGCAGCCACTGAGAATCTAAGGGCCACGTGAGGGCAGAGGAAGCGGTGTTTGGGGTTTTGGAAGGTACGTTTTGATTGTTTGCTGACTTACCAATATAATTCCAGCCTTGGTTGCAAGAGATATTGATTTCCTGTTGAGCTGCATCCCAATTTTGATGTTCATAATTACCTGCGATCAGATTTCAAGTTCCAGCATTTGCATTTGTTAATTCAAGATGCATGAAATTTTCATTGTGGATACATTCATTTGAGTGATTAATAGATTAAGGTTGTTTGGTGCATAGTAAGCATTAGTTATTTTGAATTTCAAGCATTGTTATTTCAATATTGTCAAAAAATCCAAAAAAGAAGCATAAACTCTGGAAAAAACACAAAAAAACTATAGAATTGCAAAAACAATATCCTTCAAAGATAGTTGGAACAATGGTAGAATCAACTGGCTTCTTACACAACTTCATTCTTAATGTCGTGGGCAGTTTTCTTGATTGTTCCCCAAATAGGTATCAAACAAATCAAATAGAGGAAACAAAACTATTAGTAATCACCTGCTCACTAAAATATTGTAGAGACTCCTTCAATCCTGTTCGGCGATCTCCTCCTTCACTTGGCTGAGTAGATATAATTTTTGGCTGATTAGATACGCTGGTGAGGAATGCTGTCATTTTTTCCCCTTCCTTGAATGCCAACCGGATTGTCATCTTTAATACCTGCATGGGAGAGGAGAGTAGCAACTCTTCTTGAGGGTGCGACTTAGTTTTAGTCACTGTCATTATTAGATTTATAATTATCATTAAATGTATATATTATAATTTATTTGTGTTAATATATAATATATTTTAGTTTTATATTACAATAATATACGATTAATATATATATATATATATCAAATTATATAAATGATAATATTTGATTTATATGATTATTTAATATTTTAATATTATATTATTATTATTATTTATTTAATATTTTAATTTCACTAAATATTATTAGTCAAAAATCTCTTTTATTAAACTTGATATATATACCTATAATTATATATATTAAACTATATATATTAAGTATATATTAATTTTTACAATTTAATTTTGTCGATGTAATTATAATTATAATCATGTATATTATAATTTTTAATTATATTTTATTATTTATTTAATTAATTTTAACTCTAAAATTCTATCGAGAAAAGGGGACATCAAAGTCTGCCCTTCCTCAAATTGCTTGCCCTCAAGCAATTATATGTTTTCAACATTCACCAAGAATGTCCTTTTTTAGAGATATGTGATCTCTGCCATGTCGTACGGTGCCCTCAACGGTTCTCCCTTAATCACAGTGCAATAGGGTGCCCTGAAAGCAGTTCTCTCTTAATTGCCACTGCAATAGGGTGTCCTTAGTAGTTGTCCCTTAACTACTTCAATAGGGTGCCCTTAGCGGTTCTCCCTTAATCACAATGCACTAAGGTGCCCTTATAGTGGTTCTCTGATGCGGGGGCATCTCCCCTTCAATTTTGGCTTTCTTTTTTGTTCTGTTAATTCGTTTTTTTTTCCAATTTTGGTGGTTTGGTTTTGTGGTGTTGTAATGTTTGTGTGGCAGCTTCCTGTCATCGTTGCATTTGGGTCTTCTTGTCACTTAGTGATGCATACGAATATCTTGTCGCTAGATCAAGTTACTATGAACTATTATACTTCCTGTCACCCATGGGTAGGAACTTCATTGTTTTCTTGTCGCCGTCAAGTATGTTGCCACGATGACCGTTGGTTTCTTTACATAAACAACAGCGTATACGACGGTTCGGTGGGCAGTTGAATTGGTTGCCTGCACTGGGGAAGCCGATGAGACCAGAAACAAAGAGGCACAACAGAGGATATTATCGATGGACAAAATTGAGAAGACCAATTGGTCATAAGAAAGGGGAAAAGGGAAGAAAATCTGGAGGCCCGATTGGTGAAAACAAAGGCCAAAGGCAGTTATGAACTTTGTCAATTGCAGATTAGAAATTGGGTTTTTGGATGTCTGTAATAAGAAGGTGACTGTGTATGGCCGAATGAGTAGTAATGCCAAGATTTTGTGAAACTTGAATAACTTTGTTGTAGAGGCATATTGCTTGGACTCTGTTAAGGGATTTTAATTAATAAAGGTTGTAATTTCAATTCTTGTCTTTTGCTGTGTGTGAAAAGACTATTAATGATTCATCCCGAACTTCCTATCATTATTTCTATTGCGATTCTTCACTTGTGAATTCTCTATGAAGTGTTGAATTGGTGTTCAACAAGGCTCTGCATCATTTCCCTTCACAGACACTGCAATAGTGTGCCCTTAGCGGTTCTCCCTTGTCCAATTTTGCAATAGGGTGCCCTTAGCGGTTCTCCCTTAATCATAGTGCAGTAGGGTGCCCTTGTAGCGGTTCTCCCTTAACTGCTATTGCAATAGGGTGCCCTTAGCGATTCTCCCTTATCTATTTCTGCAATAGGGTGCCCTTAGTGATTCTCCCTTATCTATTTCTGCAATAGGGTGCCCTTATAGCAATTCTCCCTTAACTGACACTACAATAGGGTGCCCTTAGCGGTTCTCCCTTAATCAGTGTTGTAGGGTGCCCTTATTAGCAGATCTCCCATAACTGCCATTGTAATAGGGTGCCCTTATTAGCAGATCTCCCATAACTGCCATTGTGATTCTCCCTTAGTTGTTGTCATATCCCACCCCTGATAGGATATTTACTTTTCTAATGTTTGCTTGTCTTTGATTTGGGTTTTATGTTTTTTGATATATTTGCAATGTTCGATACAACAATATAATACAACAAAATAAAAGATATTGCAATAATTATTTCAACTCAAAAACTATACATTACATAAGGAATATTATAATATACAATTGAAAATTCCAGATTTTTACATCAGCTTAGATACTCAGCATTTTCACAAATTATCGAGAACCCACTTTTTAAAATATCCCCTATTATCTAAATCAACAATACCCATAAAATTTAGAAGTTACAATTCATGAACTTACAGGTAAGATATGCCTTGAAACCCTCTGCCATACATGGTTACCAGAATGAAGTATAAGTTTGCAACAGTCATACAGCCAAAAGACTATCATCAAACCCTGTCTAATATAGGGAAGCAATTAAATCATCAAACCCTTGAAGTTTTTTGTAGATTATCACTTCCAATCTGCACACTAATGATTCCCACGTGCCAAATGAGGAAGGCACAACCAGCAATAAAGGAATTTAACAATGCTTATCTTCAATAACTTATGATCTGCTCTAAGTAACCTATGAAAATGTTGATAAAACAACTCCAATCAAGCACAATGTGACTTCTGAGATAAAGCCACCAATTAGCAAGCCTCAGATAATCTTTCACACCCTCGGGAAGATTGAATCAAAGAGAAGCTGCACTCTCCAAGACCAATTTGCAACAAAACCCTAGGTCTCACCTCCAAAATGCCAAAGCACAAAGACAAGTGTTGAAAATGATCAATAATAATGAATTCCATTCGCTTTTGAACCCTTTTATAAACTTCTCAAAGCTGGTTGATCCCTTCTAGAGACTTCTTAATCATTTAATATCATTTAAAATAATATTAAATGTGTGCACATGACTTTATTAAAAATATTTTAATATTTAGCCTCCAGATTATAACTAATTAATGAACTTTAAAAATCACTTAAATGAGGGTCATGGCCCCATTGCACATAAAGTGATTTTAATACCTTATATTATAATTGCACTTTATTAATAATTACATAACTCTGCAAATAAATATTATTTCTCAATTTTGTCCAAACTTGGAAATCAACCATTGGGTCCACTGTGCACCCAACTGTCTTGCTAAAAATAGCAAGGGTCCCTCTCTATCAATCATTGACTTACTATAAATAGTAAATCCCTCAATATCTGATCAAACCAACTATGCATTGCAATCATAGCTTGTTTAGGTTCCCTGCTATAAATAGTAACCTTGACTTTCCCGAAATATTCACTATAAATAGTGAGCCAAACTGAGTCAAACGAAGGTCAAACCTAAACATATACTGAGCTGTGACATAGAATACACTTTGTTCTCTACAAAAAGGGGACCCTCTATCCAATTGCTTTAGCCTACGAGGGCCAATGATAGGCTAATCCAACAAACTCTAATGCTCGCGAAAATGGGGACATTACAGTCCACCCTCCCTGAGATTGCTTGTCCCCAAGCAATCATGACTGCAAAGAAACTCCACTACACTGAAAGTTCAAAGGAAGATTGTAAAATGTCCCACACTGAAACACAACTATTGCACCACCAGCATAACCATAACTGCACAGAAATGAACCCAACTGTTAAATCTTTGCGCATTGAAAATGTGCATCCGAAACAAATCATGTACATGAGGATCGAAAGCGAAACTACAAGTAATCCACACCATGTACACACTGCAATACTCCCTAGCAAACCTAGACTGGAACCCCAATGCATGCGAAGGACCCCACAACACACTGAAGAGTATCCAACCAAATATATTTGGATCCCAAATCCTCAATAGAAGCCTGCCAAGAACATCCTCAGACTTTTGCTGCTCTAATCTTATCACAACATCAGCATGGTGGAAATGGTGAAGCAATCCAATGGGACCCATCCAACCTACAGTGCTAACCCTGTCACCACCTAGATCCCAAAATAAACGAAACTCATATCCATCAATCATAAGGAGGTAAGAATATCTGGAAGCATCTACTACACCAAATCTCACTCTACAATCTGTTAATCCCCAATGGATGTGAAATCCAATAGTACTGCAAAGATAAGAACTCCCAAAGGTGTCTGTATCACAACCACTATCTCCATCCTCTACTAAACTACCCTAGATGTGCTGACTCTGCAAGTAGTCCCCCACTAACTTGCAGCAACAGATTCCATCTACTTAAAATGGTGAATACCCATCCCATAAAGGATGGTATAATCCCGAAGCCAATCCACACCGACACATCAAGTCCTCCACACGTGGATCAAAAGAAAAATGATCAGCTCTCCTCACTGCGTAGTTATAGTAGAAAGCTCCAACCTCTATCAATGGCTCATCACTGACAACTCTGGAATCAAGAGATGACTCCAATCTCTGACACCGAACAATTGATTGGGCAAGGGCTCTGGTAACCCTCTCTGCAAACCCAACCACAAAATTTCTATAAGGAAGCATTGTAGTCAGAGTATCTACAATCACTCCCACCAAATGTTGAATGTCGCATGAACCTCAGATGAGAGTATCCTCAGTGACTCCAAACGGTACCTCTTGACACTCTGGACTCTCAAGTAGGCACTCAATAAACGAATCCGGGCAGTCAAAACAATGTGAGGTAGGATCAACATTTTCTTCTGCAACCTTAAGTTGATCACACCAACTCTACGACATAACAAGTTGGCGTCCAGAATTAACTGCATAGGATGAAGTAACAAATTTGCTTCCAAGAGAGGGCAACAAATCTACATGAGAACCATACTCCCAACCAGATGACACTCTACGAGTCCCCTGTGAAGATGATAGAGTAGCATCGTGAACTAACAGCACTGCTACACAAGAGCTATCAAAAATCTGACCTGCATCATTTGTCATAGTACTAACCTCGGGAGAACCTGATGCAACAAGTGGTTCTCTACTGCTCTCAACCAAAATAGTCATCCCATCTAAGACTACTACACCTGAATTTGTGAAGGATGTAGCCACATCCATCACCACAACCCGTGGATATAAGATCATCACCAACTACCATTATAGAAGACTGTACTGATCTATAGATGGTGGAGATTGTGCAAAACTCAACTCCACGGTAAGCTCCCCCAATCGTGACTGCGACTCCTGAAGGGCCAACTAGGCACTCCAATGAATCCATAGCCACCTCCAGCTCATAGGTGAGCTCATCTACCTCCTCCTTTCCCTTCAAGGCATAATAGCAAGTGCAATCCCACTTGAGAAGACAGTCTCTATCAGCAAATAGATGTAAATAGTTACATTTCATTATTCCAATGGCTTCTCGAAGTGCATAGAACTCTGCCAGGGAATGGCCACTATCACCGTGCTCATCTGTCATAGGAGTACTCCAACAAAAGGTAGCCAACATCTGACGAGCAACATCAAAATCTTTTATGGCTGTGGCAATCATGTTGTCATTAACATTAAGTTGTCCAACCAAATGATGAGGACTCTGAAACTTATAACTACCATGCAAGCTCTCTGAATCAAAGTCTACACTATGATACGAGGTTCTATCCACATCACTCACCTCATGATAAGCAACATCATGTGTGCAATCATCAGTGCACACACCAACAACTAAGGTACTGTTGTTGTGTACCTCAAAGGACGGCTCAACTGGCAAAGTAGAAGTTGTTGAAATAACAGTATCTTCACACACTTCCACTCCAAATGGAATTGCATCACCATCCAACTCACAATCCTAGGATTCGATGCCACTTTGAATTTTCTAACTTTGTTTCTAAGGTCTGATTTGAGAAATCAGACTCATCAAAACATGAATCCTCAACATACAATGTATCATTAGTACCCAATTCTTGAGTACTTTCATGTGACAACACAATGGTAGCATTCTACACATGTGTAGTCACTGCTGTCTCATGCTTATGCAAGGTATCATTACTGCTGCCATGAAAATCAGAACTGTTATGGGTTAACTTTTCCGTGCAATCTTCATTCTTGGTACGAGCATCATGAGTTCCAATACCCAAGGTCACCCTCATAACACCTTATGGATTTACCATGACTTTCAATTCTTCTTCACACTCAAGTGGACAACTGCTGTCATAAAAATCAGGCTTATTATCGTGACTGATAGCAACCTCTTGAGCACTAATAACGTCCACTTCCTCCTCAAATTCACCTTCTTATCACCAGATACAATTTGCTTGTCATTACATGAACCTTCTCTTCCTGCAAATAGATCACGGGCTATCTTATGATAGTGTTTCTTTACCAAATCAGTCTTATAGCATAGCTTTGGATGAAAGTCCATGAAAGCATTGAAAGATTAATATTTTTTAACATATTGAGGAAGAGTATCATATTCCGCAAACATGCTAATTACTTCATCCCTTTTGTTTTCCATGACTAAACAATTGCAGGAGTGTTGATCACTCAAATATCAACTGTATGAATTCTAACCCCAACAAGATGGCTGGAAACCGCTCTAATACCACTATAATATCCCACCCCTGATAGGATATTTACTTTTCTAATTTTTGCTTGTCTTTGATTTGGGTTTTATGTTTTTTGATATATTTGCAATGTTCGATACAACAATATAATGCAGCAAAATAGTAGTTTAATCTCTATGTCATATTCCTGGATAGTGGCAACCCACTTTCCTCATCTCTCGCCTAGTTCATTTTGCATCAATAGTGTCTTCACGGCAACATTAGGAACTATGGCATGCACCTTGCTTCTCAAAATGTAATGTCTGAATTTCTTTGTTGCCTTTAGCAGAGCGTAAGCTTGCTTCTCCACATTGGGGTAATTCAATTCCGCATCTTTAAAAGGGGCACTCATAAAAGCGATAGGATGCTCTTCATTCTCTTCAGCCCTTTGAGTAAGAATCGCTGCGCATGCATTATCTGAGGCAAATGAATATATGTAGAATGGCTTCTCATAGTCTGGACTTACAAGAATTGGTGCCTTGCCAATTGCTTCTTTTATCTCTTCAAAAGCTTTCCTAGCCTCTGGAGTCCAATCCATCTTCGCATCCTTCTTGAGCATGTCATTCATAGGTTTCACTATTTTTGCGAATCTTGAAAGGAATTTCCTCGCGAAGTTGATCTTTCCAAAGAAAGATTTCAGTTCTTTCTTGCTAGCTGGTAAACTCAATTTTGAAATAGCCTCTACTCTTTCAGGATCTACCATAATTCCCTTTTCTAAAAGGACATGTCCAAGCAGTTTTCCCTTTGTTACCCCAAACATACACTTTTTCGGATTGAGAGAGAACCCAAATTTTTTGCATCTCGTAAAAAATTTCCTCAAATCTTCAATGTGGTCTTCTCTTTTCTTTGAAAACACTGTGATATCGTCCATATAAAAAATGATGCACTTATCTTTTAAGTCCTTGAAAGTGTAGTCCATGGCCCTCTGAAATGTTGCTCCTACGTTGATTAGACCAAAGGCATCCTCATGTATGCAAATTTTCCCCACTTGGTGGTGAAAGTTATCTTCAATCTATCTTCCTCTTCTACTATTACTTGATTGTATCCTAAATATGTGTCCATGAAAGTCATCATCTGTGACCCATTCACTATTTGCAACACCTCATCTAATGATGGCAATGGGTAGTTATCCTTTCTAATGCTTTGTTCAGATTTCGGAAATCCACACAACCTTATCTCTCCATTTTTCTTCCTCACACTAGGACAAGATTGACGACCCAAGTCGAGTGTCGCACTGGGAAAATTATTCTAGCTGTCAACAACTTCTTCACCTCCTGATAAATCAGAGGCTCCAATAAGGGATTGATTGGCCTTTGGCGTTGCCTAAATGGCTTGCTTCCTTCCCTGAGTGGAATCGTATGTGTGGTGATGGAAGGGTCATATGTTTTCAAGTCTTCGTACCCCCATGCTATCACATCTGGAAACTCTTTCATTAGCTTTAGGATGCCTTCTCTTTCTTCAGGGGTGCAAACTTTCCCAATGTGCACAATCTTCGGGTCTTCTTCAGTCCCCAGAATTACCTTTTCACATTCATCCCTTCTGTGGGTTGATACTTAATCTTACTGAATTGATCTACATCAAACATCCTTTCTAGCTAGATCATACCCTTTGGTATAACGTTAGTCTTTAAGTTCGTGATCCCATCTGGATTTATTTCTTCTTCTTCAATCTCATCAACATCAATTATTTGAGCTGTGAAAACATCCGTGTTCGTCAAAAAGTCTAAAATATGCTTGTCATCGTCGAACACCTGAAAATTTGTTACATTATCTAGTATTGATGGTATTGATGTAAGTTCCACCTTAAATTTCTTCAACCTTTCTAGCATAAGTGGTGCTAATGAACTCACTGGCTGCACTAGACCATTCGCGACCTTATTGCTGGATCTATATCCAAACTAGATTCCAAAAGCATCAAAACTTTCTATCAGATCCCATACTCTATTTCGATACCTGCTTAGTCTTTTATCATGGCACGCATATCTCTTTTGAATTTGGCATATTATCAAATATGAATCCCCTGACACGTGAAGTATCTTTGCCCTTTTATTGACGGCGCACAATAGGCCTAAGACCAGAGCCTCATCTTCAGCCATATTGTTTGTGCAAGGAAACTGTAATCAATGCGGCGCTAGGTATGTTTCCCCTAATGGGCTGGTCAATTCATATCTGGCTCCTAAGACCAGAGCCTCATCTTCAGCCATATTGTTTGTGCAAGGAAACTGTAATCGATGCGGCGCTAGGTATGTTTCCCCTAATGGGCTGGTCAATTCATATCTGGCTCCTGATCCTTTCTATGCTTTGGAACCATCAAACCTTAAAGTACACACTTGATTGCTCTCTTGATGTCACTTTTGGGGCTCCTTTGATTTTGTATCCACTTCTTCAATTCTTATTGTTGGGACCCGATTTCTTTTTACTCCCATCTTACTACTTTCAGTTATATCTTCTTGTGGAGGAGTCAACTTGTTGTTTTGAATTCCTTGTTGTTCTTCTACCCTTAACGCTCCTGGGATTCTTTTCTCCACTTGTTCTAAGGCTATCTTGCACATGGAGCAAGATGATTTAGAATGGAACGCATTGTGAATTCTACACCAATTGGGCAACAAGAGGTCTCTTACTGAAGTTTGACTTCCCAACTCAAGACCTTGCCTTACAGCTCTTAGCACAAAATTTCTGAGATTTTCAAACATTCCTTCTCCTTCATCAGATGATGAGCCTTGATCGCTCTCCACAAATACCTCTGTTGAATCTTGATTTCCTAGCAGTTTCTTTCCCTTGTCTCCATGCGACACTTGCAACATTAATATTTCTTGCACCCTTGGCTTGTATGAACCAAGATCTGACTCGATAAATAAGACTTCATTGTTTTCTCCATACTCTGTAATTGTTAGCTTTAGTCTCGGAGTTATCTCAATTCTGATTTGGTTAGGAATTCCCCTCCATGGTAACCACATATGTGAGAAGTTTGTGGCTACATAACCATTCAACTTCCTAGTCCAATCTCTACCTAAATGTAGGCCATAACTATCTGGAATGTCCACAACTGATATGCCAATATGTTGTTCCATCCTAGGATCAGATGCTAGTTGCATATGAATGTTGTTCAACTCGCCCACAACTGGAACCTCTGTTTTGTCTAGTTGTGTCACCTTCTTATTTGTGTTCATAGGGATAATTCCCAGTCTCCAACATGGCTAGGGGCATAACGTTGCTTGATGTTCTTGAATCTATTAAACAATTATGTAACTTCCCAACAATCCTTACTGACAAAAGGAATGGAGCAGGCTCATCCTTCCCTTGCTAAAACACAATTGGAGTATCTTTTTTTGTAGAAAGCCTTGTGTCTGTCTCGGTTGTTGTATTGACTTCTTCCATTTTTGCAACACCTTGTTCTCTAATAGTTGTGTCTTGATTTGGAGTCGAAGGATTTTGCGCCATGTAAATTGGTTGTGATGAACTGTGACTACTGCATATATTCCGGTTATTGTAAGAAGCATCCTCAGCCACATTTGGACTCTGTGTTTCATTAGATGTGTTATTAGAGAGTCTATTCACCCCATGTGTAGTACCTGTTGAAACCTGACCATGAGCTCCTTAATTCTTGCTATCTCTCAAACTACTCAGGTACACATCCCTTCTTCTATCTTCATTAATTCGAACCGTGGTAAGTTTATCTTTACGTTCCTTAACTCCTCAGTCACGCTATGTCCCAACCTCCTCAAACTCTCATCATCCGGAGGGTTGCTGGTAGCTTGCTCTTTGTTGGTACTCTAGATTCCATTGTTACTTTGTGCACTATTTGTGTTGTGATTGTTATTGTTGCCACCCTGACTGTTGTTGTGACGTTTTCACACCATCGCCCCATTGCAAATGGGGACCCCCTCTTTTGCAAGCAGTAGGAGTAGTGGTCTTAGGTAGTCCTTGTTGGCGACATTTTTCAGGCCCCTTGGTCCGGCAAATGAGGTTTGAGAGTTGGTTTTAGGCAATTTTGGCCTGCTGAGAAGTCAAGTCTGTCTGGTGCACGAGCAAGAGTTGTGTTAAATCTTTCCGGAATATGGGATAAAACCAAAGGATTTGTGGTGAAACAAGTCTAAACCCTCTGAGAATCCTTGTTCCAGCTTCAATTCAATCTTAGAAAGTCGAAATAGATTGCGGGAGGTAGCCTTGCTGAAGGCGTGCTGAATCCTGAAATTTGGCTAAGTCCTGAAATATTTCAAAAACCCCAAAATCTATAATCTGCACCTTAACTCCTATGAAGCTGAAACCTATCTCAAACATCCTGGAAGGTATTTATACAAATATAACTTAAAGTATAAGAAATTAAAAGTATGTGACTTATACTTAAATGTTATATTTGTATAAATTCTCTGCTCCTGAATGTTATATTTGTATAAATTCTCTGCTCCTGAACCAAAAAATGACTAAGTATGGAAGTGCAGATCACTCTGTCCCATGCCTGGGCGGATTCCGCCCAGCCATAGGACAGCTTGTCCTATAAGGCTTAAAATTCCGCCCAGCTATGATGAAGGTTCCAAGGATTCAAAATTGCAAGCATATAGGATGTTGGCACGATTCGGAGAAGATGAAGAGTAATTAAGGTAAGCAATGAGGAGAAAGTTGATTTGCAAGAAGATTATGTACTTGTCCCATGACTGGGCGGGGGCCGCCCAGCCATGGGACATCATGTCCTATGTGTTGGAATTCCCCGCCACCTCCTATGTTTGAATGTCGAAAAGCTATTGGCAAATCCTTAAAGGCAAAATGAAAAATGAAATGAAGGCACTTAGGTGTTTGAGGGAGTGTTTGTTCAAGCATATTTATAGGGCATGAAGTTGATATATATACTTGTCCCATGACTGGGCGGGGGCCGCCCAGCCATGGGACATCATGTCCTATACTACCTAAGTTTCCGCTCCCCCCCTTATGGTCTTCTAATTAGCGGTCAAGGGATAGTCGAAGGTGTTAGGAGTTGGATGGAGTAATAAGGTGATAGTGATAGTGGTTGAATGGAGTAATAAGGAGGATTAAAGTCTGAGATTTTAATTGTCTCAGCTGTCCCATGACTGGGCGGGGGCCGCCTAGCCATGGGGCAGCTGTCCTATAGGGACATAGTCTCCGCTAAGCATTAAAGGTAGTAAGACAAGATCATAAGTGGCATGTGAAGTAAGAGTGAGGGATGAGGAGTTAAATGGAGGTGAGTTTAAACAATATGCATGAAGATTGGAGGCTACGTAGTGGCAGTCCCATGACTGGGCGGGGGCCGCCCAGCCATGGGACTAGCTGTCCCATAAGCCACTAAATTTCGCCCCCCACCTTAAGGCTCGGATCACTAAATAGAAGACAATAGGGAGGAGAAGGCAGGTCGGCCCCCTCTCCTATCATGCAATTTCAATATGACAAGTCGGCCAGCCTACTTAAATGGAGGAGGAAATTAAATGAAGATGGCGCCAAAAATTAAATGTTGTTATATGTCGTCCCTTTTGGAGGGAAGAAAATTAATGAAGTTGCATTGGAGAAGTAAATAAGTCGGCCCCTAGGGAGAATTGGAAGGAAATGTATAAATTGAGAGGTGATTTTCATTTCTTGCAATCATAATTCGACTTGCAATCTGCTCTAGCAGCAGCATCCAGCGCTGATTTTCCAATTTTTTTGAGCATTTCCAGATTTCTTGCTTTCTTTGCAAGATAAATTTCCATTTCCAGAATTCTGAGATTAAGTTTTTGAAGGGAAATTTCGTACTTGGTGGAGTTGAAGGCTTCTTTTCTCAGCCTTGGAGGTAAGAATTTTGATTTCGTTTCAGATTTCTTTCGAGTTTCCAGCCATGGGTAAACGTTTGTCAAGCATTTTGGGCAATTTTCTAGGACTGATTTTCCAGAAATAACATAAGTTTGTTCTTTTTTTGTCATGAAATCAAGGTTGTAAATGCTTAAATCTGGAAATTTTAATCTATTTTCTTCATTTCCAGAATTCTGGAAAGTGAAAATTTGTTGCAAGAATCAGTCTTTGATGGGGATTTTCTCGATGTTAGATGCTTTCTGATTGATGTTGGTATGTGGATTGTAGGTTGAGTATGATGGCAAGGGGGGTGACTCCAAGTTCCAGGCTCGGAGACTCCAAATGAACGAAGGAAAGACAACCAAGGCAAGGAAAGATCGATAGGCAGGGGAGATGGTCCAGACTTCAAGTTCAAAGATCTCAAGTGGGAAGGAAGCTTACACCAAGTCACCAGAGGTTAAGGCGTCAAGGCCATTCAAAGTGGGAATCAAGTTCGAATCCAAGTCCAAGGCAAGATTACCCCAGGGGCGTGAGGACTTCATCCTTTCAAGGCCAGGTGATCAAGTACAAGCAAGCTCAAGTGGTGATGAGAAAGTTTCTAAGGACAAGCTCAAGCATCCAAGGCTTCACCTCA
>MU226542.1:1849332-1889720 GCA_018584345.1 Thuja plicata
GAACCTTGGAGTGTTTCCTCACGTCCTTTGTGAGTATATGCTTTTCAAGAGAGGGTTGAGTGTTTGGTACTCTGTATCAAGCGTTTAGTCCTATATGTTATGTAGTGGCACAAAACTCACATCAACAACTGTTATGGTTGCCTTGTCGATATTTTGGAGTCCTTCGGATAACCAGGTACATTACTTGCATTCGGATGGGGAGGCATATTGAAATTGTTAGGAGGAATAGATGAAGTCAATGGCTCATTATTTCAATTATTCCTATAATAAACCCTTGGTCCATTTCCTTGGGACTGTTGGAAAGCATGCACCTCCTTTGTGCCCTGAACCAAAACATTGTTATTCAACGGTGGAAAAAGGTAGCCCCCTTCCCTCATTGGTTCATCTGCACGTGGTGGGAACTCTAAGTGTGGCGTCTCCACTGGACCATTAGCTAAAGCTGGTGGAAATCTTCTAGTACCTTCTTCATAGGCTTCGAATTCTAGAGGAAATGAGAACTCAAAAGTTAAGCACTCATCATATCTAGTAGTTGGGACTATCTCAAGTCTTGTCACAAGAGGATTTTCTTGATTAACTGATTCATCTACCACTTTTTGAAATAAATTTGTAGATTTCTTGAATTCTGGACACTGAAGCTCTGAGTGTTGATTTGTTTCATGTATCCTACACCATGTTGATAGCACTGCTTCACTTAGAAATATCTTATCTGTTGGTTTATTCTCAGTAGCAGGTGGGTTGTCAAGTGGCGACAAAACATTGTCATTGTTAGGATTCGTATAAGAAGTCCTCTTTTGACTGTTGTTATATCCTTGATTGCTTGATTAAGCACCACTATGATAGTTTCCTCCTTGGTTATTCCTTTGGTAGCTGACATCAAGATTATTCCTTTGATAGTTGGCATCTTGATTACCTCTTTGATAATTATTGTCTTGATTGTTTCTTTGGTAATTCCCTTGACTTCCTTGGAAGTTCATTTGCATATTTTGGAGCTGGTTATTTTGATTCCTTAAATATGTGACCTCAGTAGAGAGCTTCTTCACTTGTTCAACTAACTCCTTAATTTCATCTTTCTCTTCTTGTGTTCTCCTAGATGTACTTGCACCTTGAAGGTATACTGGCACTGTTGGAGGTGCTTGAGATAATGGAGCGCCCAGATGTAGCACGAGTTGGTTTGATGGAGCCTGGAATGTGAGCTGTGGAGCTTGATTAGCTACAATTGTTGGCCTAACATATCTTGTTTCATTCTCTTGGCTACCTCCATTGCTCTAGCATAGGCCTCATACAAATTAGCTGGTTCAAGATGAGAAATTCTTGTGAACATGTACATTTGAGAATCCAAAGCATTGTAGTACATCTCCATTGCGCCTGCATCTTGAACAATGTAAGGAGCTTGCAATCGTGTGTATGCTTTGTGGAAGCGATTGTTGAATGAACTAATAGGCTCTTGCTCTTGCCTCCTGATATCTGCAAATTGTTTGTACAATTCCAATGGAGTAATGGAGATACCAAATTTTCCAATGAATGCAGTCTTTAATCGATACCATCCGCTTATGGATGAAGTTGGTAAGTGTACATACCAGTAGAAAACCTCTTATCCCAAAGAATGAGGGAAGAGCCTACATGATACGTCTTCGTGCTGAATTCTCCTATTGCATAATGCATCTTCAAAAATCTTGATGTGTTCTTTTGCTGTTCGATTTGGGTCATTCACATGGAACTTGGAGCAGAAGTGTTCTGGATTCTTTGGCAAATCACGGTACTGATTGAATGTGAGACGTGAAGCATTGTTTTGAGTCCATGGTGCAAGCTGCGTCATTGCTACTTGAGCTGGTTGAATCACTTGAGCTTGGGAAACTTGAACTGGACTGCTTGAAGAGCTCGCCCACCTTGAAGTATTATCTACCCAACGATTTCTTCCTTTCTTTTGAAATTGCAACTCAATCAATTCTTCTTCTTGATGTGGTGTTGATATCAGTATTCTTTGTCTTCTTTCTGACTGTAATCTTTCAAACCTTTCGGGAGAGAAAGATCCAATCTTCTTATCCAGCTTGTGTTCTAGTTCTAATTTTGATTCAGTTGATTTCCTCGGAGTTGAATTTCTCTTAGGGGTGGCCTTTGAGCTCTCCTATGAGCTTCCCTTTCTCTTTGTCTCCTTTTTCTTTCCTCACTTTCCAATCTTTCTCCAAGTTGTCTTTCAATTCTTTGCCTTTCTCAAATTCAATACCAACTTCCTCTTCCTCTTCCAAGATGACTCGAGCAGTTGCGTAATGTGCGTTGTCTTCTCCTTGGTTCCAAACAAAAGCTCCTAAATCTGAAATGATGTCTTCGTGCCTTACGTTTATGTCTAAACCTGGTTGCATACGGTATTGAGCATAGGAAGGCAACACCATCTTAGTTCATCTTCTCAATTTTGTCTCACGTTCCAACCTTTCTTGATTCTGTCTTTCAATCCTTTGAGCCTTTTCCTCTTCTTGTTCTAGTACACCAGCAAACTACAAATACTCAAGGTTACTACTTTTATCCCAAGCAAGAGAATGGAATGTCAGGATGATGTCACTTTGATATGTGACCCAATTCCCCTTAGGCTGCTATTGTCGAGAAAGAACCATTCTTCATCATCCTAGGTCTGATTTAACAATCCTTCTAATTTTGTCTTTCACTCTCCAATCTTTCTTGGTTCTGTCTATCAATTCTTGAGCCTTTTCTTCTTCTTCATCTAATATATCAGCAATTTGCAAATACTGGCGACCATTGTTCCTTAGATTCAAAACAAGGGAATGGAATGTCAAGATAATGTTGTTCTGATATGACTCCCAATTTTATTTAGGCTGTTGTGGTCGAGACAATCCCATATTACACCATCTTCACTTGTGAATACCTCTTGAGTGAACTTTGCACAACCCTCCTAGCGCCAATTTCTGTTGATGGGAGTTTTGTTCCACTACAACATGAAGAATCAAACACTTAATGTTTCAAAGAGAAACACCAAATACTCAATCCTCTCTTGAATAAGGTCAATCCTTATGCTAAGCTTGCAAAGTAAGATCACAAGGTGACTTAAAGGTTCCTTCTATTGTGGATACTCGCTCAGTCAAATAATCTGATTTGCTGATAATCACTAAGGGGACTTACGTTGTTCATTCAATGGGTATCAACTGCTTGCACTTCTAAAGATTCGGCTTCACAATGTGCAATGAACATATAGTTTGATTTCCAACTCTTCAACTCTCAACTTAAACTTAAACTTCTAATTCCTTCTATTCCTACTTAATCATGAATGTAAGGAAGTATGGATGGACTTGGACTCTACTAGGTGCAATCTCGTCAGCGACTCCACTCACCTAGTGCAAGCTTCTATGGTAGACTCAAATGGTTTTCAAATTAATACTTCCTCTTCAATCCCATCAAATAGATGCAAACTAAAGATTCAATACTAATTGAAGTTAAGTACTTTCACTCATCGGCTTACCACACAAGGCACACTTACAGTCCACAAGAGGCTAGTGGCCCGGATTTGTCGAGTCAATCAAGTAAACATCCACAATTACATTCATTCAACTAAATTACTTGAAGCAAATTCTATTCTAATCAACTTGGAATGAACTCTAATCTAGCAACTTTGAAATGAAAATCTATTCTAAATGAGGGATGTAGATAACCATGCAATAATGCAAACTTGATCACAACCATTCACCATGCAAGGCACAACAATGAAAAGTAGAGCAAATTTGGAATTATATTAGCAACAATTCTCAAAACAACCTCTTTGCAAATGAGGGGTGGGGGTTTATATAAGAGCCCCAATTAAATTGAATGACTAGGATTGATTTGAAACCAATGGCCAAGATTAAACCATTACAAACCATAACTTGGGCAACCAAAAGTAGCCAATAGAACTATACATGTACATATATATTTTTATGAAATATATCATGAATTTACAATTAAGTATTGCTAATTTCTCTGTCAGATATCATACCATTCAACTTTAACAATTTCCTCTCATATAAACCATTTTTTTTAATATAGATGTTTAAATCATATAAATGCAGCTTCAAAACATCTACAAAAGTATTATCATGAGTTTTCATGACAATTACATGGTGAATGACATGCATATTTCATTCTATGTAGTCACTTGTTGTTAAATACTATATAATATCAAATCATGCTTATGAGTGTACAATCACATTGACTCTGCACCACTCCAATTTCAGTAAACTGATTCTCATGCCCAAACTGTAATTGCCTCTTTTGGAATCTTAAGAAGTGTTCATTGTTCAACTTCCAACCGAAATAGATGTTGTTGTAAGTCTATTACTGATTAATGGAAAACTTCGCTCAACCATAGGAACAAAATTTTGAGACATTTCCTCAAGAAGTCAAGAAGAAAATCCCAATTGTTCCACCTTGTTAAATTATAGCATCGAAAGAGATTGATATAATTATATTAATATTTCTCAATATCATAATCGATTATATATATATATATATATATTGCTTATTATTATTAATATGCCTAGTAGTCGATCATAATCGATAACAGCAATTAGTATTGATTGCGGGTTGATCGACACAGTCGATATCCAAGTCGAGCACATATAATAAACCGAGCATATGAGGAAATATAGTTACGTTAACTATCGTTCGATAGTTAATGTAACATATCATATTAATATATAATATGTTACGTTAACTACCGAAAGATAGCTAACGTAACATATGTATATGTTAAAAAGGGCCGCGCATAATACAAATGGTGTTTCACATATCCACGGGTCATGTCTATGTATAGACATGGCTCTACGTGGCAGAGTCATGTCTCTACGTAGACATGACCATTCAATACTATATTTATACCATGCGTATGGTTAGAGGAAAGCAATCAATCACCACCGCATCGTCTTCTCCTCTGCAGTTATAGTACAGACTCAGTAAATATTCTTGCTTAGATTTTATAGAAATAAAACAGCACATTCTTAGTTATTAGATTTTCTCTATCAAGATCCCGTTTTCCTAACATGGTATCAGAGCCTCAATAGAGAAAAATCATTAAAAACTAGCCTTAAATTTTGTAAAAATTCATCATAAAGTAGAATCAAAGTAGAAGACAGACTCGAAGGTGCTTCTAATTTCTTCTCATGGAAAATTTGAATTCTTACACTGCTTCAAGAACTTGAGTTAGATTCTTATGTTGAGGAAGACAAAAATATGCAAGAAGAAGAACCAGATAAATTAACTTGGAAAAGACGTAACAACAAAGCAAAGAAGATTATAATTGATGTTGTCAAAGACCATATCCTTCCCTCCATAGCAAGACTCAAAACCGCCTATCAAGTATTCAAGACTATTCAAGAAACATTTGAGATTAATAACAAAAGCAGATTACTTACTCTCAAACAGCAACTTCTAAATCTAAAGATGAATAAAGGGGAAACGATTACATCTTACTTTCTTCAAATCTCTGAACTAAGAGACCAACTCGCCACTATTGGAAATAATATTGATGACATAGAGTTAACATTAATAGCTCTTAGAGGATTACTTATCACATGGGAATCTTTTATTCAGTGTATAACTGGACGTCCTTCTCTACCCAAATTTGATCAGCTCAAAAATGATTGCACCCAAGAGGAATCTCGGTTAATATCAAGAGGAATTGGGCCTACCAAAGGAAATGAAATTCAAGCCCTACATACCCACTCAAACTTCAAAAGCAATAAAATGAAGTTTAAACATAAGAAAGGAAACTCTAACACAAGCCATGTAGGGAATTCCAATAAAATTCACAAAAACCGAGACTTCTCCAAAGTACAATGTTTCAAATGCGATAAATTTGGTCATACACATAGATACTGTCCTGAGAAGCAGAAAATTCAAGCAGCATTAGCTGAATTTAAAGGAGCAGAAGTATCATTATTCTTCTTGGCATTATCAAGTGAAGTTAACTCAAGCAAAAACACTTGGATAATTGATAATGGAGCATCTCGACATATAATAGGACTCAGAGATCAATTTGAAACCTTAGAAGAAGACTCTACCGAAGAAGTTACAATTGGAGACAATTCCACTTATTCAACAAAAGAAATTGGGACCTGCTCAATCAAGTTGAAATCAGGGGTAACTATACTATTGAAAGATGTTCTATTTGAACCCAGCATAAAAAGGAACTTAGTCTCTATTTCAAGCTTAGCCGATCAAGGCTATCGAGTCACATTTCAAGAAAATAAAGTATTAATATGGACAAAGAACACTAACATCAAAAATGCTATTTCCTCAGGGTATAGAGATGGAAGCCTATACAAAGTAGGAAATAGTATTAAATCAGCTCTAAGTCATGAAGTATCCAACACTAATGAACTCTGGCACCGAAGATTAGATCATCTAGGATTTAGCACTCTTCCCTCTATTAAGAATATAACTACTTCCTTTTGGGCCTAAGCATCCAACACTGTTGTCTACATTCAAAACAGATGTCCTCACTCCATTCTAGAAAACATCACACCCGAGGAAGCCTTTACAGGAAAGATACCAGATCTAAGTCATCTTAGAATTTTCGGATGTCCTATATATATTCACATTCCCAAAGAGAAAAGAACCAAACTAGATCCTTCTAGAAAGAGAGGAATATTTTTTGGTTACAGTGAAACTACCAAAGGGTACAGGGTATACATACCAGGACAGCAATCCATTGAAGTCAGCAGAGATATCAAATTTGAAGAAGACATTGCTCTGAAAATATCCACTCACTGAAGAAGGATCAAATGAGAATCAGAGGGAGAATACTATAGAATATGATGAAATTGAGAATCAGAGGGAGAATGCCCTTCACTATAACGAGAATCAAAGAGAGAACATAATAGAAAACTATGGACCTTCTTCATCTCACCTTGAAAATGTTGAAATCCCTAACAACAAGAAAAGACCATTATGGGCAAGAAAAATGATTGAGGAAAACAATGTTGAACCAAATGAAATGTCTAGAGAAGGAAAAAGAACAAGGAATCAAAAGTGCTATCTTGCACTTATGGCAGAACTTACAAAATCAGAACCAACTAATGTTAAAGAAGCCCAAGCGTGTCAAGCCTGGAAAGATGCGATGATTGAAGAATACCAATCTATTGTAAAAAAATGATGTTTGGGAAGTAGTAGCTAGACCAAAAGGAAAAACCGTTATCTCCTCTAGATGGCTATTCAAAATCAAATATGCATCTGATGGCAATATTGAAAAACATAAAGCCAGATTTGTTGCCAGGGTTTTTTCTCAAAAGGCCGGAATTGACTACGAAGAGACCTTTGCTCCGGTTGCACGTTACACTTTTGTAAGAACTATTATAGCCATTGCAACATCCAAAGGGTGGAAGATACATCAAATGGACGTAAAGACAACATTTTTAAATGGTGTTATTGGAGAAGTATACATAGAACAACCAAAAGGGTTCGGCACTCATGACAGCAATCATGTTTGTAAATTGAAAAAAGCACTCTACGGTCTCAAGCAAGCACCCAGGGCTTGGTATGAACGTATAGATAATTATCTTGCTAAATTAGGATACTCCAAGAATGAAGCCGATCCTAATATATACTTCAAAATATCCAAAGGTGAAATGGTAATCATAGTCCTTTATGTTGATGACTTATTAATTACAGCTTCATCTCATTGCCAAATGTAAACAAGAACTCACAAGTGAATTTGACATGAAGGATCTAGGTCTGTTACACTACTTCTTGGGATTACAAGTTGTACAGAAAGAAAATCATATTTTTCTAAATCAAAGAAAATACACTATGGACATCTTAACTAGATTTGGTATGAAAGAATGTAAACCATTAACTACTCCAATGGAAACAAATCTTCATAAACTCAAAGAAGAAGCTACAAATTTAGAGTCTACAGATCCTTCTTATTACAGACAACTAATTGGATCTCTTATGTTCTTGGTAAACACTCGTCCTGATATATGCTATGCTACAAATGTTCTAAGTCATTTCATGTGTGAACCCAAGAAGATCCACTTAACAACAGCTAAACATATTCTAAGATACTTATGTGGTACAATTGAGTTGGGCTTAAAATATGAGAATGTTGACATACAACTCCAAGGATTCACCGACTCCGATTAAGTCAGAAACTCAATTGATCGAAAAAGCACTACAGGATGTTGCTTTAGTCTTGGATCAGCAATGATTTCATGGTTCAGTAGAAAACAATCAGCTGTTGCTCAGAGTTCTACCAAAGTAGAATACATGGCCGCTTCTATGGGTGCTCATGAAGCAGTATGGTTAAGGAAGTTACTATTTGGATTGTTTGGCAAGGCTCTAAAACCTACAGTAATCTATTGTGACAATCAAAGTTGCATTAAGCTTTCTGTAAATCCAGTCTTTCACAATCGCTCCAAACACAGAGAAATTCCTTATCATTATATAAGAGATATGGTAGACAGAGATATTATCAAACTCATCTACATAAGTACTGAAGAACAAACTGCTGATATTTTTACCAAGCCTCTTGCGAAGTTGAAAATCGAGTACTTCAAACTGAAACTTGGTATGGTTAATTTGTGATTAAATTTCTGAGATTCTATCTCTATAATATGTAAATCAATATATTCATGAATAATAAATTAAATATTGCAATATTGTGTTTGAAAGATGACGATTTTTCTTGTGTGTAAAAGTCACTATTGTAAGGTGACGACCTACAATAGTTTGACTTTAAGTTATCATTTTATCCAATTCCGAATTAGTCGGGGATCATGATAACAAGCGGTTCAAGTTTTGATCCAGATTGCGCCGAATATCTTGACACCTATATTATCACTAAAATCCAGTTCCGAATTGAGTCGGGGATTGTGATAATATTCCTTTATCAGGTTGAATTATGTTCCGGATTATGCCGGAAATCTTGATTCAAGTGATTGTGTTATTTTAAAGGAAATCTAGTTCCGAGTTAAGCTGGAGATTTCAATAATCATTTACTCCTTGTAATTATCAATCTTTTCTCACTAAGAGGGAGTGTTAAAATATAGCATCGAAATAGATTGATATAATTATATTAATATTTCTCAATATCATAATCGATTATATATATATTTTCCCTAATTTGCATATATATACACTTTATCGATTCATGAAATGAATTACTAACAACATGATCAATATAATCGATATTCATTATCAATTCATGATATGACTAATATCAACAACATGATTAATAATTATTATATTAATCTCAGTCATGTATAGATATGTATACATATATATAATAATAAAGATGTAAATACGCTTTATTATATATATATATAATTAATAACTCACTAATTATTAGTCATGTTGATGATATCTATAATGGAAAATATAGAGATCACTTATGCATATGATTTTATCGATTTGATTAATCCGACTGAAGCTACAAATCATTAACACAATCTAATTAGCTGATTATGAGCAACTAAGATATGACATTACATCAAACATTTGGTGTGCATTCTTATTCCTCCCCATCTAAATGGCTAACAACCAATCTCCTTTATTACTTTGCAAGGAAATAAACTCATTACAAACTATATTAAAAACCTGGAGTACGCTGTGGTTGCTGTTTGACGCCAAGAATGCAACGATGACAGTGATAATTAGCTGAGAATTTCAGTGCTGTTGAAGAGTGCAAACAATATGACAATCAATCCCCCAGTGACGTCTTCAACACTTGTGTTTCCTTCCTGTAATGAACCGTATGGCTGTTATTTTCTCTACGGCAGCCACAATTTGGTCTCACACAGGCAGCTAGGGCTGCGAACAAACAATGAATGCTGGTCACTTCAATCTGAGACAAATTCTGAGCAACACAATAATCTCTACCTTCAATCGATCCCCTTTAAGCACAAATGATGGTTCTGCATTAAACCACCTTCTTGCACAATATCACTGGATAGTCTCACTAGTTCAGAGTGCTTAAGCAATGTGGGATTAACAATAACACATGCATTCGATTTCAGGAACCCTTCTCCATATTTCTTCAGTCAAACAATGTAAAAACAATGCACAAGTCATGAATAATTCATTCCCATCAATGAAGCCTTTTATAATTCTCCATGTCCAGTCGGCCTAGATGCTTCAGGCTTACACTCCACATAACTTAAATCCCACACTTAGCTTTTGAAAGCATTTGCTTTGATATTTGAAAAATAATAAACAATTACTTCTCCTTCCCAAAAACGCACATTTTACCTTTTAAATGAAATATTATTTCATTTGCTCATTAATGAATAAACTTTGGGTTATGTACCAGATAATTAATTAATAATTTGGCCCCCTCTTTAATGATGAAAATGACCCTTTCTTATGAAATAATAATAACTTATAACATAACATTAAATGGCCTCACAATAAAATTTATTAATAAAGTTATCACTTTATTAATAATCAAATAAGCATAACTCCATGATTAATCAATTTTCTTCACTCTGTCTACACCAGGAAGTTGACCATTTTGTTCTCTGTCCAACCCACTGACTTACCAAAAATAGAAATGGTCCCTCTCGATTGTCACCTAACTTACTAAAAATAGTAAGTATATGAAACTGAGGCCAAACAAAGTCCAATCGGAGCCAAACGAAGACAAAACTAGAACATACTGAATTCTGGAGAAGACTAGAGCCTCCATTAACCAAGTCTCTGCCTCAAAAGACCCTCTATCCACAATAATTAGCCTACAAGGGTCACAATAATAGGCTAATCCCTCGAGATCTGATGCTCATGAAAATGAGGACATTACAAACATCCTTATCACTAAGCAACTTCACATAATCTGAATTAATTTCAATCTCTTCTATGTCATCCTCAGTGCATGATCCTTAAGATGGTGTAAGGTCAATCTCACAATCCTCATGAATCCATGTACTTAGTTCAATTGTGATAGAAGAAATGCGTGAAGAATCAACAGCCTCTATTTCCTTTCCTTGAATCTATGGCTCCTTGAAATGTTTAACTATATTATAATTTTCTTTGTAGTTCTTGATGATGATTTCTTGTTTTAACCTTTTCTAAGGTTTCATGACTTGCAACTGTCAAACATTTCACACCCTCTTTTGATTTACTTTTGTTAAAGAAAGTACTCCTTTCATCATTAATTATTGATTGATTAGAGGTCATGTCTTCCTCCAAGGGTGCGAGAGATCTTTGACCTAATTTATTTTCAATAGACTTAACCTCTTTAATGTCTTCTTCAATCCATGAATCTCGAGAAGAGGTAAGAGTAGAATTACAATCACAAAGATCTTTGCCTTCCACCTTTTGAATCCAAGCTCGTGTTGTAGATTTTCATAAATTGTCAAAGTCTGGTAATTCTAGCTTTCCAATCTTTCTCCTTAGGTCAAGGTGATGATCTCTATTTCTTTTAGGCAAGTACTTTATACTTAGATATATGTATTCGCTTAAAGGCATATCATGTTGTAATCCTCAATTAATCCAATCTTGTTAAAATTGATCTTGTAGATCAACTAATGTAGGTTCATTGCCTTCTTGATGTTCTACTCTCGATGGGAATGCAGGTGTTACTAACTTCAAGCTTGTTGTAGGCATATGCCTATTTGGAGGCTGATTGTTAATGGATTGCTCTCGATTTCCTACATTGCCTCGTTTGTTGCCATTATTGTTTAATAAATTAATTGTGTTAGCCTGCCCAACAATTGAGTCAATCTCTCTTGAGTATTTCTATATTGTGTCATGGATGGATTCATTTTATCAATGAGTTTGTACCAACCGTTGAATTGTCCTCATCTTCTGCTCATGTTAAATGTTTCCCCACAGTCTAACAGGCTCATAGCTCTAATACCACTGTAATGTCCCCTCTTAGGAACAATGAAATATAACTATCAAATTGCAATACTCTGATACCGCTTGTTATAAGGATGATATGTTATGATCTGCTATATGAATATATCAAATTCACTCTAACTTGGTACAATTGATATCTTAAGTAATATATGATATGCAAGTAATATGTCGATACAATGAATATATTAGATATTCAGATCTGCAATATGTAACTCTTATCAATGTGATAAGATGAAGTATCTTTTGCTATTTCTGATCTGACTATAGGAATTATGTAATGCTATGGTTACTAGACTACGATCTGTAATTGTGAAGGCTTATTCAATTGATATTATGGAGTTAACTCTGCGTTCCTGATATGGCAATGTAAATTGTGCTGCAAGTATCCTCTGAATCGCTTGTAGCTGTTCATGATATGGCGATCTAAGATATGATGTAAGTCATCTCACTATCGCTTATAGCGATGATGATGTGATTTCTGTTTCTGATTATGCTTTAGAAGTATGCAATGGTGATGGTGCTGTTCCTGATTGCTAGCTTAAAATGTATGCAACCGATTTAGCCAAGAAGGCTGCTGCTCAAATGAGCGATCCAAATATGGATAAGAAGAAGAAAATAACAATTTGATGATGCTACGTGGAATGGTCTTGATTCTCTTACGTATACATAATATCGAATGGCTGCATCTCTTGCTTGGGAATGGGCACATCATTACGCTTTCTTAATTGCGCATTTCCATAATTCATGAGCATTTGTTACTTATGCAAATCGTGCCTTTATCCTTAATCACTGCCTTGCATTACTAATTATAATTGCTGCATTACTTTATTTAATTCACTTGTAATTTAGTTAACTTGACCTTTCTTTGACGATAAAAATGGTATACTTCTTCATGTTTGATATAACCATTCTTTGCTGATCAAACTAATTAATCTGTCTTCCAAATTGATAATGATTGATGGATACTATAGTGATAATAATAATCAGACTACCTTAATATGCTATTTGCTTGCTCAATGTCAACATCAATTTCATGGATTACTCAATTCGACATTTGAGTGCCTATGACATTATATTTGATATGATGATAGCTGTTTACGCATGCATGATGTAACCAACTGCTCTTAAGGTAATGACTATATATGGAATTGTTTGATGCAGTCTTGGATTCTCCTTAACCAGCAATTATGGAATACTATCAACAGACTTGATTATCTTTATAGTCTGATACAATTATTCACCTTTGGGGGAATATCGCTTTATCCTATGACTTAGTAAGCTTAACTCAAAACCCTGATCATATGAAGGGATGAGCAGCTCTTGGGCATACTTGAGCATTTGGTTATATGTACGGATTTGTAAATGGTCTAATGCTTGGTTCGTATTATTATGATAAATATTATTATGTTCCAGGACTCACCGCGAGTCATGCGGGTACCCCGGGTCAGCAAGTCGAGCCACCCTCGATGGGTCAAAATCATAGTTGAAAAACTTGGTCTCGGCAATAACTCGGCCGACCCAAAATTTTTGAAAAACTCGGACTCGCCAAAAACTCGGCAAAAAACTCGGCAATAAATCGGCACTTTTATCGAACATTTGAAACTATATAATTTCTTAATATATTCTAAAAAACCACATATATAATGCCAAATTTGTAGAGCATATACTGATTTGTTTCCATCATATATAAATTAATGTTTTAAGTTAAAAAATAGCAAATAAAATTTAACAAATTAAGAGTCATATACCAAAATACAAGTGCAACATCTGAATAAAATAGTATTAATAATATAAATTATATTACAATTATAAAATAAATATAAGTATTTTGTAATATATTCATTTGGTAATAATTAAGAAATTATAATAATAGTATTTTATAATATTAAAATTAAATATTTTATAATATACTAATGACATTGTAACATTATAATTAAAATATTTTATAATATTGCAATATAGTAATATTTTCTAACATAGTAATAGACTATAGTAATATTAAAATTAAACATTTTATAATATTGTAATATAGTAATACTTTGTAATATTAATTAAAATTAATAAATCGTAACCCCCAACCAAGTGCCGATGATTCATCAAGTTTCTGGATTTCAGATTCCTTTTGCAGTCGACCGATGGAAGCAGGTTATATTGAATCAATGTCCAACCTGCCTCGACTCCCTTACACAGGTGTAAAGTCAATGTTTGACGACAACGCGTGCCCTAACAAAAAAATGCTCCGTCGCGGAAGAAAAACTCAGTCGCGAGATAAAAATGCATTAAAAAATTAACAAAAACACTTTGAAAAAACCTGTTACACCCGTTGACCGCGTTATTGACCGGTATTTGGCGATTTACGGCGAGTTTTTCTCACAAAAATCGCAGCGATTTATTTAAAAACGCGTCGCCGATATATTTAGCGATTAAATCGTTTACATGATTCCTGCGCGATATATCGCGATATCAGCGATATATCTGCGCGATTTTCAACTATGGTCAAAATGACCCTGACCCGTGACTCGGCGGGCCAGACCATCTGACCTGCGTGATTCGCCAAGTCAGTGACTCAGGTGGCTGACTCACCAAGTCTGTGCCAGCTGACTTGGCCAGTGTCAAGGTAAAGTTAGCATTTTAAAAACAAATTTTTTTTTTTTGACTTATTTCTAACTAGCAGCCCTAAAAACATTCAATTTGAGATGCAAAAGTCATGTCTAGAATCCGAGTGGGTCACTGAGTTTCAATAAAATCATCAAATAGAAGCTACATGAATACCACCCTTCCCTACAGCAGCTGCAATTTCTTGAGTTCTCGTGCTTTGTTCAACAAGTAGGAGATTTGGCATGAAGAGATTTGGAAATTGCATAATTGGGTTTTATTAGTACTGATTTTTGGCATCTTTAAAATTCAAGAAAATGATGCACACTATGGAGTTTTATGTGGTTCTCAAGGTGCTAATTTGGTCTTGGCTGCCCCTCGACCTCGCAAGGGTCTCTGCCCCTTGAACCCACGAGGGGCACTGCCCCTAGACCCCCACAAGGGGCTCAGCCCCCTGACCTCGCGGGCGGTGTTGCCCCCAAAACCCCATTTTATTTTTGAAGTACACTACAACTTTGAGTTTGCGTAGTACGAGTCATTATCTACACTCTTGTCATTAGTCTTCCTAAATATTACTTGATGTATACTTGTCATCTGGAATACGACTTCTTTTGGGTGGGATGATGTAGTCAGCATAAAATGCCTATTGTTGTGTTTGATAATATTGTTTATGTCAGTGTATTATTGGTCGCCAATGTATTAATTTGCGCTTGTACTTATGCGATTGATGTATATTTATGTATTTGATCAAATTAGCTTTTATTTGATGATGTTATTGTGTCTTTAAGCTTTATTCAATAGGGTGCATGAAACAAGGTTTAAATCCTTAAAATCTCTAAATTTCAAGGGTTTTTTCACTTTGCCGAGTCTGGGAAGTTTGTTAAATAATCCCAAACAATCAATCTTATTGTCTATCCTTCACTTGATGATTTATGAAGATGCTTTGAGAAATGACTATAATGTTTGTTTAGATGGGCACATCACATGGACTTTCTTGGAATAGAAGTAGGATGCAAAAGGATAACACAATTTTATTGTAGAGTCCTAGTTTGATTTTAAGGAACCGACCCTAATGAACATTCCAAATTAAATTGAAGTAGTTTCGATCTCTTATATCCTACTTCTATGCATCGAATTTTACATCTGAAAATTTCACATTAACCAACCAACCTGTACAATGAGCTCAACAAGTCAAATGTCACTTTTCCATCTGGCTTTGGATATTTTATAGGTGTATGCATCTCTGCAATCTGCACATTTGTATTATGAAAAGAACCAGCACGTTTATGTCATGAAAGCACTATGATTTATAATTTTATTGTTATCCAAACCGATTTTAAAAAAACATATAAATTCTCACCTCAGTTGCCTCATGATCAGGTTTGCCATGTTTGAGTGTCCATGGTAATCTTCCTTTTGTAATATAGCTGGCAAACAAACAGAAGTCATGCTACTAACTTTAGAAAATAGCAATAGCATTGAAAGACAAAACCCTAGGAAAAATACTATGAAAGATCAAATAGAGAGGCTCATTGAAGCAGAAAGCCTTCACTACGGTGAAATATTACTTGAAAGTGAATACCAAAACTGAATAAATTCTATGTACAAAATTATCTATTTATAAAATCACATGATCAAATTCCAAGAGACAATATTGCAGGAGACAACAGCAAGTCAATGGTAGAGTCGAATCTTACAGTTCCAAGGCAGAAAGACCCAATCCAGGAATCATACCATAGTTAAATGCCTATAAAGAAGATGAAACAATAGGTCATTAAACAAAATTCCATGAATAATTATGCTGCTAGTACAATGAATACAGTGAATTGGTGCTGTAGCAAATTCAAAGAAATTTCGATATGTATTTTCAAAAGCCCAAATAGCCAAAAATAAATTTGTGCTTCCTCAGAATATTCATTTACTTCTTGTAAAGAAAAACTAATGCAAAGTCCATACCGGTCGAAAATTTCGGACTCTATAAAGTTCATCCCATATCCAAGACTTCTTTAAATTGTCCCAATACACTTCCATGTCAACTCCATTCCATAGTACATCAAATGCTGCTTCAGCTGCAAGCATACCTGGAAAGTAGAAATAGTATCAAATTGATTATTGTTATATCAACATTCTATTAGCTCAAGGCTCTAGCACTATCATATAATAGCACTAAAAGTAAACTCTGGAAAATAGTTTAAGGAAGCAAAACTAGTTTTCTATTAGATGATTCAATTTCTATCTACGTTACCGGATTCAGACCCAAGACCTTGGATTTGGCTCCGGGTCCGGGTCTTGATTCACGGACTGGTCCACGTTGGATCCGAGCAGGGTCCAGATTTTGACGTGTGGGTCTGTGTGGATCCGCAGCCCGTGGATCCCGACGGACCCACAGGTCCAGATCCAGACCCTTCCCGAATCCAACACGAACCCGTGCGAATCCTGCGTGGACCCTCAAGGATCCCACGCAGATCCCTGCCCACGGATCCCAACGGACCCACAGGTCTAGATCCAGACCCTACCCGGATCCAACGCGAACCCGTGGGAATCTTGCATGGACCCTCAAGAATTCCGCGCAAATCCCCAGGGACCCACAACTAGGCATTATAAAAAGTGGGTCCAAACCACTTAAAAATTATGTTTTTTATTAGTTTTTTTCTTTCTAACCCTAAAACGACCCTTATTATGGAGCCTCCAAACAGATTTTAGTTCACATTTGCTCTCTCATTCTTGCAAGTTTGAAGTGAGGTGATTGTATTCGAAGGAGATGATTGTGGAGTAGCAAATACCTTCCATAAAGCAGATTTGAGTGATTAAGGTATGCATTTCAACCATATTCTTTAGTTTTTTGATAGATTATTTCAAGTTTTTGAAAACTTTTAAATTTTTTTCAAGATTTTGTATAAGTTTTGAAAGTATATTTTTTTTTCATTTTTGTTATAGATTGCAACAATTTAGAATTGATAAAGGGTCTCCTTTATGGAGACACACTACAAGAATTTCTCAATGTCTTGGAGGTGGGGGGTTTATATAGAAATGTAATTTTTGCCACACACAATATAGAAGCTCCTACTCCTGAGTAAAATTTCATTTTTTTGGCTCTGGGGGTCAAAGGATTAACATGTGTGAGGGCCCAAGGCCAGATAAGAAGGGGTTGCTAGCTGCACAAATAGCAGCTTTTGTAAAAGAACAAGAAGATGCTGACAAATTAATTTCAAAAGGGAAACAAAGTTCTTATACCGGGAAACAAAAAGCAATACCACCATCCTCTCAACCAACCACTAGATTACATCCCTTCTTGCATATGCCTTCTAGGGATGAGTCGAGAGATATTGGTGATCAAAAAATTGGGCATTGCCTCTTTGCGAATGGTGTTCCATTCAACTTAGTGAGATCATCTTATTGGAGGGAGATGGTGCAAGCAATAAATAATGCACCTTCTGGTTACCAAGGCCCTAGATAGGAAAAGGTGCCCACCACCTTATTACATAGTGAGAGAAAAAATGTAGAGGCCCAACTAAAACCAATAAGAGATTCTTGGGTCCAAACGAGTGTGTCTATTGTTTCGGATGGATGGAAAGATTGCAAAAACCGTCCATTAATCAATGTAATTGTTGTAAGCCCCAAGGGGTCAATGTTTTTGAGGGAGGTTGACTGTGAAGGGGAAGTAAAAGATGCAGAGTTCATTGTCAAGATTCTCATTGATTCCATAGAGTCCGTGGGCGATGAAAATGTTGTCCAAGTAATTACGGACAATGCAAAAGTTTGCAAGGTTGTAGGTGCTTTGGTTGAGGCTGGATATGATCACATCTTTTGGAAACCGTGCACCGTCCATTCTCTCAATTTAGTGATGAAAGCAATTGGCACCCAAGTAGAATGGGTGAAAAAGATATATGAGGGTGAGGAGATTCAAATATTTGTGACAAATCACCATATGTCACAAGCAATTTTCATAACTTATTTAAGATTGAAATTATTGAAGGTATATTTTAAAATTTAATTTATTTAGTTTTGCATAACTGAATAAAATATTTTGTGTTGTTTACATATTTTAAATGTGTTATTAACTTACTATTAACATGTTCTTAGGTGGCTGAAACTCGTTTTGCCTCTCACACAATCGGCTTGAGACGACTTGTGAAGGTAAAGGAGGCATTGTCACAGATGGTCATTAGCAACCAATGAGGAATTTGGAAGCAATCCAATACAGCAAGGACCCAAAAAGTGAAGTCAACGATACTGGATGATGATTGGTAGGGGGTGTGGAGTATGTTTTGGAATTCGCCGAGCCAATCATGTCAATGCTTCGCTTTGCTGACACTGATGAACCATGTCTCGGGGAAGTCTATGATTCCACGGACACTATGTTGGAGATAAAATTGGTAAGTTATAATACATTCCTCTATCTTTGTTTATTGAGAGATATCTAGATTCTAAATTACCATAATGATAACTTACATCAAGATAACTGACATGAACATCATTTGATATTCCAGGGCATACAAAAGAGAGAATGATCCTGAGGACACCTTTTACAAAATACAAGGGGTCAGAGAAGCTTTGGGATGTAGCACCCGAGATTGCTGACTTGGATATGACCATTCGAGATCTTGCAAGAGCCACTTTGGCTAATGTAGATGATGATGATGATGATGAGACAATACCCTCTAGTGCTAGTGGAACTGGTTTGGGTTCCAATGATGATGTTGATCAGCCCCTTGCAGCTACTGAAAACCCCATTGATCCGGATTTTTTTGATAATCCATTTGATGATTTTTGAAATGAAAACTTTAGTCTTTCATGATTGATGAACATTGAATCATGTTTCAAACTTTAATGAACTATATTTTGAATTTTCATTTTATAATTTAGTAATTCAATGTGCTGATTTTCTTTAGAATCGTGAACATAGATCAATGATCAAGTATACTACATAAATTTTTAATGTTTATCTTTGAGATTTGGCATTGACGAATGATCAAGCATCATAGATTCATACTATGAAATGTTTTAGTTTTAGAATTATGTAAATTTCACTTATTTTTTGTATATATAATGCATATATATATACACACACGAACCCATACGAATCATAATGGGAAAAAAAAATTCACGAATCCACGAACCGGATTCTTGAACCGGAATCCGTCCTAGAACCCAAACCGGCAACTTAGATTTCTATATTCCCAATTCTAGAGGTGAAAAAATATCTTTCTAGGGAAAAAGTAACTCAATCTTAAATAAAATTATGTTTGAGAAAAATATTTAACGGACAAAAAAAAGTCATTGCCTTATACAAAATGATGACAATAAACCCCAAAACAAAGTTGAAAAAATCAGACATGGGTTTTAGAGAGAAAGCAGAGACAGTAGATTGTTTTCATCCATCAAATATGGTAGAAACTTTTTATTCATCAACTACGACAGAAACTTGCATATCCATGGTGCACCCCTTGCATTCACGTCAAGAGTCAAGACACAAGTCAATTAATCTGAAGGTGACAAGTGTTGTGCATCTACATATAGGGGGCATATAACACAGCACTTCAAGGGCCCTAGTTCACATTACATAGACTAAACATTGTATTGTATCACCCCACCATAATTTTGTTTTTCTGGTGCACAGACCAAAAGGCTCGCTAAAGAAGCAAAACTTGTCATTACTTGTCGGATTGGTGATTTTGGCTTCCTGTTCTGGGCTGGGCGATAGTGTAACTTCAATGTGTTTGGTTTTTGCATGATATGCAAGATTATTTGCTAATTTTATTGAACCTTGATTATCACAATATAATACAATTGGATTCTGTTGTCTATGGTTCAAATCTTCCAGGAATCATTTTAGCCAAATTGCTTCAAATATGGCATTGGCAGCAGATCTATATTCAGCTTCTGCTAAAGAAAGTGCTGCAGTAGCTTTTCTTTTTTTTTGTTTTGCTGCTCCAATAAATTATTATTGAACCAAGGCTGAAGCAGTATCCTGAAGTTGATTTCATTTCCTCGGTTTCTTCTGCATATTCTGAATGTCAGTAACAAAATAATCTTGGTGCTTTCACCTTTGCAAATTCTAATCCAAGGTTTGTTGTTTTCCAGATTTATCTCAATATTCTTTTTCCAGCTTTCCAATGTGATCATCAACAAAAAGTTTCATTCACAGGTTTACCTGTTTCATCTGCAACCAACATTGAAAATGTTTCATCAGGAGTTGGAACAGGCTTAAAATTTGCCATATTAGACTTTCTTAAGAGTTCCTTGCATACTTTGTCTGAAAGATAAGATTTTACATTCCTCTTCGATAATCTCAGCTCCAAGATAATAATGAAGAATGTTCATGTAAGTCAACTCAAATGTTTTCTTCAACTGTTATTTGATAATATTTGTATTATGAATTTATGTTAATCATTCCCAATAAGCATATCATCAACATATAATACACTGATTGTAGTCATAGCTGATATTTTCAAACTAATATACAGGCTTGGATCAGCTTGTCTTTGAGCAAAGAGAATTTCTCTGAGATGTTATTTATTTTCCACTGCAGGCTCTAGCTGCTTGCTGCAAGCCAAAAAGGACTTTCTTTAGTTTGCAGCCAGTTGAGTCTTCTTTCACAAATTGATTAAGAATGCCTCTTGATATAACTGTGTAGGTGATTTTTTGCATCAATGTTTTAGGATCACACTTTGAGATCCAACATTAGGATGAGGAGAATCTACACTAGTTTGTAGACTTTGCTCGTTAAATAGATGGTGAGGCAGGAGAAAAGGAGCCACCAATGACAAAAAAATAAACAGAAGTAAACTTGGTGGTTACAACCATAGAAGCATATAAATCGTTTGGGGAATAAATCGGTAAATCAGAGGAATAGGATTCTTTGAAAAAATGGGGAAAATTTGGATTTACAAAAGAACGTCAAAAATTGAAGAAAAACAATCAATAATTACTTTCCTTTAAAATAAAGGGCATTTCCATAGAATAGATGATAAAGTTTAGATGATAACAATGAAACACGAGGACACGTCCCCCCCCCAAAACCCCAAGTTTTCGGTACGGGGACGTCCTGGGGACAAGGGGATGGGGATGGGGCATCCCCCCACCACCACCATTTCACCACCCATCCGCCGCCGGGACACAGGGACAGGACATCGTCCCTGAGATGGCTGCGGGACGCCCAGGTGTCCCTCGACCATCTCAAGAACGTCTACGCGTCCCTCATCAGCGAGCAAATTACAAAATGAATTTTTTTTTAAAAATCATGTTTTTAAATTTCTATTTGGGAAAAAAATGCAAGTAAATTGCTTCAAAAATGAAGAATCCAAAGGCAACACAAGAGGGAAAGTTGCCCCTTGACTCCATTGGGGCTACCGCCCCTAGACCCCCGCTTTCAAATTTAAAAACAAAAGAAGAAATTGATGGGGAAATCACGTCGAGTCAAGTTGATGTTTTTATACCCACTTTGTTGAGTTCCAAAGATGAGTTTGCCTTAAGGGATGATTAGAGGCCTCCCTTCACTACTTTTTGACAATTTGTACTTGTTTTGATATGATGCTACTCATTGTAATCATCTTCATGATATTTTCGATATAATAGAAATTTTCCATTTACTGATTTGACAATTTTATTTAGTATTCTAATTTCTAATAGTAATTAGTAATTCGATATTCAATGTCCATTGTTCATTGGTCTAACATTGGATGATAAAGGACTTATATAAATGATTCAAAGCACCTGCACAACATCCTGATATATTTTTAACTTGGAGGACTCAAAGTTTTAACAATGATTTTGTTTGTATAAATTTCAATCAAGCTATCATTTCAAGTAGAACCAAAATATGATGTTGGCTTTCTTAAAAATCACAATGAAGCTTTCTTCGCAAAATATTGTCTATAAAAGAAAATCTTCATATTCATATATGTAGAATTCATTTTCTAGAATTCTCCCAAGTTCCTTTTATTATATATACTCAACAAACAATTATATTCAAAGTTGGCATGATATACACCTATGTGAAGTGATATATACACACATATACCAAAACAACTTTATATATGTTGAACTTAGAGACTAAATTGCATGAATTATTTAATTTAATATTGAGTAGAGTTTTAAATATCTACCGATCTAATTAATCGTAAAAACTTATGTGTCATAATTGACAAGCCTAAAATGATTATGATGATTGTTAGCCACAATTTAGTCATTAGCAATAATACTTTATATTTTGTAGTTAGTCGTTAATAATAATACTTTGGATTATGAATTGTTTGGCAATGTAATGCAAATGGTTTCTCGGGCAGTTGTAGGAAGTTGGCAGTAGTTGGTGTGCTCAACTAAGCGTCGAGTACTCTATATATGGCCGAATGGCACCGAGAACATGTTACTGATGTCCAAACATTACATGGAATAAAAAGTAATATCTTTCTTGCCAAGTCTATGTGTACTATGTTTATTGTGAATTGTTACTTTCATTTTGCTATGCAATATTTCTGTTTACTATGTGAAACTACTCACCCAAAGGGGAGTAAACAATTTGGCGTCATTGCATGTTCGAACCTGGAGATCAGATAAACAAAAGGTGTGATGGCGGAGTAATGGACCGACCGTTCGAACAACAAGTGCTTATAACTAACAGTGACGTAGAGGAAGAAGTCACAAGGGAGTATCAATTGACACAAGACCTGGTGCGCGCGTTGGAAATTTCGGTCGACCGGTATGTGTAGAGGGAAGCTTGTGATAGAGTGGTCTTATTGATGTGTGTTTTATGACTCACCAAATAGTAGAACAAAATACCAAGATATCTTATCGTCTCTTGATCAAAGTCTCATGTATGCTAAGATTGCGAGAAGATCATACGATGAGTCCAAGGTTCCTTTTATGTCAGGTCTTGACTATGAATAAGCTCGGTGGTAATTGTGATTTGCTGATGATCACAAGGGGCCTTACGTTTTCAAGCTTAGAATGATTTCAAATCATGATGAACACTAGAACTATCAAAAGATTTGCAATGAAGCTTTTTTGGATTTTCGCGTGATATGCGGGCAGTTAAGGGTTCAAAAATTCCAATCTAACCTAAGGGTAATGATAACAATAGTCAGTACTTTGGTGGACAAATTCCTAAATAACCATGTTTCGCTTCGCCAAGTTATACTACAACTACGCTAGAACCAGTGCAATCTTCAAGGGTTATGCAAAAGATTTTCATACCACCACGAACACCATCATGAAGAACAATGTACGTTAATGACAGAAGTTAAGCATATGCAGGAATGGGGTTCAGGCTAACTTTGCACAACGATTTACAATTAGTAAAACGTCAAAAGTATGAACCAAAAGAATTCATCAAAACACCATCATATTTTCCATTGAAATCACAACACTTTATCTAACAAATTAATCCAAATGTGGGATTTATGAAACCAAGCAAGCTTCAAGACACATCAAATAATCACCAAACTTCAATAAAAAATTTATTGTCTCAATAGCCCTTAGCAACAATCTCAAAGTTCCACTGCTTACAAATGAGAAAAGGACCTTTATATAGGTCCTCGAATATGTGTGGCCTGGATCAAAACAATAACCGATGGCCCAGATTGTGCCACCTCAACCCTAACTAGGGTTAGGGCAAAGAAGAAGGAATCTACATTGATGAGCATAACTATGAGGACCAATCAGAAGGAGAATCTCCACCATAGTGGACAATAAATGCCCACTACATACGCCCAAAAAATTTTAAAAAATTTAAAAAAAATTAAAAGTGCGGCAGATTTCATGAAGGGACGCCGTACAGAGAGAGACCAAACAAAAACAAAAAAAATTAGCAAAGGAATGCGTACGGAACCGTACAGCAGGAAAAGAGCAGATTGTTCGCGTGAAAAGACCGTACACCGTACGGAGACGGCGTGGTTATATTTCATTATTCCGTACGTAGGCAAACTAAGGGTAATCATTGCATATACATTCCGTATAGTTACTGAAGATGAGGGAAAACATTTGTAAGGAGAAGGCGACGTAGAAATTGGTACACTGTACGGACATTGTTGGAGACCCACCGTGGATGAGATTGAGCAGTCAAGAATTCGGACCGTACGGCTGTACGAAACATAGGGCGGCCATACGACATCAAGACAGTTAGGGATTCAATAGCAGTTATTTTTCTATAGCATAACGACAAAGAAGAAACTGTCATGCATTCAGCAGGGAAATGCAAGAGGTGGCGAGCAGAGGGAGGATGCTCTCCAGTACGGGTAGAGGCCATGGTCCAGATAAACGAGGGAGAGCCGGCAGATGATATGATGGGCGACAATTTGGCGACGTATCTGGACTCTCTTACAGATGTGGTTAAAAGGCAGGTGGCTTGTGCAGACGGTGTTGGAGGCACGGCGTGCGGAGGAGGCTAGTGAGGAGGCTCGGGTAGCCGCGGAGAGATCTCAGGAGGAGATAGCTACCCAGCTAGCCACTTAGTAGACCGCTTGGGAGCAAAGCGTGCAGCACTTTTGGCACACTTAGAGGTAGCCACAGTTGGTAAGGATGTAGTTGTGGCACAATTAGCCGAGGCCAAGGAGGCATGCAGTCACAAGGAGGCAGAACTGCAGGATGTTACCTTAATGCTCAAGGAAATTGTCGAGGCCAACTCCCAGGTACAGGGGGATCTGGATATCCGTACTCAGTAGGTGTATCAGTTGCGGAGGAAATTGAACCCTTCTGCGTCCCAACCGTCAATTCCAAGGATGCACCCTTCCACTTCCTCTTAGCTGGTTTCTTTATGTTATGTAATGGGTATTATCTCCATTTTGTATGTTGTCGTCCGGAGACGACTTTCTTTTTGGGGGGGATGAATTTGTCGGGTAAATGGGTAGTTAAACGATTGGTCCGTCCTAGGGAGTTACACGGATGCGACGGTTTGCCTCACATCCCCTCAGACACTATATGTATGCATTTCTCTCTTCCAGCAAGGATGTTCGGATTATGATATGCGGAAATACCTTTGTACATGGTGATCAATCTATGAATACAATGTTGTTATGTTCTCTTTACATTCTCTGTTAAGTACTTTACCTTTTGTATGGAAATAATCGAGGGTAAACAGGGTTTGTTCACGAGGTTGGGAAATATTTACTTGGAGTGTGTGGCCTTCAACGATTCACTTGGCATAGTTCAATATTGTTGTGATGTGGTGAAGGGTTTCTGGTAGGGTGTCTAGGAAATGTTGGCTATGCATTCTTATCTTAAAGGAATCTTGCCCGAATTGAGATTCTTTGGCAACTCCTCAATGAATTAGTATTTTTGTCAAACAGTTTGCAAGCATGTAAAGTAACATGTTGTTGTGGGATATTTGGAAGGACAATAATATCTCCTCACAATAGTACACACTCGACAATATTCAATCTTGATTATTCAAAGATTTCATACAGCTGATATGCATACAAATGATAAATCAAAACAATCACACACTAAAGATCACATACTTCATTGCAGCAACTATTATACTCAGAAAACATTTTGACAGCAAATATAAACGTTATCAAATATTATTAATGTTTAGCATTTCAGAATGTGCTAACATTAATATATACAGTGTTCAATAAACTTGGAAAACACACACAAAGTTGTCGTAAGAGACCAAGCTATGCACCTTTGCACTGGGACGAACTTTCCAGAAATGGCCTCCACGTGTTACTAAAGTTTGAATGAACTGCTCTCAGGACTCCCAACAGAATTTGGAGGTGATTCCGATGATTCCCAACTCAATAGTTCATTTGATCATGACTGCCTGTCCCAGAACTCCTGATCATTTCCAGCATATGAAGAAGTATACTTTTGTGGTCTACACGCTAACTCTCTCCATGCTCAGCAATATTCTGTAATTAGTTTCTTTCCCAGTGACCTCCTTTCGTGCCAAGTATCAGAGCTCTGTGCAGATAGCACAACCACGGGTGCGTGATGTTTAAAGTCTGCCTCGTTATCAAATAGCAGATGAAGAATGCAGAGCCCCTTCATTCACAAGTAATCACGATGCCAGACCCGATATTGGGTATATCCTGCGTAGCCTTTGAACAGTCACCATCCGCTGAAGAATTTGCTCCAGTGTCTCATGGCCTGTATGAAGCTTTCTCAAATATTTTGTTGCTTATAAATTCAGGCCAAGTAAAGTCTTTCACGGTTATGTTAATTCACAAACATTAAATATCCAAATATTAATTCAAACATGGGAATGAGCCTCTGTTAATATTGTTCATGCCAACTATAGTGAAAAACCTCAAGTCAGGTCCCACAACAATTAAGCTGTTGTGGTATTATTTCCAAGTTGTGCCAAAGCATAGCCCAAAATATTTTGGCCCCTTAATACATTCAAAACATTACAAATATCAATCGCTAGACTATATAGGAAGACACCAGGGCATTTATCGGGACCCACAGGAGACTATTATTCATAATTTAACCTTATTCTCCTAAGATCTAAATAATTGCTCATATGGCATTATTATTTCCCATGGGAATATGAAAGCAACCTGATAAATATATAGTGTGATATCCAATAGTAGCGGCCATAATTTGCCAAATAATAATTCACTTCAACATTATTGTTTATAGTGCCATACTTAGCAGAATCACTCAAATCTGAAAAATGACAATTATATTAGTCAGAATATATCAACTTTAGAAATAGATTCAAATACCTTATTTCTCTGCAAATCTGTCTCAATAACAACTCTTCAAATTGGGCACAAGCGTGAATTCCATTGTGAATCCACTCCCAAGAAGAACCAAGTTTCCGTCCAACTCTTCAGTCAAATTCCTGAAGGTTTTCGTCTCCAGAAATCTCAACTAATGCCAAAGCATCAAACAAATTCATCAATTTCAATAAAACATCTGAACATGTTCTGACTAATCCTCTTCTTGTACTTTATAACATTCTATAGAAAACTCATGGCATTCCATGAACTTGTCTTGGCATTCCATTGCTTCGTCTTTTTAAATTTGAAATAAAGTGACTTTTATTTTATAATTCTGGTTGACATAAAAAGTCACTTTAATTGCTCTATTAAATAATTAAATTAAGATGCCATTATATTTCGACAACTTAAATTTTTAATAATTTAATTAATTTCTAATGTCCCAAAAAGGGGACATTACAATTTGGTTGTAATGTTTCAATTTGGGGATTGTTTTAGATAGGCACATTGTAATGTCCCCTGTCCGGTCCTATGGGATTTTGGGACTGATTTTTTTAAATCCAATTGCAAAAGACTTCTTTCTATTAACTTACACCCCAGACCAATTGAGAGGGTGGCAAATGCAATGTCAATTATCTTGATAATCTGCAAGGATTAGATTTGTCCATAATACTTGTGTAAAGGTATGATTAGTATTATCAATCAATATCAATTGTATAACCTTAATTTGTGTATCTGATATGTATATCAATGAATGACTTATATATAAGATAGATCAGAATATGTTGATATATGTGCAATGTACTATACAAGAGGGTCTGGTCATGACTAGCAAGATTAAAGGATCCAATGGATACCAATATATTATATATCAATCATATGTCTACTCACTGTATATCCAAATGATAACTTTAATATGGTTGCTATATTCTGATTTGCAATGCCGAATGTATGTGTTTAGCCTAAAATGGCTACTACTTAATCTTGGGCAATCCAAGTATGGATAAGAAGTGCATCAAGAAATGATGGTCCTCATATGATCTGTATATTTCATAATTCCTTATTTGATATTTCAGATATATATCTGATATGTATTTATAAATCTCATATTCCTTCGATTGCTTGCCAGCAAAACATATGATTCATTTTTCTCCTCATGAAGAATCTCACTATGTCTTTTTATCTTTCTACTTCCATTTGATTAGTACATCCCATTTGCCTTTGATTGCACCTTCAATGATTCACATTAAGGAAATATCTATAATGTACTCTAAATAAGATACTCCATATACTTCGACGATTTGCCTGCTTACTCAAAATATGAGAGATTGACTTCGAATGTTGATAGGGCTTTGCTGCCCTTCTTCAAAGACCTTTGTCCTCCATGGAACGAAAGATATATATTTTGATTATTCGGCAATATATTTATTTGTAATTTAAACAAAACAGACACATAGCAAACTCTGAAGTTCTGAACTATGATCCCGCAAATATTGGGATATTATAATTCAACGGCTGCTAATGAAATGTTTCGCAGTTATAATCAATCCCGAATTTACATCAAACAAGATCCTTGAATATTCTGATGTATCGCAGATATAAAGAGTGAACCAACACCGGAATGAATTGATGATATTCAGATATTATATCCGGTAATGTCCCCAACCGGGATCTTCACTAGTTTATACCCAACGCGTTTGAAGGTATTTCCGATATTTTCGCTAATATAGATGCTCCGAATTATCCCCTTTTTTCAATGATTCCCACACTATAAAATAAGTTACCCCCACAAATCCTGTGGTTATAAGTGTTCGATTTGGATAGGTTTTTCGCTGAGTTCTTTAGTAATCCTTTGATTATCTCTGATTATGTCATCCTCATGTATGTTTGATGGCTTTGAATTCCATTGCTTCTGATAATTCTCCCTCTTGATGCCTCCCTCAACTGTACCTTGTTTTCCTACTTATATCCGCGTGCGAGGGGAGGAGGCGACCTTTCATTCAAAGGTTGAGTCAAAATACCGTGTCTCATGCCCGCGTTCTAGCCTTGTTTAGGCATTTGGTATGTTAGATATATTATTTAATATCTGATATATATTATAATATATATTTTTATTGGTACATATTATAATATATTTTAGATTTATATTATGTTTATAATATTAAATCTAATTTATATATATTTCAGATGTATGACAATATGTATAATATATTGAATAAATATATAAAATATTTATATTTTGATAATATAAAATATTTATATTGTAATTATATTATTTATTTATTTAATTTATAGTTTAATATTATTAAAAGTTCTATTATTTAATTTTTATTTATTAAAAAATACTATTTCAACAGGGATATCCACACATGGACTTAATCTTTAACTAAAATTCTAATGTGGCCCTGAATTTTGCAAAAAATGTTCTAGAAGAGGAAAGATTGGGATCTCACAACTCATTCTATTTTAACGCAGTGGTGTCTCAAACCCTCGTATATTGTCTAGCAACTTTCATTCAAGATGTTGCTCTATGAGTGGTTACTTCAAAAACTCCTCTTAAACAATTTAAGGGTATAGTCTTTGCTCTCATCAAATCTTGCCAATTGTGGCTCTTAAATGAGGGTTGAAAAGGACATAGGGAAAAAGCTTATGTGAATAAGGTGTTAGAAGATAAAATTCTCCCTCTCTCTCTAGAGAACAAAATGAGTGCGCATAGGTCACATTGTGTTGATATGGGAAAGGTGATGCAAAGTCTCTTGGTCACACATTGCAAAGGGAAGTTGGAGGTTACGAGTCAACATACCTTGCCTATGATCTGGAAAAGCTCAAGGCATAGAACCAAATTGTTGTGCACTTTAGAGCCCTAGATCCCTCATCTTAGCCTGGTGTTCATGGAGTTAAACAAAGAATAGCATTCAATGAAACTATGGGTTGTGGAAGATACAAAAAAATCTCAGTCTAATCCAGAAAGAATAGCATTTAATGAAACTATAGATTGTGGAAATCTGATATTGTTAAAAGGTATACTACTGTAACAGCCTGTAATATGTATAGCTGGAAAGACTTAAGCATAATGCAATAGTATTTTACAAGGGAGTGTGCCCCTATGGAACCCACAGCTAAATTATCTAAGAAGAAACATGCTAGCACCTTTGTATTAGCCCTCTGATTGATTTTACACTTTCTGTTATTATATGCTGAGCTTTCCAAAAAAAGAAAATATGTTAAATGCATATTGGTGATTTGGTAACCAAAATCATTAACTGAGGATCAATATACAATTCCATCCATCTATTATTCTTTTAGACTAGAAAAAAATTCATCTGTTTTTTCTGTTATTTTTTCCAACTTATGGATGGCCAGAGGACAACACAATAATATAAAATTTCTACCTGACTTCATAGCTGCATGAGTGCCTTTGATTTTAGGAACATTGAGAAAGCCAGCTGAACATCCTATTAGCGCTCCTCCAGGAAAAACAGCCTTTGGTATTGACTGCAATCATAAATATGGATACCAAGAAAAGAAAAATATCCAAGACTCTTAAGATACTCCAGATCTCAAAAAAAATAGATCATCCCTTGGTGGAAAAAAAAATCTTATATTCCAAGTGTGTCTTACTGTCCTACAATACCTGAAACCCGCCTTCATTCAAGCTGCGAGCACCGTACTGAACAACTTTTCCTCCTTCCAATACTGGCTTGATGACAGGATGCTGCTTAAATTTCTGCAAAACCCATATAATGAATTGAACCAAAGGTTCCAACATATTTCAACTCTCTAAAGGCGAACACCACATCAACCACACAACGTTGCCATAAAGTTGACTTTAAGAACCAAATGAACTCATTTGCATTACAAGATTCAAATGTTGGAAAAACTTTGGTTCATACTAATTTGTATAACAGAATAATTAAGACATATAATATAAGAAAGTATTGCAAAGACAGAGAACAAGGTTATCCTGTGAAGTTACTACAAAACAGTTTAAGAAAATTGAATATCAAGATTGGACTAGACTGAATTAAAGTACTACATAGAAACTTAAGTTTAAAAGAACTTCGAATTTAACATAACAGTGTTTATACAGCAAGTATTTGATTATTCGATAAACAAAGTCTTTATCATAAACCGGCACTGCTTTTCAATAAATACCTGTATAAGAATTATTCCTTCATCTTTTGCCTAGGACTTGGCTACTTCATATTATAAAGAGATTGAATTGTATAGAAAAATAACAGAAAATCTAATTTTTCAAATTAAATGTCTCTGACATTATTACCAATAATAGGCAACCTTAGTTTGGAACAAGCATGTGTGATTCCTCATTAATTGCTGTAGTTAGCTTTAAAAATATTTTATAATGCAAGTTGTCCATCATTATCATCTTAAGGTGTCCTCTAAACGTTGTGGCATTTTTATGGAATTAAGTTAGCCACAAGTATTATACATTTATTATAAAAATATTATAGCAGAGTTATATTAAAATAAGATCATACCCATATTGTAACAACACAAGGATATAGAATGAAAAAATTGCAATGTCTAAAAATAGGATTTTTATTGAACATATAATTTATTTTTACATTTGTGATTTCTGACACAATGCAAACTAAAACAGAAAAGCAAAAATAGAAACTAATGCTGACCACAACTTACCAAACCCTCAAAACACTGTTATTCAAATTCAAATACATCAGAAATAGTAGATTTGAAATGTAAATGTCAATTTCACTTAATATTTGACAGTTGATTTATGGCTGATTATTTATGACAGCAAATATGAAACTCTAGGATGCCAAATTACTGAGATCTGAATTCGAACAGAAATAGGAACCTTCCGAAAAAATGATAACTATTCAATTACAGCTGCTAGGATCAATCACAATTGCTGGTAATGATGCTGGAAACATAAATTCAGAATCAAAATTGATGATGCACTCACAAGAATCCTTACAGCTGTATGGATGGCTGATCCAGCTGAAAAGATGCAAATCAAACCTCAAACTCTCTGAAATTACTGATAAATGTTGCTAATCTGACCTTAAAAACCTCAAACTTGATGTTCTAAGATGCTGTAAGGAGCTTTGGCGGGATAGTACAACTGTGGATAGGTGTAAGGCGGCTGCAGCAAACAATACCCTAGAACTTATGATGTTTGGTGTAAGCAAAATTGCTGGTAAGCATGTTGTTGATAGGCATTGGAAAATTGATGGAAACCCTCCAATATGTGGCACTCAACATAACCCTTGAAAAATCAACAATAAGGTTGACAAATAATTCTAACAATCAGCATTATACCTCACAAGCATCACAATTGCTCTCAAATTTAATCACCCCAGCACTGAAATCTTGAATGAAATCCCCAAACTCAGTCATCATGCACTTCCCAAGTGGAATTGCCTATGTTAGAAATGCAAGCTTTCATCCCCAAATCCTACAACAGAAATCCAAGGAGATTTTAGTCCTCCAAGATCTCCAAATAACAAGAGGTTTTCGTCCTCAAATGCAAAATGCAAGGTTAAAACTTTGGGAATTGAATGGCAAAATGAGCCCATGTTTCCAGTTTGAGTATTTAAAAACACTGTTTGTTTGTTTTTTATTTAAGTCTTTAAAAATACTTTTTATCTTAATATTGGTGTCTAAAACACTTTTTATTTTTATAATAATTGTATCAAGTTGCGACCCAATAATGGCTTCAGGATAGATATATTTGAACCATTATCATGTATTGATTGGCATGAGGGAAGGTGATCGCTGGTACTCATTTCAAGTTGTGCATTTAAGCCCGCACATTTCAACAGCAGTGATGTGTATAATGATAACAGCGAGTTGGATCACCACATTAAGATGGTTGGTGACTTCTTTGGGCCAAATGGCTTCTAGCAATGACGCGAGAAGAGGAAGCTTGCTTTGCTTTAATATGGTTGGAAAGTCTGTTCTAGGCAAGGATACGAAGAAGAAACCAAGGAAGCAGAGAGTTTTAGGTGAGCAGATGGTGGTTGATTTTATGGTGTATGTTGTAATGTCCCCTTCTAGGTAGCGACATCATGCTAGTCAGTGAGTAGCCTATCAGTGGACCCTCGTAGGCTAGTATGCATGAATAGGGGGTCTTTTCAGGCACAGTGAAGGTATGGCTTTCTAATGGTTCAGTATTGGCAGAGCTCAGTGTTTTCAGTTGGCTTAAGAGATTGTTTTTGGCTTAGTTATATGGATTTTACTATTTTTAGCAAAGGTTTCTATATTTGGGTTTATTTTTGAGCCATAGGGATGGACCCAGGCTATTTTTGGAAATGCATTTTGGTCACATGGAGAATTATTTCACCAACTCTGGTTTCACACGGTTTAGCCAGATTCACAATATCAAGGGAGTTATTGCATTTTCAGTGGCTAAGTGTTTAATGAAGGAATAACGATTTAATATTAAGTTATATTATAACTTATATTAAATTACTTAAGTGATGGGTTTACGCTTCATAAAAGGGGGCCAAGATTATTTATTAATTTATGGGCATGTTTCCTAAGTCCAAATTAATTAATTAAATGTCACTTTTTATGTTTATTACATTAAAAGTGAATTATATAGAGAAAATCGCAAGCTTGCTTTTCTGGTGCGATTTTGAACTTGGAGGAAATAAGAAGGCTTGGCGTGAGTTGAGAAGGCATCCATTTTCATTTTGAAGAATTAAAATTCGTTTCTTCTTGAGCTCTGAGAAGGGTTTGCTAGTTTCAGCCATTGGAGAACATAGTTTCTTTTGTGTGTTCGACATTTGAGCCAGTGAAATACCTGGTGAATTTGATAATCAGAGGGAGTCTCATTCAGAGATTCTATTTGCGCTTCAGCATAGGGTTTCAGCAGTTGCAGCACAAGCTCATAAGATACATCGGGATCAAAATACAAGTGTTGGTTACTTACATCATTGCAGAGACTTGCTGACGTGGCTGGGAATACAGGAAAAGACGCCATTCATGCTAAAAACGCATTGGCTGGTTTAGTGTGATTTCTTCTAGAAAAATATTCAGGTTTTTATGCTTGTAAAACTCATTGTTGTTTGTGTTTGGATTGCAAAACAATCTTCTTGTACTTGGCGTTGCATATTAAAGAATAATAAATTTGCAGCAGTAGCTAGATTATCTTTTCAGTATTTTATTTCAGATTTGTATCTATTTGCTTTTTCATTCAAAACCCTTGCAAAAAAACAAAAAAAATCATAAAACATTCAAAGGAAAAATAGTTCAGCAGTTAGAGCCTGTGAAGGGTTCCTACATATGTGAAGAGTGAGATTGAAAATTTGAAATTGCATTTGTGGATAGTTAGTATTTGAAAATTGGTTAAAGATATTGATGGCGCTCCTAGTGTTAGTATTTGGGAGACTATCAAATTTGATGTTGGACCTAGGTCATACCCGTGAGGGGTGTAAGTGTTTGTTGTCGTAAAAGCACTCTATTGTCCCTCCATGCTTTCAATGATGATTGCTTCCTATTAGATTCAAGATGATATTGGGGACATGGTTCACCAAGGAAAGGTTTATTCCAGCTACACCTTGGAGCATTTGCATGCAATTAAGCACCATCAAGTCTATCTCCAACGAGCAGTGAAAGACGTGGCAAAAAATTTTAAGTGGTGTTGCATGGGGAGGCAGTTGTGGTAGTTTTTGACTACTAATAGGATGAAGATTTGAACGAGGTGGTTGAGGTTGCTACTACAAGTAATGTCTGCTGAAAGTGTTGCAATTGCGGCTATGTGCATATGTATGGGTTGAAGGGGCTTACCTAATTTGCCCTAACCATGTTGTTTAGACTCTGGTTTGAGGTAGCTATAGCAGTCAATAAATTTAGGAATTTTTGTGGGGTAATTACGTACAACAATTCACTAGTTTAATGTGGAACTGTATGCTGCATCAAAACTGAGTTGGTTTTTTGTGGCTCTTAGGTCTTACAAGGTTTAACAGAACTTCAAGACTAGTTGAGGAAAGATTGGATAGATGGGGGCCTACAACCCGAAACGTCACTAAAAGATTACATGGACTTGAGGATGAAGAACCTACCCAGAAGAGGGAACCGCAACCATCATTATGATTTGAAAAGAAAGATTGATAAATTCAACATACCCTACTATGATGGTTCAGGTAAAACCATAGCACGTGCAAGGTTGCAAAAGGTTGAGACATACTTTCAGGTCAACCCCATGTTACAAGAAGCAATAAAGTATGTCGCCCTACACATAGATGGAATTGCACACAAATCGTGGTCTCATGGCATCATCACCTTGGGTCATGTACAAATCACTTCATATGTAGAATTCACCGACCGATTGGTAGAAAGGTTCAACAACAAGGATCTGGAAATTCAATTTAATTAATTGGCACAATTGAAACAAAGGGGAACAATTGACAACTACATCATGGAATTCCAACGACTATCAGTGTTAGTCACATACATATTTGAGAGAAGATTGATCGTCTTATTTAGAAATGGTCTAATGGATCCATTCAGAGGGTTGGTGAAACCTCTCAAAGCACCACCAAAGGGGGCCATCGAATCCAAAAGATCAAGCAAATCCACCTCTAAAGGGAGGGCCCAAGAGGAATAAAATGGACATAGAAACCCAACAAGACTTGAGAAGGAGGAAGTTATGCTTTACATGCAAAGAACCATGTGAGCTAGGACATCAATGCATGGGCGGGAAAAATCCATTATATCAAAATAAGACCCAACAGTGAAGGGGAAGAAGAGGATGATCGAAGCAGTGGATGGAGTGAGTCAGAGGATGATGCCAGCAAGCCTTCAATTGAAAAGAAGAGTGGTACCCTTGCCACCATGATTGGATCTCCAGAATAGGACACCTTTAAGTCCAAGGAACCTTACAAGGCCATAACATAAAATAATCATCAATAGTGGGGCCACCCACAATTTTATAAACTTGGCACCATAATTGAAAAACTCGTTAAGACCTAAAAAAACTTAGTGAAAACTCAGCAAAAAACTCACCAGCTTAAAATTTAATTAAATTAATTAGAAATGCTTTCTTTTCAAAATTCACTGAGGAGATGCATTCGATGAATCAATAAATGAGTACACAAAAGAAACAAGTTGAACCCTTGGAGTGAAAGTTGGTATCACAGGTCTAGAGCTTTTAGTAGGAGTCTAGTGGTTAGGACTTCTATTGATAGAGTGTCCTTCACTCCCTCCATTGTTTCCATTGTTGCTGTTATCATTTGTGGTGACATTGATTACCATACAGGTTAACATGTCAAGTAATTGGGCCATTCTTTGTTGGGTGTCTCTTTGCTCTGGCAAAAATTGATCCATTCTCTTGCTAAATTCTTCTTCTTCACCCATGGTAGTCCCTTCTGTCTTGTTGTCCTTTGTATTTTAGCCGAATTCCTTTTAGCAATATGTCTTTAATTCCTTCTCACTCATAAACTTTCACAAGGTGGTAGGAAGGCTTGCTCTAATACCACTTGTAATGCCTTGTTATAAGATTCTTTAGGGTTAGGAACTGATTTCTTGTACTCAATTGCGAGAGATTTCTTTCTATTAAAACTTCTACTCAAAATGAATTTGGAGAGTTGTAATATCTAACTAATGCAATGATAATGATCTTGATTCTGTGCAAGACCTAAATTGCTTATGATAATTGTTTAATTATGGAGATCGACTTAAATCCAAATATTTTATGCAAACTAATCAATATATATGAGTCCCTCTTGAATGACAAAGGGTTGGATCTGATATGCATTGTGAATCTCTCTTGAATCTCAAGGTATCAGATCTGATATATAAATGAAATGTAATGTAATAGCAATGAATTGCTGATGTACAAGACGGATCCGATTATGATAAGGATGGTATGATCTATTCTATACTTGTATTATGTAAGATCAAAGAATTATATCGATACAAATATATCAATCAAGTTGCTATCTCTAATAACTTCTCAATGTATATTCTAATAATCTCGTGGTGATCAGCCTGATTGCTTATTAGATGTATTTCTTATGGAGTGGCGATGACTTAATAATGAACGATCTATAATTATTGCCGTTCCTGATGTTGCTTGATAAATATGCAAATATGTCGCCGATATTCGGTCTGATGGACCTCAGAATTTGATATGATCACTTGTTTGATGAATGTGTGTAATGTCCCCTTCTAGGGACTGTCTATTTAACATGCATCATTATACATTACTATGCAGTATTGCACCTTAACTAGATTAGAGGAAAGTTAATTTGCTTATAATATAAACCATAAAAACTATATTTAAACCTAATCTTACCTCTTTCCTAACCCTCATGAAGGATGGGGAATTACTATCATAGAGAGCTAAAACTATCTCCACAATTAAGCCCAAGGGTTTCATGAACTCCTGTTAATATCACCACTTGGGATGGACTTACTCGACTCTCCCTATCCAAACTGACCTACCCTTCCAAAGGCATTAGCGAAAGGTTTTAGGCTAGGTCATTATGATAGTCTTTCATGTATTATAAATGTGTATTTTGATATATATATATATATATATATATATATATATATATATATTTCTTGTGTATTACATATACATATATATAGAGAGATAATCTATATATCATTAACCACCTCCATTATACGTATATGTATATTATATACATAGTGTAACACGGGCACTAGGGGACGTCAGGACAGGTTTCCGAGATGGGGGATAAAGGGCTTAAATTCCGGGACAACAGGAGGATGGTGGCAAGGGGCGAGGGGGGGTGTTGTAATACACAGTGTAACACGAGCATTGAGAGACGTCGGGACGGGAAAAAAAGGCTTCAATTTGGGGACGACAGAGGGACGGCAACAAGGGGTCGAGGGGGTGCTGTAATACACTATACATATAGTACTTGAAATGCTAGTTATGAAATGATGTATAATAGTATAAGAACTAATAATACCAAATACTTGAGCATAGCAAAATTGCAACATAGTAACATATCCAATAGAAAATACAATATACTATACTTGAACAACATTGAATATTGAATTACCAATTACTATTAAAATTTAAATTATCAGCAAATAGAAGATTCTGATTTATATTATATCAAAATATCAGAAAGATGATTACAATGAGTAGCATGATATCAAAACAAGTACAAAATCATGTCAAAATGTAGTTAAGGGAGGCCTCTAATCATCCCCGAAGGAAAACTCCTTATCATTGGAACTACTGGACTCCTCATGGTCAAGATCCACCAAAGGAACACCAACCAGCCCTACATCTGTAGCTGCTGCAATCTCATCCTCATCCAAACGTCCCCGAGATAGTCGAGGGACGCTTGGGCGTCCTCTGTATTCCCAGCGTCTGAGCGGCACGAAGGTGGCACAATGGCGGTGGTGGGGGGACTTGGGAACGCCAAGTCCCCATTCCGGGGACGTGGGGGTTTGAGGGGGGGCACATCCCCATGTTACATTGGTAATATACTATACATGTAGTACTTGAAATGTTGGTCATGAAATGATGTATAACAGTATAAGAACTAATAATACCAAATATTTGAACATAGAAAAATTGCAACATGAACCATTCAACATTCAACATACCCAATAAAGAATATCAAATTACCAATTACTATTAGAAATTCAAGTTATTGACAAATAGAACATTTTGATTTATATTCTATCAAAAATATCATAAAGAGATTACAATGTGTAGCATGATATCAAAACGAGTACAAAATCATGTCAAAATGTAGTGAAGGGAGGCCTCTAATCATCCCCCAAGGCAAACTCCTCATCACTAGAACTACTGGACACCTCACGGTAAAAATCCCTTTTGACATTGTCCGGCGACGGGGCACTGCAGACATCCCCGGGACAGTCGAGGGATGCCTGGGCGTCCCCCAGATGTCCAGGGGACGTTTTCACATCCCTGTGTCCCGGCAATGTTCTGGTGGCAGGAAGGCGGTGGTGGAGAGATTTGGGAACGCCAAGTCCTCGTCCCAGGAATATCTCCGACCTGGGTGAAGGAGGGTTTAGGGGGGACACGTCCCCGTGTTATATATATATATATATATATATATATATATATATATATATATATATATATGTGTGTGTGTGTGTGTGTGTGTGTGTGTGTGTGTGTGTGTGTATCTTAATTTACTATAAATATATTTATTAACATATTATAATCTCTTTGTTCAATTCTTATTCCTCCCTTGATCATAAGTAATACCTTCTGATTTAAATCCATTGATCAGCATACAATATATATATTAATAATCATATTCTCCTATTCGTTGTAATACTTATTTCTACATAAAACATTTTTCTTTTATTCCTCCCATTTACTCCCTCTACTCTCCCCTCGCCCTTCAAACAATGAATTGTATCTCTCTTTTATATCTTTCATATGCTATTTCATAAAGAGGTTGCAACTTTTCAACCACATAATAGTTGTGTCTTTTCTTTAAATACTTTTTATCAAAGCAAAATCATTTCCTTTTCTTAGTATTAATCACGCCTCTTTCCACATATAATCGCTGTTCATATTATGCATCAATGCTGCCTTCATTCTTTAGTTGCGACTTCAATTTGGGTTGTTTCAAATCTACAAGCTTCTACCTCTCCGTTTTGAAATCTAATTCAAAATATATCTATTATAGGGAATGGTTCTTGCATCCACGTATGCTCTAGAAGTTGTCGTGATAGATATCTCCTTTCACATCTTCTCCAGATTTCATGTCTTCGACATGCCTAAGGCATCTTGGATTCAATACTTGGTGACATTTGTTCTATTCTACTTGGTGATAGATGTTCTATTACACTAATAGTTGTTGGCTATTGTGTGTCAGTTTGTATTAACTTGGTTATCGCTGCTCATTTCTTAATTTACAGAATCGGTTATCATCAAATTTCTTATTTAGTTTATGCTAATGAGTCAATGACAATACCCAGCTGTTCCAACACTGGCATTCTCTTTTCCACAGTAGTAAAGGAAATACCACAATATATGTTCTCCTTACTGGTAACTGCTTTCATTTCAGACCAATATTCTCCATGGTGGAAATACAGTACTGAGAACTGATATCATATCACCATAATATTACAGTGTTCTTGATTTATCACAGAAACTTTTCATTGTCTTTCTCTACTATATTGAAGCGACAATCAATGAACATCTGTCTTTTGCTGAAGTAGAGCTTACGAACCTTTATTTCTTTGAGAAGCGCCGCATCAACTTCTGAGCCGAAGACTTTGCACAACAGTAGTCATGAACTTTATCAATTCTCTAGCTTTGTGGTTGAGCTCTACACTTCATAT
>MU226542.1:1889849-1901154 GCA_018584345.1 Thuja plicata
ATATATATATATATATATATATATAATTTATTTATTAAATTGTCTTTCAGAAAGGGGGCATCACAAAATACTGGTAATGGCAATTCTCCACATTTATTGCTATTTCTGATTTTAAGTCTTAATACTCGTGCAATGTTGGTATCGCTGTTCACAATCGGCTTCTTTACGAACATGCAATCTTGTCTTCTTATCTGCTAATTGATAGCCTCCACTTGACACTGCAGAACTGATTGAGCAATGCTTGAATAACAAACTGGATCGAATGCTTTTTGAATGGTTATCAATGCCTCTTTAATATCATATGGGAAGGATGGAAGGATGGCAATTCTTCATTGCATCCTTAATATTAAACTCTTCATCGCATCCTTTACATAAAACTATTCATCGCACCCCCTGAATAACTAATCAATTATTAGTTAGCAGACAATTATAATCTCCCTGCATCCTTTACATAAAACTATTCATCGCACCCCCTGAATAACTAATCAATTATTAGTTAGCAGACAATTATAATCTCCCTTCAACCGCAATAATGATGAAATGGTCTTTGTTTACTTGCTGATTGCTAAGTATATCATTACTTGATCATCGTAGACATTTCTTAGTGTGATAATCGAATGCATCATGTTTAATTGGACAGGATATTGATGGTATTATATTTGTGTTGCCAATAAGGACTTTCTCTTCACGGTACTTTGATGTAATATCCAATCCTTCTTTACCAGTGATTATAGATGATCGATATGTGGACTGCAACCTTATGGTCATATTGATATATGGAATAGCTGTTTGCTGAGTAAATCATACTTGATCGGTATCGATTCATGGATTACTTACCTTGGTTTCTGATATGATACATTGAAGGATAGAAGTTTTGATATACACAAAATAGGATTGCTGCTTCATACTTGCTCAATGTAGTCGATTGTTCTTATGGTAAGATCGATATATAGATATATGGAATTGCTCGACATGATCTTAAACATTGATATGGTTGGCGACCAATCAAGATTTTCTGCTTGATGTCACTTAACTCAAGACCTGGATCATATCTTGGATGTGCTTGACTATTTGATGCATGAATGGATTTGTCAATGGTGTCATGCTTGACCTATATAAACAATCCATCTTATTGTCTGTCTATCATTCACTTGATGCTTTATGAAGTTGCTAGAAGGAAAATTGTGAAGTCTAACAAATTAGATGACTTTCCTTGATAAGATCATTGCTTAAGTTTTCATCTTTACGTCCTTCATAATGCCACTGGCTTTATCAACAAGAATATACAAAATTAACTGCCTGAACTACTAATTGCTATGTACAATTCTTATATCTACTTGCTAAACTACTTGGAAGTGTCCAAGGTCTGCCACACCTTGATCACATGTGTGTTTGATGCTAGATTACTTTTATGTAAAGGACGGGGACATCACAAAGGTTTTGATGAATAAAGGGAAAGCATGCCAAGCAGAGAAAACATAAAAGCCCAGAAAAGGCCAAAAATAGACACAAACATCCTTAGCACTTAGAACTGTCTACACTTTAAGACCTTTAGGCATGTGACAAATATAGCAGGAGGAAAAACACTAAACTGAGCACATTTTGACAAAGGGGCCCATTGAAGAAATTTTAATATCAATAATAGCTGATGGGAAACATGTCGCTACGGCAACATATGAAGCACCATAATTGGATTAATGTACACTTGTTAATTTGGGTTTAAACATATTACTCATTGCCTTGAGCTTTTATTATAGGATCTCAATAAAATTTCAAAGATCAAAGTTGCGTGAAGCATGGTAAAAACATTTGCAAATACATATACAACCATAATTTGGTCCTCAACCTAATGATGAAATACACAGGCAAGGACAAGTGGGCACATCATAAAATAATTTTGTTTGTAGTAAACTTTTTCATTTTGCACTTGGGCAAGGACAAGTTGGCTCATCTTAGAGTAAATTGCTTTGTAGTAAATTCCACTTTTTCCTTGAAACAAAGGGTATCTTAAGTAACAAATTTGTGAGTGAGAAGTGGACTACATCTTCATATGCTAAGACCAATGCAAGAGTTGGCATAGTTGACTAGGTTTCTACAAAACACAATTTTTACTTCCAAAGGAAATCATAGATGTAAGTTCATATTCCCATAATACTTATGTTCATTTTGTTCATAGATCCATTCTATTTTTTTATTATTGTTCTTGCTTATGTTAATATTAATATTAATTCCAATTCATAAAGCCTTTAGTTGTTCTCCTTTAAGTTGTAGGTGAGAAGCCTGCAATGGGCTATATATTTGAGGTTATGGATAGGGCCAAAGTGGCCAATAGATCATCTATAGTGGGGTTGAGGATTAATATCATCCCATATGAGACAATTAATCGACGATGACACTATCAAATTCACAAGCTCCTACATGCGGCTAAATATTTCTTGAATCTGACATTCTAATTTCTCATGAAATTTAAGGTATATGGACTCTAGACAGTCATAGAACGAAACATATGCGATCCTCAACTTGAAGAAAACATGATATCTATGACATTGAAATCTATGACTTGCTCAAGGGTACCTCTTTGCATAAGATATATGCAAGGCAACTCAAAGGACATTACAGCCAAGTAAATTTCTATTATGGGCATAACTTAAGTTTAAAATTTTCCCTTTTTATGTTTGTGCTGAAACTCAAAGTTGAACAAAGATTGAGTTCCTTTTCTCTCATTTTAGCTACATGGTAAAAAAAAATGTTTGGCGTGTCTATGTAAAATCTTTAGAGGCCAACCACTCAACTTCAAGATGCAAATGAAAATGGCATATGTTTGAGCACACACACTACAAGAGGTGCAACTAGTTGTTAGCACAAAGGTTGAATGATCTTGTTTTTGTTTATTAAAACATTCATTTCCATCACAAGCAAATCCTGGACACCAACTTATCTCCTATCACTCTAGAGGAAGTTGATTAACAATCAGATTGGATCACCGAGGTTAGGATCTCTTTTCAACAGGTATTACTTTGCATGGACGTTCAAGAAGATCTAGAGGCAGAGGTAGAAACTATGGCAAAGGAGGAAGATAGAGCACAAGTAGACCACTCAGATGTTAGTGTTATGGATACACAAGACAACATTATGGTTGCATCATCATCAAGGACCTATCTTAGACACTCACATGAGTTGTCATATAGCTAGGATGTTGGGAAACTGATGTAACCTTCTATAGCGAATAGTTATAGTTCTAGCCTTGATCTTTGTTTTGATGCCATGGATTTCATAATCCATAAGTTTTCTATACTCTTGGCAATATTTATATATTTAAAAAATGTTGATTCCTTCAGCTAAAATCCATTTTTGCACTCATGTAATCAATGTATACTTGTGTATGTGAACCAAGTAGCTTCTACTTGACTAATGTATTTTTGTCTCTAAAATTCTATTTATTAAAGAGTGCATAATAAAAGCTTTAAATCCTCAAAAATCTCTATATTCCATGGTTTTCTCAGTTACGAGAGTTTAAATCCCAAGTCTGAGTCCAAGTCAATAATTAAATTGTTGAGTCTGAGCCAAGTCCAAGTCTTGTAATTTTGGTCATCCCTAACCAGAAAACTATACACAATCCAAAAATGTGGGAAATTGGCAAAAGACAATCAGCACTATAGGCTAGCAAGAATGGAATGTTGTATTTGGATAAAATTGACCAAATGCCTTTGAATTGCTTTGACATGTTCTTCCATTATTTTCAAGAGTGTCCTTTTAGAATCTACATTTATTGATGCCATAGTAGTTGTATATGCAGTAATATCACCTGTAGCGTACTGATTATTGCAGACATAATGTTTGAACCTTGATTTTGAATCCAACTCTAGATCTATTATTACAATGGTATTAGTTTGCTCCTATGTTCCACAGAGTTTACGGGATGGGGATGTGTTTCTAGTACGGGCACGGCTCAAGGCCAATTTTTAGGAGACGGCTATTAAAAACATAGGGGAATTTATATATATATATATAGAGAGAGAGAGAGATTTCATATATGCATATCATAAAATTGATAAACTATTCACTAGAGACATTTTAGAAGCTCAATACATAGAAAATTAACAAAATTCAAATACTTTCATTGTCAAAATTTGGCGTACATATAGAAAAAATGCCCAAAGGCTCCAAGTTTCATGCATGAAATAACATAAAATATTGAAATGTAAATACTAAACAATAGACATACTATTATAAGTCTATAACTAAAATTAAAAATACTAAACAATAAACAATAACATAAAAGTCCAACTCCATAATAAGTTGTCCATAATAATCAAAATCAATAATATATTTGCAAATATATGGCTGTCCATAAACAGCACATGGTGCGTCTAGGAATCTAAATCAAAATCAAAGTCAACCTCTGAGTCACTAGTAGCGGTAGGATGAGGGTCTTCCTCATCCAATGGAACCCCAGGCAATCCTGGAGGTGTGTCATCCTCCTCAACCAGCATAGCATCCTCGGGATTAACATCCCAACATAATGCTGGAGTCTAACGATATTGAATACTCTGTCGATCCTGTAGCTGCAATCCACTATGAACATCCACTAACTTCTCTGATCATCTAGAGGTAAGGTTGTTCCTCTTGACTAATTGGATGAAGCTATATGTGGACCAATTCTTCTCTGCAACAGAGGAACTCGCAACCTGTGAAAGAAGACAAACAGCTCAGGTGCATCCCTACCATGCCACGTCCACCATCCAATAGGGTCCCTTTGAGCTAATGTAACTCTATTTGTCCTCGCCTCTAGTCTACTAAAGGTTAGATCATGAAGATTGGCAAACTCAAGCCACTGTTCCCGAAGTTTACCAGCATCATCTCCATTGTACATTTTTGAAAGGGCTTTGAAGAGGCCCTCCTTCACCTGAGTTGAATAAATAAAAAACATATTAAATAATGATTAATGAACATTGAAGATTGAAGAGATTTACTTTGTAGATTGATATTTCAAATTTAAATTGAAAACTTCAGATTTCAGATTTGAGACTCGCCTCTTCATCACTAGATGAAGCCACTCTCCCAAGTCTCGGTGCATACCATTCAGGATTGACAACATAGGCTGCCATATGAAGCGGGGTGTTTATAATGTTCCACCATCGCGTCACAATGGGCCTAAGATGCTCCTCATAAAATCCCAAAGTAGGGTCCCTGTTATGAATAACTTGCTTGAGCTTCCCAAGCCTGCTATCAAAGGTCTCATAAATCTCTCCAAGGCTAGGAGAGTCAGTATGAGCATATCTAATGACCCACACAATAGACTCAATAAAGGAGCAAATGTATCTGCCTATGTTCCACGGAGTTTCCGGTACGGGGACGTTTTAGGGGATGGGGACGTGTTTCCGGTACGAGTACGGGTCGAAGTCAAAATTTAGGGGACGGGACCTTAGGGGACGGCGACTAAAAACATAGGGGATTTTTATATAGAGAGAGACAAAATTCAATGTTCATATATGAATATCATAGACAATGAGACATACATGGAAATTAAAAACTTAGCTATCAAGGATTCAAGATTGAATACATAGCAAATTAACAAAGTTCAAATACTTTCATTGTAAAAATATGGCGTACATATAGCGAAAATGCCCAAAGGCTCCAAGTTTCATGAATGAAATGACATAAAGAGAAGTCCAACTAAAATACTAAATAGTAAACATAGAAGTTCAACTCCATAATTACATGTCCATAATAAACAAAATCAGTAATGTATCAATAAATAATATATGTCAAATATATGACTGTCCTCTACGAAAGATTTGTTGCTGCTCTTCTTTTTTTTTCTGGCAAGAATGAATGAAATGAACAAATGAAAGAGAGTTAGGCTTTTTATGTTTTTAGCATCCATACTAGGGTTTAGTATCTTTTATTTAATATTAGAGTCCACGTGGGGCCCGCCGAAAACAAAACAAATAAAAAAAAAATGCACTTTTTAAGAGTGGCAGCCTTTTTTTTTTGGCTGGGAAATAGGGGACAGATTTGGGTACCAGGGACGGCCAAGCCGTCCCGTAACCGTCCCCGGTACCCAAATCCATCCCCTATTTAGGGGACTTTGATTTTTGAAGTTTCCTAAAAGTCCCCAATTTGGGGACAAAAATGGGACTGCTAGGGGACGTTGAAAATCCGTCCCCACGTCCCCGTTTCGTACCCGGGACGGGAACGGGGTTACAAGGCAGGGGACGCGTCCCCGTGGAACACAGGTATCTGCAAACGCAAGCAAGTTAAGAGTTAGAAACATCTTAAATTTTAAAATTCTTAATTCTTAAATAATAAAATCAGCAAATGCTAAAATCAGAAATAATTTTATTTAATCAGCAATAACAATTTTCTAAGTTTCTTAACTCATTGTGGACCACCAATTATCATCAAGGATTCTTTGCTTCACACTTCTTCCATCCAGTGTGCTTGATACATGCCATCTACTCCACTCTACATTAACCACCATGGATTGTAGGCTCTCTTGGAACTCAAGCATCCTCTCCAACAAAATAAAGTAGCTAGAATATCTAGTCTCCACGAGCTTGATGAATTCCTTCTTGGAAAATGTCTTAAATAATGCAAGAGATGTGTGATGATTGCAAATAAACATTTGCACATCGCTAGCCTCAGACGCCCTAGCCTTTATCCAAACAATTTTTTCAATGCCCTTCAAGGTGTTGTTCAATGCATGTACACAACAGGGTCTGTTGATGTGAGTTTTGTTCCACTACAACATGCAGAATCAAACACTTAGTATTTCGGAATAAAACACCAAATATCCAATCTTTTCTTGATATAAGGTCATCTCTCATGCTAAGCTTGCAAAGTAAGATCATGAAATGACTTCAAGGTTCCATTAACTGTGGATACTCGCTCAGCTGAAATAATGTGATTTGCTAGTAATCACTTAGGGGACATACGCTTGTTCATTCAATGGATATCAACTCTTGCACTTCTAGAGATTTGGCTTCACAATGTGCAATGAAAATATAGTTTTGTTTTTCCAATTTTCATTTCAACTTAAACTTAAGCTTAACTTCTACTTCTACTTCTAACTAGGAATGCAAGGAATCATGGATGACTTGGACTCTACCAAGTGAAATCTTATCAGCTACCTCAACTTCACCTAGTGCAAGCTTCTAAGGATCTCAAACAGTTTTCATATCAACACCTTCTCCTTAATCCAACTTGGAAGTACAAAATAAGGATCCAATGCCAATTGAACTTAAGTGCAATGACTAGCTTACCACACAAGGCTTCCTCACAATCAGCAAGGAGGCTAGTGGCCTAGTATACTTGAGTCAAACAAGCAAACATCCACAATTGCTTTCATCCAACTAAGCTACTTCTACCAACATGAAAAGAAATCTACTCCAAGTGAAAGATTAAAGAAACCATGCAACACTTCAAAGCAATATTAAGTAATTCACAATGACGAACCAACAATGAATTATCCATTATTTCAATAGCATCATAACAACAATTTGATCAAGTCTCTCCCTTGGTTAACCTACTCTAACCTATCCTAGTACTTCTCCACTACTCCAATCTAATGGTCCTTAGCTAACCCACCCCTTCACCTATAAGAGGCCGCCTTGGATGCATAGCAAAGTAAAAAGAACAAATAAAATCATTTTCCATGCCCAGGCAGATTGGTTCTGTATTTAATTTTTGTTGTTGTTGCTCATTGGGGAATACATGATGATGGGGCCGACTTGATTATGCCATTAATTTTCATGGCCAAGGAGGAAATGGAAGCCAAGGATATCATAGCAGAATTGTCCCATGGATGGGACAATTCTGCCCAAGTTGAAATGCTCCCAACTTGGCTTCGAAGACCGAAATTGTCTTGGAAACTTGTCCAAACACCTCGCCATGTCTAAGGGATTGCTTCTCCAAGCTTTAAGTGGGGGCGGAAATCTGGTGCCCAAAGGACAATTTGTCTTGAAGGAGGTCGGAATCCGCCCTGGCATGGGACAGAGTAGATTTTGTACTTAGCCAATTTTTCAGTTCAGGGGCGGGAGGATTTATACAAATATAACAAGTATAAGTCTAATTTATTTAATTTTTTATACTTTAAGTTATATTTGTATAAATACCTTTCAGGATGTTTGAGATAGGTTCCATCTTCATAGGAGTTAAGGTGCAGGTTCTAGATATTGGGGGTTTTTCAAATATTTCAGTACTTAGCCAAAATTTTAGGATTCAGCACGCCTTCAACAGAGCTACCTCCCACAATCTATCTCGGCTTTCTAAGGTCAAACTGAAGATGGAACAAGGATTCTCAAAGGGTTTTAACTCATTTTATCACAAGGATTCTCAAAGTTGGAACAAGGATTCCTCTGTTGCTAACATATCTAGTCTCCACGGGCTTGACAAATTTCTTCATGGAAAATGTCTTAAATAATGCAAGAAATGTGTGATGATTACAAATAAACATTTGCACATCTCTAGCCTCAAACCCCATAGCCTTTATCCAATCAATTTTTCCAATGTCCTTCAAGGTGTTGTTCAATGCATGTACACAACATGGGGTCCAAAAAATGTGCTTATAAGCACCTTCTACCATCAATCTAGCTAACTTACATACCCGGGCTGAATCAGTGACTCCTTGCACAACATTCGCAGGTCCAACCTCTTCTATAGCATCTTTCAAAATCTGAAATTGGAAGGTTGCATCCTTCCTTTTCCCTGAACAATCTATAGCTCTAAGAAAATAAGAGTCTAATATGCGAGTGACAATAAGACTGATAAGTGGCCGATGCTTGATATTGGTCCATCCATCCATGATAATGGAGCATCCACCGCTCAACCATGTTTGCCTCATATGATCCATCAAAATGCTCACTTTTGAGTACTCTCTATCATGAATGGCGGTGTGTATTTTTGTTTCTCCGGGATGTACAAATAAGGCACCAACAACATAGATATCTTTGCACAATTGTTTCAAATAGGATGACCGTGTCACATGGAATGGTATAGCAAGAGCAAAAAGAAATCTACCAATAGATGATTCAGCCACCTCTTTTGCTTGCAAATTAAATAAATCAGCAACATTGGTTTCTCTTACTCTTCTTCCCTATTAGAAGGTTATTTTCCTTTCCTTTGGTAAAAGTGGGAGTTGGTGAGGCACTTCTTCCCTATTAGAAGATTGAGTCAAAGCTTGCATACTAGCTTGCACATTCTCTATCCCCCTCTATGTGCAATCTAGTTGCCTGAATTTTTTCTGCTTGTGTTATAATTTTGCAACCTTTGACCCCTTGACCACCTATCCACAAAAGATGACAATAAACTTTAGTATAGCTGTCATAATAATGTTTTTTGCACAAATGGCACTCCCATTCCCTACTAACCCTGGAATTTTTTTTCTTATCTTTGTCTACTCTTGTGGCAAATTGAAGGAGAGATTTCTTGAGGTTGAATGGGTCTTTTGCATACTTTTTGAGGACTTCGGAAGGGCACTCAAATGGGTTAGAGGTTGCTGCCCCTACTACATCCACATTAGTTGAACTTGAAAATTCCCCTATGGCTGCCCTAGTACTAGGTTTTTTTCTTTGTGATGTTTGAGTTTCTTGCATTGCAACAACCATGCTACTTTCACTACTTCCCTCACTCTCATTGTTGCTCATGATGTTGAAAATTGAAATGTTAAATAGTGCTGCAAGTTCAAAAGAAAACAAAAATTTCATGCAAAAATTGTCTCCCTATATGTTGCACAATGCAAAACAAATGAAAAATGAAAAAAAATGACCATAAGCAAATGGAAGATGAAAAACATACCTGGAATGAAGAAGATTTTATGGGAAACCCTTCTCTTGCAACTCTGAAAACCTCCTTTCTATTTGCTGCTCCACACTTCTTCTACCTGCCAAATGATGAAATGAATAAAAAATTTACCGTTCCATGTTTTATCTCTCCATTTAGGGTTTCAGATAATTTAATCTTTTTACTCCTAGTGGGGCCCGCACTATTAAGGAATTGAGATCTTACTAGAGAAAATTTAATGTTATTTATTTATGTTGTTCACAGAATATTATCTTAAATAGATATATAAATATATATCTTAAATAGATATATAAATATAATTGCAAAGATTATGTTTTTCGTATGTTGTTGTGGTAATAACATGCACATTGTTATTGATGTTTTTTCCACAGCCACATATGACTATGTATATATATGATAGAGGAGTCATGTACGTAGGGTCATGTCCTACGTAGACATGCCCTTTCAATATTGTGGTTGCTGTTTATATAAACCATGGCATTATAATATCCACATGATGTGTTACGATAACTATCGTTCGATAGTTATACGTAACACATCCCCTAATATATGATGTGTTACATATAACTATTGACCGATAGTTATCGTAACACATCCTTTTAATATATGATCAGCATCGACTAAAGTTGATTCCATTAACAATGAATACGTATGTTACGTATAACTATCATTCGATAGTTATCGTAACATACGATATTAATTATTATCAAGGCCAAACCAATATATAATATATATTGAGTTTAATCGACTATTACAAAAGTCGATCCATTCTTAAGCATATCAAATCTTATCAATATAAATTTCTCTTGAATATATATATATATATATATATATATATATATATCAATCAGATCGAAGCTATAATTTAACACTCCCTCTTAGCAAGAGAGGATTGAACAGAATCATGATATCCGAATGGGAGATTATCATGACGTGTGTGTTATCGTAATCCTCGACTCAATTCGAAACTGGATTTTAGTGATAACACTTAATCACAACATAACTTCACATCAGGATAACCGGCACAGTCTGGGACATAAGTTTCATGTACTCAATCCTGATAGAAGAGTTATCACAATCCCCGACTCTATTCGGAACTAGATTTAGTGATAAGTAATAGTGTCAAGATATCCGGCGCATTCCGGATCAATAACTTGAGGCACACGTTATCATAATCCCCGACTCAATTCGGAACTGGATAAAATGATAACTTCCAAGGATTTAGTGTCAGGATAGTAACTTAATATAGTCACTCTTGACACTAGGTCAAACTATTGTTCAGGTCATCACCTTACAATAGTGACCTAACACACATGGAAGATCGTCACCTTTCAAAACACAATATTTCAATATTTTATTTATATTATTCATGAATACATCAATTTACATATGAATGAGATTTAATCTTAGAAATTTAATCACAACTTAATCATACCAAGTTTCTTCCTGAAGTACTCAATTTTCAACTTTGCAAGAGGCTTGGTAAAGATGTCAGCATTTT
>MU226542.1:1915714-1926282 GCA_018584345.1 Thuja plicata
GAAAACAAACTCGGAGACATGGAGAGTTTGAGGGAAAGACTTTACCTCTTGAATAAACTGGATGAAAAAAGGGCACTGGCACAGTGGGCCACGGAAGCAACCCAGCAACGGAGGAAACTGTGGCACGGCAAGCACCTTCGCCGAATGCAATTCACACCAGGCCAGTTAGTATTAAAGTACAATAGGCGAAACGAGATTAAGCCTGGGAAATTCAAAGTTAAGTGGATAGGCCCTTACAAGGTTCGGGAGGTCGCAGCGAACAGATCAATCAAGTTGTGGACACTGGACAGACGCGAACTTCCGAATGCTATCAATGGCTCGAAACTGAAAGTTTATCACGAGAGGCCAGAAACACACCCACAGCAGTCGACCGACTAAGATATAAAAAATAAAAAATAAAAAATTTTAAAAAAAAAAGGTCCGTACTGTACCGTACGGCTTATGGTCGTACGGTCGTACGGCCAAAGACTTAACAAAATGTCGTACGGCATTCAACATATTATGCAGCGGCTGACAGCCGTACAACACTCCAAGGACATTTAAGAGAACCGTACGGCACTCCAAGGACATTTAAGCGGCAGCCGTACGGCACTCCAAGGACATATTAGAAACAGCCGTACGGCATTGGGGCATAAAATAGGCACTGTACGGCATAAAAGGAGCAAGAAAACACAGAGAGGGATAGAGATGCCATACAGCCGTACGGCATTGGGGCATAAAATAGGCACTGTACGGCATAAAAGGAGCAAGAAAACACAGAGAGGGGTAGAGATGCCATACAGCTGTACGGCCTCTGTAAACGGGTGGAGGCGAACATAAGAAATCATCACTGTATAGCGTGAGGGAGTAATAAGCACCGTATGGCATTCAAGGTGCACAGGTTGAACACGTACGACAGACCAATCAAATGCATCCGTACGGCCACAAAAGAAATCAAATAGGAAGATCGTAGGAAAAGAGGATTTCGTTCGATAGGTAAAGTACGGCTTTCCTAGGGCGAGTATTAGCAGGAGTAAGCCACACATGTGGTGAGTGGATCGGGGAAGATAGAAAGAAAACAAGGAAGGAATCCGTATGACAATTAAGAGAAGGAAAAAAAAAAGGGTTATATTTTCATTGGAAACGGGAAGCAATAAGCACGCAATCTGCAGGCAAACGTAGTTGGAGGAAGAAACTGGAAGAGGACCCCAGAAGTATGAGCCGGAATACACCAAGAGTTGCAGGCGCGGGCACAGGGAAGAAGCTGAAAATTCACAGGCCCCAAATGGCAGCCACAGGATCTCAGAAGGAGGTCACAACACAGAACATCACATTTGAAGGGTTGAGTGGCCTAGAATGCCGCAGGTGGTGGAATGAGAGTGATACTTCGCCAAACACCCTACTAGTCAAGGACAACCTGTCAAGGGCTCAGGTGCAATGGGTTATTCAAATGCCCATCTTTTGTATCAAGGATTTCGAGGGCCCACTACGGGCGATGATTGAGGCCTTTGACATCTTTTCGAAGACCAGCACTATTCCCTACCTGAACCACTCGGTGACAGTTTCTTTTACAGCATCTGAGTTTCGCCGAGTATTCGGGTTGCCAGACAGGGGAGTACGAGTTGACCTTAGGCCACAAAAGATGACTGCGGAAAATAAAGACTTCTACATTCGACTGATTTGTAGAGATGACCTCACCCCGGCAGAGGAGTCCCTCAGAAAAGCATCGCATAACCGTGGCATCAAGAAGACATTCATCAGGAAAGGTCACTAGCGGGGTCTTATGGACTTAGTGAAGAGCCAGCTTACGGGGTCTAGCCGCGCCTCCGATATTTCATTTCAGCAGGTTACACTGATGAACCATCTCTTTGGTGGCAGAATGTACGGCTGGGCGACTGTGTTGGCAAAATGAATGTATGCTTTCATGACCCTTCAGCACCGTACCTTTTACATGCCGCATTATGCGATTGGGCTTTTCTTGGATGCAACTGTGCAGTAGATCCCAGCAGAGATATTATCATCCGAGATTAAGGTGGAACCCGTGATGGAAGGCGAACCCCCAATCATGAGATGGCGTCATCTGGATACGCCTGGAGGTCAGAAGGTAGGAGTTGGTTCCAAACGAACCAGGCAGGGGACGGAAGTCAGTGGGGATCATGGGGATACAGATAGCGGCAGGGAAGCGACATTTGAGGAGGGAAGCAGCCCGGAGGATGATGATGATGAGGAAGTACAGGTGATCACAGCTACACCGCTAGTATTTCCACGTTCCGTACCCTCTAGTGGGACACCAGTGGTTTTGGTTCCCGGTCCTACGGCCATTCCAGCATTCGGCCAAGCACGGGCCTCAGTTCAGCTGTCTCTACCTGTTGTCACATCAGCTAGAGCTTCTATAGTAGAGAGAGTTGCCATCATGGATGCACTTCTAGGGCCAGAGACAGGGGATGGCGAGAGTATCCTTCATGGCAGAGACATGGGAAAGATGATGGAGCAGGTTGGGACTGAGCTAGGCCAGGTACGGCTAGAGATGAAAGGAGCAGAGCCGGTGGTGACCTTTGAGGACTCAGTGTTGATTGAGTCCGACCGTGACAGTATGGATGGAAAAGGGCCTAGGGAGGAGTTGCCGACACCTGTGGGTCAGACTGGTCCATCCGTGTTAAGGCGTGCCAGTGCTTTCTTGGCACAGAGATCCCTCGCACTGGTAGCACAGGGATCCGCGATTTTATCTCCCCAGCAAGAGGACTTCCAATTAGCGGAAGACACATTGGGTGATGTGGGCGGCCGATAGAGTGTAGAGCCAGAAACAGCCGAGGTGCCGGTAAGGGAAGGGAAACCGGTAGAGGTGTTGATGGTCGAGGATCTGGCAGAGTATATGAGCACTCTAGAGTGGTAATTGATAAGGGTCGACGGTTGGTGCAGACAGTGCTCACGGCACAAGAACAAGGAGAGGCTCAGGAAAGGGCTCAGGAGGCAGCAGCGAGATCTCGGGAGGAGATAGCCGCCGAGTTAGCAGCAGAGCAGAGTGCCTGGCAGGCAGAACGTGCACAACTGTTGACACAACTAGAGGCAGCCAATACCGCCAGGAGTCTTGCAGAGGGACAGTTAGCTCAGAAGGATACAGAGTTCCAGGAGGTCAAAAGCTCTCTTGAACCTATGTTTATCTGCATAAATATTCTATTGGTTTTCAGTCAGTTGGAGATTTTCCCTAAGTGACTTCAAAAATGTACCAACTCTCCTAGATCCAATCCTTGGCCTGCCAACCCCAACTATCAACAATGACCAAATCCACAAAAGATTTCACCTCGTACCCATACAACCCTCTGAATAGAGTTATGTCGATGGACATGTGGTAAATGGCTTTGTAGTAGTGCTCACTCAAATATAGCCACCTAATCCAAGCCTTCTATTGCTCTGCGACATTGTTCCTCAGTATCCCTCTACCCACTTATTGACAATCTCAGTTTGTCCATCCATCTACGGATGGTAACTAGTACTTGAAGTCAACTCAGTACCAGTCAATCTGAAAAAATCCTTCCAAAACATACTTACAAATATGTTGTCCTCATCACTAACAATGTTCTTGAGTAGGCCGCAAAGTCTGCAAGTCTCTCCAAAAAACAACTTTGAAACTTGAAGTGCCTTAAAATCAAAAGATATAGCATAGAAGTGGGCATACTTAGTCAACATATGCACCACAACAAGGATGTGATCCTTTCTCTAAAGACCCATGAAAAAATCCATAGATATGCTCTCTCATTTCTGCTTTCGAATTGGTAGGAGCTGCAACAGTCCTATTGAAAAAATATGCTCTAACATATTATGTTGACAAGTAAAACAGTCCCTAACATATCTGATACATCATCTTTGAGTCCCTCCATGAGAATCTCTCTCTAACCTACTTGTAGGTCTTAAAGTATTTAAGGTGTCCTAATAATGGTATCATGGACAGTTCTCAATATCTTTTCTTACATCTTGAATTCTGGAACAAGGAAAATTTTGTCCTAGTACAAAGTGAGATCATTCATTATTCTATACTTGTCATCCTATACCTTCCCTCCTATAACATCACAAGCAAATGCATTCTTGAAATACTCAACCAAGAGATGATCCTTCCAATCTACTAATATCTCTATCATTGAACACAAAGTTGGCTTCTTAGAGAGGACATCTACAACTATAATCCTTTTTCCCTTAACATAATGTCAAAATCATAGGCCTGTGGTTTGATATCCCACCTTTGCCACTTTTCATTCAAATCCTTCTAGCTGAGGCAGTATATCAAGCTATTATAACTTGTCCTTACCACTATTTTATTCCCTACAAGATACCACTTGAATTCAGCCAGTACATGCATAATGATTGGCATCTCCTTATCATGAATGGAAAATCCTCTCCATCTTCTTGAGCTTTCTACTCTTAAAAGCTATACATGGGTAGAGAGAAATTAAATTAATATTAGCATTAATATAAATAAAGAGGACCAATCCAATCTAATTTAATGGAAAATCATTGTCGGTTACCTAGAACTTTATAAAACACTCTTAAACAATATAATGCACATTTAAAATTTGTAAAGATTGATGACCACAATCACCTGGAACTCTTCATAGGGGCTTAAGTAGGGATTCCGGTAATTCAATGCAACAACTAAGCCAACTGAAACCTGCACATCAACCCCATGTCATGAGCAAAATGTGAAGAGGTAATTCATAAAAGAGATTCCAAAATGCAAACATAGAATTAGATAATCAAGAGATATCACGTGCAATCATATATATTTATATCTCAAAATGAATGTTAATATATCAATTCCCAGTCTTAATAGCATTTCAAAGAATTATGAAATATAAATTCAAGATCAAATAAATGAGCTAAGAATAAAAATCTGCTTACATTAGATATTCCTCAAGGCAAAGGAACCATGTCACTTAGATATAGGAAAGTGACATCATTGTATAAAGAAATCAAAGATTCAGAAAAGGTAAAGGTATTTTTTAAATAACTGCCAAGTAAGACACCAAATTTGTGTATGATATGCCTTATGTAAGCATTCCACCAAGGGATGGTTTTTCTATTTACCTTGTATCTCATACATTAAGATGTAAAACCCTATACCTTCAGGATTCAAGTATGTGATAATCAACTTGGAGTAGACACATTTTAACCATCATGCCCACTCAAGATGCCATATAAAGTAGATCAATTCCGAATTAAGTTGTTATTTAGAATGTAAACTACTTCACACATTTTCTGATTATATGAAGAAGAAAATGGGCATAGAACTTGCATCAAAAAAATTTCAAAAAGGACTCATTACAAAACAAAAAGTTATCCAATTCAGCAATCATTTTGAAGTTGTAATATATTCTTATGAATGTGGATATTTACAAGTAAAAAGATTGTAGTCAGCATACAATGCCTATTATTATGTAACTGTTTGATAATATTGGTTATCTATCAATGTATTAATTGTTTGTTGGTTGTCACTCTCAGGTCCTTTAAATATGTTGTGTACCGCCAAAGAAGAGAGTAGTGTAGAGTGGGATGAATTGTAATCCTTGGCCGACCATCTTTAGTCGTCTGTAATGAATTCATGACCTAATTTCACTCAGTTTATTAAAATCTTTCCCAAATTATAAATGGCAATTTTTTTACTTGCAAATTTGTGGAGGGAAGATTATGTTATCACAATACCCAATCTTCAAAAGTTTTTCTTCCGCATATTATCCCAGTTGTGTAGTGTTTCTAGTTGTGAGTACCCCTGGAGTGTTCTTGAGGCCATTCACACCAAAAATTGCAATATTATCTTGTCTATCTACAATACAACCTTTGATTGCGCAAAAAGAATGTAAAGGTTCACATGAAGCACTTGACCAAAATGACATTAATCCATATTCATCGGATTGGATTGCTGAGCCTGATGGTGTTGATGTTGATGTGGATCCATTCTTTACTGACAAACACTTAGCTGATTTGGAGAGGGAGGCAGCTGATTGGGAGACGGAAGTGGCAGTAGGTGAGGAGGCAAAAGGTAAGTCTGGTCATCTAATAGAGGTAGTTTCCTCAGATACATAGCTAGATCCTCATCCTATCTTTATGGATGATGCTCCTGTTGACGCACCTATTGAGGATGTTGCAGCTACATCATCAGCAACCACACAATGTCAACAAACGTTTTTGAGCTTTATTTGTAGACGAAATTTATGACTTCTAACTTTCATCGATACCAAAACTTGAACTTAATATGTATTCAAAGGTTGTAGTTGTTTTGTGGTCTACGATATGTATTGAACTCAAATTTATTCAGAGGCTGCACTTCTTTTTTGGTATATGATATATATTTTACTCAAACTTTGATTTATATAATGGACATCACTAATATGTCCTACAAATATAGTGAGTTTTTCAAGAATATTTTAAAAAATTATATATTTCAAGTGTTCAACAAATTTGTTGATTTACTACCAATTTTTTACCGGGTCCCAAGTTTTTAAAATATTTCAAGCCAGCCAAATCATTGTCGAGTCTGATTTTTTCAACTATGATGAAGACCATTTTTATGATGTATTTTCCAAGAGCATGGACCGGATCATCAAAAGAAGATGTTGGTCAAAATTTCTTCTTATTTTTTAGTTTGATTTTACAATGTTACAATTTAAATTAGTAAATTCAAATATTTCAATTTGCTGATTTTTTAGTTTTTTTAAATTTTGATTTGGTTTGATCTTATAATTTCATATTCATTCACTCTTTTGTTTTAGGTTTCAATTCACCCTCTAATTTTAGATGTTAAAACCATTGGTTAGGATTCTATAGATGGTGGATGAAGACAAATACTCCATTTAGTATCTCTATGAGGCCATGGATAAAGCCAAACAGGCAATTGAACATTTGTATTGGCTGAACAAAGCTGAATATGAATCCCCTATAACACATTACTAATTGAAGGTCAAACCGGTGGATGAAGACAAATACTCCATTTAGTATCTCTATGAGGCCATGGATAAAGCCAAACAAGCAATTGAACATTTGTATTGGCTGAACAAAGCTGATTATGAATCCCCTATAACACATTACTAATTGAAGGTTAAACCGACAATTCCACCACCATATTTTGCCACTATTGAAACCCATTATTTTCTCCCCTTCATTCACACCAAGGGAGGAGGTTACATTTAGCCACAACATGTGTATTAAGAAGTTGGTCCCCACTGAAAACCTTCAAGACATCCCATATAATGAATTACAGGTTTATAAGGGGGATGGAGGGAGATCATTTCTTCATCTTTATACACTCATTAAAAAGCCACTTTGCAGCTAGGTAAGAAACATATATGTTTAATTTCAGCTCACTATTTATTTTAAGTTTATTAAAATCCTTACATAGTTGTAAATGTTGTCCTTAAAGATTTGTGGTGGGAATATTTTGGTGCTACAATATTAGTCTTCAAAAACTTGTCATTCAAATGTTGTCCCAATCCTATGGCATTTTGATGGTGACCGGTACTGGAGTGTTTTATAGGCCATTTACACAGAAGGACAATAGGCTGACTCAAAAGTGTTTAACTAGTCTTGTCTTTGCGTGGTACAACCTTCACTTGCACAAAAACAAGGTAGAGAATTTTATCATCATGCAGTTGACCTTGATGACAATGATTCATGTTCAAATTGGGTCATTAAGGATGTGGATCCACTATATACTACTAATTAGATGGCTGATTTGGATGAAGCCCAATGGCAAACACATATGGTAGCATATGAAGATGCCTCAGGTGACGTTGGCAATCCATCGAGGATAGGTTCATCACATACGTAGCTTGATCCTGCAACTATACCATCAATTTTTCATTAAATCCATACGTCGGCATCAAACTTTTCTAAGCTTTGATCATAGAAAAAATTTATGATTTGTAAATTTTATTGATATTGAAACTTGAACTTCATACATATTGAAAAATTGAACTTGGTTTTTGGTCTATGATGTGTATTGAATCCTGATTTCGATATGTATATGAAGGAATTTAGTAATATGTAATATGGACTTTTTTGAAGAGCAATTTTTAAAATTTATTTATTTTCAATGTTCAATAAATTTGCTGAGTAATTCTGAGGTTTTCCCAAGATTTTGCCCAATGCCAAGTTTTAAAAAAATTTGGATAAGCCAACTAATTGTCAAGTCCAAATTTCCCAACTATGAGTATTTGGGGTATAGGGTAGTTAGTGTAGTAAAGCTAATGCATATCCATATAAAGTTTTAGGTTTTGGTTCAACTACCTGGCCAGTCAAATCCTGTGTCTTATATAATAAGTTAACGTAAAGTTTATTTGCTGTGCGAGAAAAGGCAAGAATCGCATAAAAGACAACATGGAAACGAATACCACATTTCAATAACCAAATCAGCTATGTGGACATAAATTAGTCATTGTCGAATTCGTTTACAAGGAAAAGGAAAAAATAAATGTGACCTGCCGATCATTCATATGGTACAAAAAAGAGCCTCCATAGGTATTCCTATCCAAAGGCCAACCCATAGCATGAAGCACAAATCCAGGCTTATGTTTTCCTTCCTCGATTTCCCAGACCTGTGCATGTTACAGCCTAAGTCAGTCAAGATATCACAGTTTTTCAAAAAAATAGAACATGTAAACTGGTAAGATTTCTCAAAAAAAGTCAAAAGAAAACAGGGTGGTCAAAAGAACAATTGCTATCCAAAGCTTACATTTCAATATAGAGCCCTTGGATCATAAAATTTCATAATCGAGTTGTCTATGATCTACATCTTTTGCATTCAGACATTCTTATGTTGACATAACAAAGATTTAGCCTCTTTACATACTTTATATGCTTCAACCTTTTGCAATAAGACAGGCTTGTATTTACCATTAACACAAACAAAGGTTTAGCCTCATCTACATATTTTTAGTTTCTAATAACATAAATAAACTTCCAAATTTGAGTTTCAGTAATATAGAAACACACTGCAATTTACACATTCATTCCAAAAGCTCAACAGACCTCCTTAATACCTAGTGCATAACTTTGATGCTCTGCATTTCCCTGCTGTCGTAAGTCAAAGCCTTTGATCACTCTCTGCAAAAGAACAGATAAACCTACATTAGTGGAAGGTTGGAAATCAAGAACTAGGATATATCAAATTGCCAATCAAAAATATACAAACCAAAGAACAAAATATTCAATGGCAAGTTGTTGTAGCAAACCTCAGAAAGTGAGCCTCTGCAACCTTCACCAAGAAGTGTGATTCGCCCTGCATCACATTCCACAAAAAGTTCAAGAACTAATTATAACATTACAGTGCTGTACAATATGTTAAATATTTGTTTTCTTGTGTAGAGATCCAACTCTATTTATTCATATGAGCAGTTACCTGAGAAATCTTTTACTTATAATAAAATATATAAGGTAGTTCCAAAGTCTTCAAAATACAACAAAAAAAAAAGGAAACATAAAGATCTTCCACTGTCCATAAACTTAAATTTGTGGAAATTTGTATCATTCAATTATGGGAAATAATTCATAATTACATTTATGGAGAGATCCCACCAATAAGAAGATTAATTTGTAAGGCTCTTTAATATATCCTCAAAAAGGACTGCAATGAAGCAGCTATTATTGGGCCAACATTCTTGTTTCCTTCAGTTGCAGTTTGTTCTTGATCAACTATATCTGCTATGGCAGATGTGTTGTAATATCTTTAGGCCCATTCATGCTTTGGGTTGATCCACAACTCATTATATTTGATGATCTGTGTGTTTGACGCCGATTGATAATGTGTTACATGCCTTTGATTAAAAGCTATCTTGAAGCCGACCTAGTTGAGGTTTTGGATTGTTGTAGAGGATATATATATATATATATATATATATATATATAAGATCAAATCATTTGTGATGTGTGGACGTATATGTGGTGTGCAAAAAAGGGGATAAAAATATCAACATATGTCAGATGCATTATAATAGCAATTCAAGCTCATGTTTTTCATTCATTGTTGTTAAGTTTTAGGATAGCTGCAAATGTAATAGCACTCTATGTTGTATATGTTTTCCAAATGCAACAATCTCTCTTTCATTTATATTGGGAACGAGGTTAGGAGAGACATGTCTTGAAGGGACATGTCTATTCATTATTATGAGATTAATATAATGACAATTGATTATGTGTGTGTGTATATATATAATATCTATTATTATTACATATATTGGTATGCATATGTATGTGCATAATTTAATCTATTCTCATAATATTAATATCTCATTCATTTTATCTGATCTAAGCTACAAACATCAACACTCCCTCTTAGCTAGGGAAGATAAAATTCATCAAAATGCAATTCACAAAAGATCCATTACTTTTAAGAGAGAAGATATCACCTCATCATGATATCAAGAGATATGGTCTGACCAAGAATATCAAGTCTAATGATATTCACCATAACTCAAAGATTTCCATAGGTAATGTATCCTTAATGTAAGGTATCATCTATTGTGATCTGTTTCAGCCATCACACGATGTCTATCACAATAGAAGGTCAATGGTCTGTTTAAGGAACTGAATCCACCATGCAGGAA
>MU226542.1:1933219-1955769 GCA_018584345.1 Thuja plicata
TTTATTAAATGAGCTCATAATATAATTAATTAAGTGAACTTAATTAATTAATAAAATCATCAACCCAAGCCAACCCAAATGCTCTGTTCTGGCAAGACAACTGCTCGGACACCCTGCCACAAATAGACACTGACAAAAATAGACTTACTAAAATTAGTAAGTTCCTCAAACTAGAAACTCTGCAAATGAATCCACAATTCCACTGATACCAATGCACAGGTGCCCTGCTATAAATAACAATCATGATGATCACCCAAAATAAACACTTACTATAAATAGTAAGTATGTCAATCTAACCCAAACGAAGAGCAATCCTGGCATCACACACCTCCAAAGTGGAAACTGACCACTGGCTCTACCACACGACCCCCTCCAACATCCCAATTAGCCTACGAGGGTCACAGAAATAAGCTAATCCCATATGCCATATTGATATTTATCTATACTTACACAAATTTGCATTGGTCTCATATTAATACTCTATGAACAGAATATCTGCTAACACTAAATTACACGTCGACCATAATCTACAAGCTGACTAAGTCCTAATGCAAGCTTAAGGATGCAATATGATTGTTATCAAAAACATCATTGAAAAGAAAATAGATTTAAATTTTGTTGGTAGAGATACCAAGTTATTCATTACATATGAAAAAAATGATCAAGACAAGATACCAAGTATCGTTCTAAGAAACTCCAATGAATGAACATAGATTTAATGGCACACTGATAGCAATATATCTCTAATGCTTCAAATTAGTTATGCTAAAAATAATTGTATTTTTTTTAGGGTCATGATTGTTTTTAAGCATTATGTGGGGACTGTAGTATATGATAGCTTACAACTTGCAGCTTTAACAAATCTGTGAAAAGTGTGGGCCTTTTCTTTTGTTAATTTTAATGAGTTTCTTGTCTTCTTATGTGTCTACCATACTTGAAATAAAATATGTCACAGTTGAATTGCATATTTGTACTTGTAGGGATTTTTTTATTTCATTGAGGATTTGCACCTCTGACACTAGATAGCCCAAGTCTGCATGGTGGGGTAGTTTCCTGCAGCTTTCTAATTCTATTTGTTTTAGGAGTGAGAGTTGAATCTTAATCATTAGTGGTGATGCTTTACTAATATGAAATGTTCAGTAAGTTTTGAGAATCCCAAGGTTTGAATCTACTCCATAAGGATGTTGCAATTTTTACTCTTTTTAGGATCATCTTCATCAATGTTTTCCATCTCGATATACTTCTCCAACTCTTGGATCTAGTCTAGGAATAGATTTGGATTGAGTTTGCCTAATATATTGACTTAGACCCTGTAGCCTTGTCTAGTCACAACTTCAATGAGCCTTTTCATAGATTTCATCGCCCTAGCAGCATTTCCCTGGTTCTCTTGTTCCCCTTAGGACTCATCTAGACTTAATTTAGCTTCAATGGCTTCTACCACCCAAACCATTCATCAGCATTTCTTTGAGGACCTACATTCCTCCTGCTCCTTTCCAGTTCATGTGGACTCTGCTCTGGGCCATTGCAGACTACTTTGATAATAAAATCTGATGTAGGTTTTTCCTGATCTGCATGGAAAACTCATAAACTGATTCGGACCACCTTTGTGGCTGCATTTTTTTGGTCTAACCAATTTTTTTGATACAAATATGTTGCAAGATTGCTGCTATGCACTTTTTTATGATCCTGTGATTATATGTTATAATATTTGTGTAATTAAATGTAATAAAGATGGTGCAGTACATTATTAATATAGGGTTGATGGCTCTTGTCAATGTGCCAAACTGTCAATGTGGTGGTGGGCAATGCGTGTTGAAGACTTCACGGACACAGAACAACCCTGGACGACAATTTTGGTGCTGCCCAAATAGAAAAAAGGTTGCTAATGCATATATATTTTATGTTTCTAATGTAAATACTATTCATTTTATAATAATAAGTAATGTAGACTGGGTATCACAGGGAAATAATGGTTGTGGATACTTTAGATGGGTCGACAACAGCCCATCTGCATCTATCTGCCCATCTCCACTTATCCATGATAAAGGATTTGAGTGCAAATCGTGTCAAGCTAGGGCAAATGCTGAAATTATATTTTTACGATGCCTTCTCTGTATTGTAATCGCATATCTTTGCTGCGACCATATGCGGAGATGAGCTTAGAAATTAGTCAGTTACTATTTTGATGTTGTAACTTGTTTTTTATTTAGTATGGATATGGCGTAACTTCTCTTTGCCTAAAATTCGCATATATATGGTTTGCTTCTTTTTAACAATAATTCTTCTTCCTTTCATGTTTGTGGCTCAGGTGAGCCTCAATCTACTGTCACTCACATGATTTAACGTATATAGTGTTTTCTTGGTTAATTTTCTTATTGGACATTGCTTTGTAGAATTCTAACCCATGTTTGTAGAGAAATTTTGAGGTTAACAGAGATATATCATGTATGAATTCATTTAATTGGTCGTGTTTTGATCCGGACAAGCGTCGTTCATTCAGGTAAGAATCGAAGGAGGCCAATGAAGGTAATATAATTGATAAGTTCTTTTTTTTATACTCATACAAAAGTTAGGAGTTGAATGTACTTCATTAGGGGTTACAATTTATATGTTTTTTTTCATTAAAATATTACAAAAATTGTGGTACTAACAAAAGCGCAAAGTAGTGGTATGCTCTATGTATGCAGGGTCCACAAACAAAAAATGAGAGTTCGGGCATGAAAGAGCGTCAAAGACTCATCAGACTATAAATTTTTTAACACTGTATCTACATTATGTAAATGAGGAATGCCTCATTAATTTGGTTATAATTTCATATCTGCATTATGTAATGAGGAATACCTCATCCATTTATTTGTAATTTTATCAAGTTTTCTTTTTGGGGCTAGACCGGAGGTTTTCTCCACCCGACTCTTTCCTACCGGTGCCCCTAGTGAGCTAGGTTGTAGGCAACATTTTGAAAAAAATAATTAATAAAAGAGATGGCTTGTTTATAATGATACCCTATGTATTTTGAAGTTTTTTTATTTTACAAAATATAAAAATACAAAAAAAAGTTAGACAAAATGTTAAAATTTTAAAAAACTTATCAACACAATTTTATTTGAAAATATTATAAAATTAACCAAATTAAAAAATCTGTTTGTTTTTAGTGGTCATAGAAAAAATAAAATTAAAATTAAAAAACTCCTACAAAATGTCAAAAACATAATTACATTTATCAAAAATTTATAAATTAACTATATATACAAAGAAACTAAATAATAAAATAAATCATTATTCAGAGTATATTCCAATTCCAGGGCATATTCCAATTCTAGATTGTGGCACCCAAACGCAGAAAATGCATCTTCTCAATCATCTTCCAGGTGAACCAAACGGGTCCAACCCATATTCCGGAAATCATTTCGAGGATATGTATCTTCCAGAATTGCAGCATCTTCCAGAATTGGCCATATCCAGGATATGGTATTCTAGTACCCAAACGGGTTAGAGAAGACACCTCATTTGGGGAAGAGGTAGGAGATGTGTCTATTTGTCCTCTTTGAGGGCTATGAAGGAAGAACTTCATTTGGGGAAAAGGCATGGAAGAAGATTCGATTCAATAAAATTGATCTGCATTCAGCAAAAGGCATAAGTCTTCTGATCTAGCAAGTATTGCGGTATGCAATGTGATGATATTGTTTAATATATAATCTCTTATGTATTTTAAATTTTATAATATAGTTAATAATAAGAATTGCTAACCTATCTAGATTCTTTAATTATTTATTTAATATATTTATTCTCCTACAAACAATCATGTAGGGCTTAGTAAGACAACATGATTGGGAGGACAGAGACGGGTTCCTCATTTAACTAGCCCACCCCATGTTGAATGGACGAGAGTTCCTACCACTTGTGGGCCAAGGGGTGTTACATCACGCCTTTGGCTTAGTTATATTGAATCTTTTCAGCACCCTATTGTGCATTCCTCTCCAATCCCTATGATGGTTCTTTGTTGGAAGTGAAACTAAAGAATAGAAGCAATTAAGTATGAGTTCATAAGGAGACATGACTGGGAAGGCAGAGACAGATTCCCTGTCTAAGCATCCACCCCATGTTGAATGGACAAGAGTTCCTGCCACTTGTGGGCCAAGGGGTGTTATCTCATGCCCTTAGGCTTATTTGTGGAGAATGTTCCAAGCACCTATCATGCTCTCCTCTCCAATCCCTACTATGTTTGATTATTGGAAATGAAGCTATAGATTAAAGTATGTTACGTTATTTAACTTATTGCTTATTTACTTTAAAAAGTTCAATAGCTATTATATGACTTAATTATAGAATACTATTTCTGAACAAATTATGTTGTGGAATTATTACTTCGGGCAAAAGTCTAGTATACCCAATAAGGGGACATTACAATTGGTATCAGAGCTTTGATCTTTGCCAACCTAAGGATCAAAAGGAAAAGTATATGCAAGCAAATCGAAGAACTCATAGGGCATTAGAGAGTGAAAATAGGAAACTTGCAACAAGAAACAACTCTACTCAAAAAAATGGAAGTGAACAAATGGGAAATTAATTGAGGACTTTCATGGAGCACAACAAACAAACAACTCAAGCTCTCATGGAACAAAATGAGAAGACAACACAACTACTCCTACAAACCTTTCAAAATATGAACACAATCAGCAATCTTAGACCCAACCAAGCTAAGGGGAAGGATGTCGCCTCAAATCATTTAGTGAATGAGAAAAGAGCTATGTTAGGGTCAACACCAAGAATAACTAGACCCTCATACCTAAAGAAGGGCCAACAAGAGAAGAAGAAGAAATTACCACACCAAATCATAACTTGTATGAACTTGCCAAAGCATATTCAAGACTTGACCCTAAAGTAAAAGATAAGCATTCCATTTAGGGAATATTGTGAGGCTCGAACAAGAAGTAACCCTACAAGGGAGAAGGGTCAACCTAATAAAAACTTACATCATAAAGTAGGCAAATTGACTCTCCCTAACTTTGATGGTTCGAGGAAGGTCACTGCCCATTTATGGATCCAAAAATTGGATACGTATATATCTCGAAATCCCATGATAGAAGAAGATGCTATCAAATTTGCCATTTTACATTTAGAAGGGGTTGCACACGACTTGTGGCACCATGGCTTGATTACTCAAGGCCACTAAAACATAACTTATGACTTCACTAGAAAAGTCATTGAAACATTTGACCAAAAGCACCCTTAGAGATATTTCAAGGGATTAACTCAATTAAAACAAGAAGGGACCATCAAATATTATGTGGCAGAATCCCAAAGGATTGATCAAGGTTCCTGAAATTACTTAAAAAGGACTCACTTACCTATTTATAGAAGGATTGTGGCCTAGTAAGTGCCCTTGATCCCACCACTCTCCAAGATGCAATCATAAAAGCCCTACAACTTGATACCACTAAAATAAGGGATTAAGGTTATAAAACCTCCTATAAGAAAGATGGGCATCGAAAAGCATTTTCTCCAAGAGATGACCGAGAAAAGAAAAAAAGTTATGTTTCTAAGTGTTATGGAAAATGGGGGTGCAGGCATGTTTGTAATTGACAAGACCTTCAAAGGAAAAATATGTGTTTCTAAGTGTAAGGAAAAATGGGAGTCAGGACACTTATGTAGAAAAAGAAGCCAAGCACGTAATATAGAGGCACGGTCCGACGACAAAGCATGGGAAGAAGAAGATGAAAACCCAAGCAAGAGAAGAATGTGCAATGAACAAGAACATGAAACCTTAGCTGCCATCTCAAAAACATCCAAGCATCACCCCTTCTGAATTCCAAGTGTTTTAAACAGACAAAAGGTAACTACCCTTGTGGATAGTGGGGCAACACACCACTTTATCGACAAAAACTTGGTTCCAAAACTGAATAGAAACGAAAGATTTTAAGAGCTTTAAAGTAGCCATGACTGATGGGTCCACTACCCCATGTACAAGAAAGAATCCACGACTAAGCACCACCTTGGGAAAGCATCCAATCAAAGAAGACTTCTATATCGTAAATATGGAGGATACCGACGTAATCTTGGGCATTCAATGGTTGCAATCCCTCAGACGTTTCTACCTAGACTTCTGAAAATTGGAACTTTGCTTTCAACATAACAGACAACAAGTCCTCTTACAGGGATTTTCTAATGAAACCACAAGAGTCGTTTCCTCCAAAAGGATCAAAAGAGCCTTTAGGCATCAACAAGTCGAATGGATTGCTCAATGCATGATTCTTAACAAGTCCTCCTCCCAAGACAATGCCATACACACTAACATCAAACTCATAATTAATAAACACAAAAAGGTATTTGGCAACATCCCACTAGGACTTCCTCCCAAGAGGTTTTGAATATACCATAGAACTTGAAGAAGAGGCTAAACTCATAATCACTACACCTTATAGAACCCCCAAAAATTTTAAGAAGAAATAGAAAAACCCATTAAAGAGCTTCTTGAAATGGGCCACATACAACCTAGCTCGAGTCCTTTTGCCTCCTTAGTGGTATTATAGAGCCTTGAACAATAAATAGATAAAAACTGTTATCCTATTTCTAGAGTTGACGAATTGATTGATGAGCTTCAAGGAGCAAACTACTTTTCTAAGATTGACTTCAATCCAACTACCACCAAATTAAAATGAGGGAAGAAGATATCCCCAAGACCGCCTTTAGTGCTAAAGGCTCCAAATGTGAATTTGGTTTAGAAGAGATATTAAATCTAGGACATAAAATCAATGCACAAGGGGTAAGTGTGGATCAAGAAAAGATAGAAGTCATAAGGGAATAGCCAAAACAAAGAATCCTAACCCACCGAAGAGGATTTTTGGGTGATTTTCTAGAATTGATGCTCCACTCACCGACTTAACAAAAAAGGGAGCCCTTGCATGGAATTAACTAGCTCAACAAGCTTTTGAAAGACATAAGGAGATAATGAGTTCTTGTCCCATCCTAGCCATTCTTGACTTTACATTACCCTTCGAATTAGAATGTGATGTTTCTGGAGAAGGCATTGGAGCAGTACTCATGCAAAACAAACACCTAATTGCATTTGAAATTCTCGAACTCACAGAAGTTGAAAAATATTATTCCATTTATGATAAAAAGAAAATGCTAGCCATCATCCATGCACTAGCCAAATTTAGAGATATTTGGTTTGTGGAAAGTTCATTGTTAAAATTGACCACAACAACTTAAGGTTTTTCCTAGATCAAAAACGTTTAAATGATTGTCAACAAAAATAGGTCAACAAATTACAAGCTTATTATTTTGACGTAGAATACATGAAGGGGAAAAACAATAGTGTAGCTGATGCACTCTCCCGAAATCCTACGTATTCTCCATAACAAGCATTTTCGCAAATTGCATAAACTCAATTATTGTTGAATATACGAAAGACCCACAAGCAAATGATATCCTAGAAGGAAATCTACAAAGAATATAAAGTAGTGAAAGAACTCAATCTATACAAAGATAGGATATATCTTGTACCAAGCTCAAAGATGAAGGAGATCATTAGAGAATGTTAAAAAATTTAATTATTCATAATTGAGTAGTTACAAATGGAGATGAAGTCTCCTTATATAGAGAAATAACTCAAAGAGAAATAAAAACTTTCTAAAAGACTAATAGGAAAGATTCTAAGTTATCTAACTAAGAAAATAGAAATTACCTAATAAACTTAATATGTGCCTAAATGACCATTACTATAACATTAAATACATTATTACCCTCCCTTAATGGTCATTTTACTAACTACCCTGGCAAAAAACAAAATGTTCAAGTCATTTGGCCATGAATGCATAGAAGGTTGACTCCTTAGAATGCTCTGCTACATGAGCCTGCTACTAAGACTCTCCTTGGTTGGTCTTCTGATCAGCCAATCACTTTCTGCAGAACCTTTCGATATGACCAAGTTTCCTATAATAGTGACAAGTGATATTCTTCTTGGAACCCTCCTCAGATGTACGCTGTCCTTTTTGCTGAGTGTACACGCCTTTGCCTTTATTTGTGGTAGTAAATGCCTATTCCACATTAAACATGTCACTGGTGCTACCAAACTGTTGCCTCCACCTAGCTTGTTGCAAAAGCACTCATCCACATTAGTAGGGTAATATTGAGCGTCTCAATGAAGTGTTCGCAGGACCGTGGGAGACTCTTTAACGTAATCACCACCATGTCCTCCTCTTGCATCTTGCGACCAATCGCCTCCAATTGATCGCGAATTTCCTTGATCTTTATTAAGATGCTCCTACAGAGTCATCTTCTCATCCATTATAAGGGAAAACAACATATTCTTCAAAAAGAAAGCTCGGCTTTTATCCTAAGTTTCATGGAGACTTTTTAGGTGTGCCCAAAGCTCCGTAGGAGACTTGTGAGATGGCACTTCAGGAGCCATTTCATCGGTGACGAATAACTTCGACAACATAACCGCTTCTCAATTATGTTCATCAAACTTGTCCTCATCTTTGCTTGTCATTGTAGGGCGACTAGAATTACCCAGAACAAGCTGGTCCAAGCACCAATACTCAAAAATCGAGACCATCCTCTGCTTCTAGGTATTGTAGTTCCTATTGTTGAACCGTTGATTGCCCTCAAACATGATGTTGGTCAATGATGCCCTCCCTCCCATTTTCCCATGCACAAAAAATGAGGCAAAGTAGAGCTTCAAAAGAATTTGATTTTTTGGTCAAAACCAGTGTGGCACAAATCCCAAGACAAATTTACGTTGAACACAAAACTTCATTTTTGAGGAAAAAGGTAAAACCCTTTTTTAAAACAAATTATATTCTTCAAGTTTTATTAGCTCCACTTTCAAGGCAGGCAACCCAAAAAAAAAAATCCCTTGTAGAGAAGGCACGAACAGCGAAAAACTCCAATCGATTTTACCAAAATTTCTTCACAAAAACACAAAAAAATTATGTTAAAAAACCCCTGCTTACGCACAAATAAAACATTTGTGATTTGTTGCAGGTTGCAAGCATGAAATGCAAGCGCAACACAAAATATTTGCTAAAAGTCACCACGTGATTTTCTAAAAATCGCGCAAAATTCTGCTCAAAAATGCATGTGACCATGGGATTTGTTTTCTAAGAAAAACACATTTGAAAAAAACCTCAAACACAGAAGAAAATCGCAAGTTTTTTGAAACCCCGACATAGGTCGCACGCCTAGAAGACACTCGCGATGCAATAAAAAGGCCATGAAACAAAAACGACCACCTTTTACAATAAACACGGGCTTCCCCAAACATTAAAAGAGCTAGAAATCGACGAAAAAATCCTAGCCATCAAGCAAAAATCTCATTGCGAGAAAAGAAAAACAGAAAAAAGGGTCAAGGGCAAAGCAAGTAGCACAGACAAAAAAACCTTACATGGTTTAAAAGCCCTTCATTTATCAATAGAAAATCCTTTGACCGTGGGCAAAAAGAACCCACGTACGAACAGAAAAAATTGACGAAAATCCTCAAACCCTTTCCTCGGCGATTTTTTCATAAAAAATCGATAGAAAAAAAAATTTGGAAAATATTTCTAGGTAGCGGACCACGAATATTTTTAAAAATTCGTCAAAAAATTAAAAGCCCTTGACCCGCTTTGATACCATGTTACAAAATTTCATTATTCATAATTGAGCAATTACAAATGGAGACGAAGTCTCCTTATATAGAAAAATAACTAAAAGTGAAATAGAAAATTTCTAAAAGACTAACAAGAAAGATTCTAAGATATCTAACTAAGAAACTAGAAATTATCTAAAAACTAACTAATAAACTAAATATGCCTAAATGACCATTAATATAACATTAAATACTTTATTAGAGAATACAACGATACCCCATTAGTCGGCCACCAAGGATATTATAAATCCTATAAGCAAGAGAGAAATAGTCTTGGAAAGGCCTCTAGAAACACATCCTAAAACATGTTCAAGAATGTATGATTTGCCAAAGGAACAAAGTAGAACAGACCTATCCGGCAAGCCTCTTACAACCACAACCCATCCCTAATCAAAATTGGGAAAGTGTCTCCATGAATTTCATAACCGGGCTTCGCAAAGTGCAAGGCAGAGATTGTATATACGTAGTCGTGGATCACATTACCAACTACGCACATTTTATTGCAATATCCACATAATATAGAGTTCCTCAAATGGCCAATGTTTTCTTCAAGGAAATTTTCAGATTACATAGCTTACCTAGAAATATTGTCAGCAACAGAGACAACCGATTCCTTAGCTTGTTTTGGCAAGAACTTTACTGGCTAGCACAAACAGAACTCACTCCATGTACAACTTATAATCTCTAAATTGGTGGCTAGACAAAGATTGCAAACAAATGGTTGGAGGGATATCTAAAAAGTAAAAAACTATGTTACGGGGCAACAAAATAAATGAATAAAGTGGTTACACCTCTGGGAATATTGTTATAACACCACAAATCATATGTCAATAGGGATAGGTTTCTTCAAGGCCTTGCATTGGTACGAGGCAACATCATTTGGAAGTTTAATCCTTGAAGGAAGTTGTGTACCAGGAGCGAAACATTGTGTGCAACAAAATATGGATATTATGAATACACTTAAAGATAATCTACAAGCACAAAACCAACAAAAGATATATGCTGATTGAAAAAGGACTGAAAGGACATTTGAAGTTGGGGATTTGGTTTTAATAAGATTATAACCCTATAAGCAATCATCAATCAAGGTAAGTGATGCCAAGAAGCTTAAACCTAGGTTTCATGGACCATACAAGATTTTGAGAAGGATAGGACAGGTTGCCTATGAGTTGGAACTACCAACAAATAGCAAGATCCATAATATATTTCATGTGTCTCGACTCAAAAGGTGTTGGGGACAACATGTTACTCCATGTTTAGAATTACCTCCGCTCTATGATGAAGGAAAAATAATTTTGGAGCCTAAAACCATTTTTGATATGTGAGAAAAGTGATTGAGGAATAAGTCCATTCCTAAGCATCTAGTTAAATGGAAGGATCTACCTACAAAAGATGCTACTTGGGAAGGAGCTGAGATATTTGATCGTTCAAATTCAAAATTTCTTGAGGACAAGCAAGCTCGGGAAGGGGGACTGTCATGCCCCCGCCATGATACATCTTCCCCCTGCCCTTAAAAGAGAATAATAATAAAATTAGATATGCGTCAATGTGCAGAAAATCACCTCATTCATAAGACTTCACAATTTTCTAATATCTAAGCCAAGAGCCACATAAAAGAATTCATTCCCTTGACCGAAAATCTATACGCTTAACAAATCATTGAACAAAGTAATTTCCAAAAGATGCGATGGCAGAATGGTGCAGAGGCACCCAATAATCTTCATGCCTCCATGAGGCAACTTTGAGTCTAACATGTTTTGTTTCATGTCCGGGGTTAGAACAAGGTCCTATGGACCATTCTGTTATGATTTAGTTCACTTAATTAGTTATGTTGATCAAATTGATCTATGTAGCCAAGACATGGCATATGTTGTCATAGCAATGTACAAAAGTGTCAAGGACAATTCTAACATGTGTAATCTTGTCATAAGGTCCATTTGACCTCCTTAGACATATTTTTTATGTAATGGAGTCCTATAGAGTCAAGGTGATGCGTTTTGTCAATAAGTTTCCAAAGTTGCAAAGCAATTTTGCAACTTTGTAATTTTGCTAGTTTGCACTTTGTGCATTTTAGGGAAGGCCAACAGTCATTAGTTTGAAAAGCTGTTACAAACGGTTGGAATTCAATTTTGTCATGTTAAAAAGACCTCTAAATCCTCGAGGCAACGGTGGTTGAGGAGATTTGTAACCTTAGGAAGAAGATATCAATAAAAACATGGACTGTATATTCTAATTTTTCTGATTTCTTGCTGTTGCAGAGCTTGGCCCGATCATGTATGGAGTTTTAACAGCCTGAAACCTATTGGAACATTTAGGACTATGAATTAGCTTTCCAACAAGACCGGTTTCATGCAATTTGGTAAAGAAGCAAGGGAGAAATCAATTTTTTTCCATAGACAGGTCTGAAAATCCGTGGGTATGAGGATTTGGCACAAAATTGATCACTGTGACACTTTTCACCGTTGATATCCTCTCTAAATCCGTGGATTGGAAGTTGAGAGAGTCTAGTTTATGATTCTAAAGGTTATAGGCAAGAAGGTTGATGTTTTTGTGCAATAAAATGATGCCCTAGTCGGGTTACCCTGTGTATTTTGGCCTAATTGACAGTGCAACAAGGAGGGTTTTGTAAAATGTGGGTAGAATGACCTTACCGAAGCCTGACAATTGTTGATTCATTTCATATGAGACCTGTCTCAGCCCCTGGAATGCAGTATAGAGGTTTGGAGTCAAACATTCAATGAGTTGCTATGTAAAGGAAGCCTAACTAGACCTAGGTTGTATGAAATCAGTCCTAAATTGAAGCACTTGTTCCTTAACAACTATATCCTCATTTCACATATGTTTTGTAATCCCGAAAAGGGTATCTAAAAATGTCCATCTTCTATGTCAATTGTCACTGTGTAAAAAGTTATGTACCAAAGACCCACAATTGAGGGCTACTAGGATATGGGCTGTTTGTGTAAAGGGCATGGTGGTTGGAATGACCAGTGGCTTTGAGGGTTGTTAAGGGTTAGAACATGCTTGGTCTACTTGTTGTAAGGTGTCTCTAAGGTGGGTTGAACCCTGTGAACTATTAAACTACTATTGGTGCTTGTAACCCATAAGGCTTTGAGGGTTGTTAAGGGTTAGAACATGCTTGGTCTACTTGTTGTAAGGTGTCTCTAAGGTGGGTTGAACCCTGTAAACTATTAAACTACTATTGGTGCTTGTAACCCATAAGGTATGGTACCATTGTGAAGGGTGTCTTGGAGTTGGTGAAGAGGGGCAGTAAAGTGTTGACTTGGGAATCATTATATTATGAATCCATGTTAATTTGAAGGCTTGAGATGTCATAGACCTGTCCTTTCAGAGTGATACCTTATGATATGCTTGTTTGTGTTGGGGATGAAAGAAGAGCATAAGCCCATTGTTGTTGTTCATGATGTCAAATGCCCATTAGCCCACCTTGCTCTGCATCAAAGTGGTATCAGAGCTTGGGGAGTATCCCTTGAAGGTAGAAGTTGAAGGTTCAGAGAAGAGAGGTTGAGAGGTTGAAGACAAGATGCCTCCAAAAAGTAAACAGAGCCCAAAGATCTGCGCAAGTGAAGAAGTTTTTGGAGTCTGTTTGTGTTGTCTTTTTGCAGTTTGAGGAGAGAACCTACATGCCAAGAGACTAGGTGGTGAAGAAGAGAGGAAACCTAAGTGAGGTGTCACAAAGACAAGAGGAAGCAAGGTGAAAGAGACTTGTTTGAGGAAAGAAAAGAATGGTGTAATGTCCCCGTTTTTAGGAACATTGGAGTTTGAGTGATTACCCTATTCTTGTGAGTCTGTGACCCTCGTAGGCTATTCAGGATGACAGAGGGGACCGTTGGAAAAGTCAGAGGTCCGTTTCCACTCTGGAGGTCTGTGATGCTAGGATTGCTCTTCGTTTGACTCAGATTGACAGACTTACTATTTATAGTAAGTGTTTATTTTGGGATCGTCGTGGTTTCTATTTTTAGCAGGGTGCCAGAGCAAAGGTATTAGTGGAGTATGGGAAACATTTGTAGAGCTTCCAGTTTGAGGGACTTACTATTTATAGTAAGTCTATTTTTGGCAGTGTCTATTTGGGGTAGGGTGTCCTGGTGATAGGCTTGGTAGAGCATTTGTACTAACTTGAGGAGTTTATTGTTGTGGTGACCATAATTAATTAAGTTCACTTAATTAATTATTATACGAGCTTTATTTTATAAAGTCTAGACATTAATGAATCATAATGACTTTATATTTAAATGCTATGTCATTAAAAGAGGGGAAATATAATAGAGTATTATATTTCAAAAGGATATGCAAGTTTCAAATGGTTTAAAGGCATAAGTATTTTTAAGTTATCCAGAGTGTGTTGAAGAAGCTAGGGTTCGATTTGTTGGAGAGTTTATGAAGAGCATTGAATCATTCTTGACATCTCTTATTATTTTTTATGCGTATGATTTTCGAAGCAAGACAAGGGTTTGAACGAAATCACTCTGCAAGAAATTGTGAATTTCTTGCTGGATTATCTGCACTTTGAATCAGCGTATTTGCTGATGAATTGTGTCTACAGAAAATGCAAAATCACTCCAGCCGCTCATAGTATCAATTTGTTGCGGAATAGCTATTGAATGTGTGGAATCGAAGGAGTGGTCTACGGTTATTTAGAGTTGGCGTGAGTCCATAGTCGTCATTCATTTCCAAGCTGCGATTTTATATGCCAACTTCATCAACATGTCCCACAGTGGTTAGTTTGGGAGGAACTTCATTGCATAGGAGATTGCCTTTGGTTTAATCTTGGGCGTAGACAATCATGACAGCAGCCGCCACCTCTCCTACCAGTTGAGGCCAGTGTGAAGGAGTCAAGACATTAAACAGGTTCCTCTATATGTATTCGTTTGCTTTGGTTTGATGTGATTATTGAATAATCCCAATTTCAATTTTCAATAAGAATGTTCAGAGGTGTGGAGGTGTGGTGTTGATAATTTGTAATTGGGGTTTCGAATTTAAATCAAATAGACTGCATTGTTATTTGATCCTTGTATGGTTATTTGTATTTTGAATGGAAAATTGAAAGTTAAAAGTCATGTATTTCAAAATCAACATTAAATTGCAAAAGAACACAAATTTCTTGTGAGAAATCTGAATTTGGTGCTACTTAAGGGTTAGAGCCAGGCAGGCTCTTTACAGATGAATTTGTTGAAGAGGTACTTGCAAGGGGGTTCATCAAAGAAGAAACAAGAAAAGAAAAGAGAGGAAAGAGAGATGAAGAAGAAGGAAGGTGACAGGGTAGAATTAGAAAGTCTTAAGCACGAGGTAGAAAGGTTGGGTCAAGCCTTAGAAAAATTGGAGACAAGATTTGCTCTACAAATGCAACAGTTGAGTGGTTGGCATTTACCACTAGGAGGACAGGTAAGGTGGACTATTAGCAAGATTATTCAAAGGAAAAGACAAGCAAGGACAGCAGCAATAGAGGAAAAGGTAAGAAATGAAATAGTAAGTATACCTATGATTGTTTTGACATCAAGCATTGAAGAAGACAAGGAAAACATAGTTGTGGATGAGTCTCCATGTCATTTTCAGTTATTTGAGTCTGATGTTCAAGATGAGCAAGTGGAAAGGCATGTTGATGTTCATATTAATGATCAAGTTGTTGATAATAAGGTTGCTAATGAGGATGTTGCAGATTTGTTTGTTAATGAGGTATATGCAGATTTGCAAGGGTATTATGCAGATTGTGGTATTGGTGAATATGTTGCTATAATGTATGATGAAGACATAAATGATGATGCTACTGAGGTATATGCACATGAAATGGAATTTTGGAACCTAAAAGCTGAGACAATGTTGAATAGGAGATGGTATAAGAAAAAGAAGAGGAAGAAGGACCCAGGGACAGTTGCAAAGATGAAGGACAAATTGCAGAAGAATTGGAAGACCAGGAAGGAGCAAACCAGCATTCAAGAGGACTTGAATTTTCTATTCTCCGGGAGTTTGATGCAGGAGCACCTGATGGATTATATGCCTCCCTGAGGCCATTTTGTAAATCATTTTTTTAGATGGTGTTTTAATCATGTAATAAGGTCATTTAGACCATGTTGGACTTGTATGAGTCTATTTTGAGTCTTAGGGAGTCATTTTGGAGTCATGTGACAAATATTGTAAAAATTCTCAAATTCTCAAAAAAGTTGTCATAAAATTGCAAAAATGCAAGGATGGGAATATTTAGAGTCATAAGTTATAAATGAGGGAAAGTTGAGTAGTTGGAAGTTGCAATTTAGTTGAAAATGCTTGTAAAACCATAAATATGTAGTGCCAACTCGAATTTGGCGGTTGAAGAAGTTTGGGAATAATAGAAAACTTGTTTTGAAGCCATTACATACTAGTTTTCTGTGTTTTTTTTTCTGTAAATAGTCTGCTATTTTGTTTGGTACAGCATGGTACGGAATGATACAGATATAAATCTTATATTTTTTAAAAGATAAACGAGTTTCCTTCCATATGCTTCTGGTTTGGTTCAATTTCATGAAGATTTGCAGAAGTTATGATCATTTTTGTAAGCGCAGGTTTGAATCTGCCCTAGGGTTACTAGTTTTGGGAAAAACACCATAACTTTTATTTCCACCGTTGGATCTTGATGCAAATTGGAAAAAAAAGTCTGTATCTATGTTATCTTCAATCTCACCAAAGCAATTGGCCTAATTATTTGATGTGTGAAAGTTATTAATGACTGTTCTCAAGTTTTCATAAGCCCAAATGTCAAATTAGGCCTAATTCCCACAAGGACAGTCAAAATTTGACCCAATCCGTACAAAGTAACCCTATCTGATTTTCGGATATGTTAAATAATGGCCAAATGGGTATCTGAAGCTACTTTTACATTTTTGTTATCATGTCTTCCTTCAAAGTTATGAAGGGAAAACACCGTTTGGAAGGCTACTAGGAGAATTGAAAGGTTGTGAGAGAAAACCACCATTTGGGTGCTTGAGAGATTGAGAGATTGGTTATTTGTTTGTGTTTTGTAATTGTATACCCCTGCTCTGGATCACAGAAGAGGCAAGAGAACAACTTAGAAAAGGCAGCAATTATTTTAGAGAAGATGCCTCGTTTAGGGAAGAAGTAGGAGAGGTGTCTATTTGACCTCTTTGAAGGCTATATAAGGGAGAACTTCATTTGGAGAAAAGGCATGGAAGAAGATCAGATTTGATAACAGTGATCTGCATTCAGCAAAAAACACCAGTCTTGTAATCTACCAAGTGTCGTGGTCTGCAAGTGATGATATTGTTTAATATATAATTTCTTATGTATTACTATTTTAATATTGTTTAATAATGAAAATTGCTAATCTATCTAGATTCTTTAATTATGTATTAATCTATTTATTCTCCTACAAACAACCATATAGGGGTTATTAAAATAATGCGATAGGGAGGGCAGAGATGAGTGGTTCCCCATCTAAGCAGCCCACCCCATGTTGCATGGACAAGAGATCCTACCACTTGTGGGCCAAGGGGTGTTATATCATGCCCTTGGGCTTAGTTGCAACAAATGCTCCAAGCATCCTATCATGTGTTCCTCTTCAATCGCTACGATGCTTGGTTGTTGGAACTGAAACTAAAGAATAGAAGCAATTGTGTATGTGTCAGTAAGGAGACACGATTGGGAGGGCAGAGACAGGTTCCCCATCTAAGCAGTTCATTCCTCTCCAATCCCTACAATGGTTGGTTGTTGGAAGTGAAACAAAAGAATAGAAGCAATCATGTATGTGTCAGTAAGGAAACACAATTAGGAGGGCAGAGACGAGTTCCCCATCAAAGCAGCCCACCCAAAGTTGGATGGACAAGAGTCCCTGCCACTTGTGGGCCAAGGGATGTTATATCACGCCCTTTAGCTTAGTTGCAGCAAACGTTCTGGGCACCCTATCATGCTCTCCTCTCCAATCCCTGCTATGGTTAATTATTGGAAATGAAGCTACAGATTAAAGTATGTGATGTTATTAAACTTAATTACTTATTTACTTTTAAAAGTTCAATAGCTATTATATGATTAATTATAGAATACTATTTGTAAATAAATTATGTTGCTGAATTGTTACTTTGGGGAAAAATCAGGTATACCCCAACTTGGGGACATTGCAGTTTGTGATTCATGGACAATGCCATGGTGGGATTTGGAGGTTAGTAATGGAGTTTCAAAGCTGTAGTTGACTGTGTTTAAGAAATTTACAGACCTGTCCACTTCCATTCTGTGGTTTCAGACCTCTGTTAGTTGCCTAAGGTCCCTATACTGAGGTATTTTATATCTTTGATAATGACACTATCAATGTTGTGCAATGAACTATATGATTGAATATGAATTTCATCAAGAAGGAGATGTTATCAGTAATTTGCATGTTAAAATGACATCAGTTTGTAACAGCATTGATCTATCGAATGAATGTTTATAGTTGTTAAGTTATTTGGCAAAACTTTCAAGAAAAAATAATTTAGAGGGAGTTGTTACAAACAACATAAGATAAATAACCATTGTGGAAATTTACCTTTCAGTTCTACTCCACGCTGAAAAGTTTCCTTTTTTGAGCCATCTTTGGCTATCCCCATATCATTTGTTGCAATTCCAGTCACATTTTTAGAACTATTATCATACAAAACCTATGTAAAAAGTCCAAATTTGGTCAGCAACAATCTCGTGAAATATATGTTGTGAAGAACATCATATATTGTGAAACACATTACCTCACTTGCAGCAAAACCTGGATAAATTTCGACTCCCAACTCCTCAGCTTTTTTAGCCAACCATCGGACAAGCTCACTTAAGCTGTAAATAGGAGTTGAAAAGTCAGTCTGCTTATGTAATTATTCCCCCTGAAAAGCTCTGTGGACTGTACTCAGGCCACAAAGATAAAAAATTCCCAGATATAAAGTGGACAACAAGGGATGCAATCGTTAAGACAAGTGATTAATGATAAATAAAGCAAACATGCAGCATTACAAAGGAAACAAAAATTTACGAATTAAATTATACAAAGAAATCTTAGTATTGGGTGTGTTGGAGATTTACCTTATCACATAATTTCCCTTGTTACTAACAGGTGATGGAAGGGGAAAAGCATGATTTTCTGTCAGGAACCAAAACTTGTCAGATGAAACAGGTACTCTAATAGGAGCCTACACACAAATGAAAATATAGCTGTTAGATTAAGATAGGAATATAAATAAGAAAAAGAATTTGCAATGTATGAAACCAATTTTTAAGCAATGGAGTAAACATCCTTTATGAAGACTATATATAGGAACAAGGATGCAAGTTAGCCCATTGCAATGAACTACCAAATGAATTTTACTTTATGGTTCCCTCTTTTGTTGGACTAAAAAATAATGAAGTGGCTTAAGGTCATGGAAATTGGAAAGCTTTCTAGAACTTTCTCAACCCCTAGCCTAAAATTAATCCCAATAGTGCATCCTCCACCCCTACTCTAACAGATTCCAAAGGTTTTCGTGACAAATATGCCCAACTACTCCATGCTAGGGTATGTGGCTGTGCATGTATAAAATCCAAGTTTTTTCCCTTCATACTATCCAGATACTTCACTTCTATTGCTGTTCAAAATTTAAGGAGTAAAGGGGGTTCAGTTATACCCTCTTGGAACCAAAGAAATAATGTTTTCGCATGAAACCTTTCCTACTGCAAATGAGCATTATGTCAGTACTAATGCAATCAATAAATATAAAATTATACAGAAGTAGAAAACTATATACTATTATGCACTACAGCCCAGTATTATCTATCTACAATCAATGATAGCCACCACCATATACAAGAGAACAATACTTTTTGCGTACAATCCAAGGAATCAATAAAAGGAATAGGGAAAGGATTCTTGATCATTACCACATTCAAGCTCTTGAAATCAATGCATATGCAAATCCAGTTCTGTTTCTTCTAGCTGAAGATGATGAGAGATCCATCCAGTTTTATGACCAAAAATAATGCTTATCTCAAGCATTTTGTTATCTCAACATCTATCTTCTCAAGATCCTTTGACTCAATATTATATGCTTTCCTTGGCAACTAAGCTCTCGATATTAATGAGATCTTGTGCACACAACTCTGTACCCACACATTTCCAGGTCAATGAGAAAACATCTCTATGATTTGTTAAGTTTGAAAAGTATAGGGTTTTAACAATTGCCGATCATGGAACCCCGTGGAGCACTATCAACTTAAATATTACATTTACCTATACCAAATAATTTCCTTGTTCAAAAACACGTGTAGGTTTCTAGTAACCTTAGCATCCCAAACACAAAGTTGATAGAGGGACAAGAACCTATTTTAGTTTTTATATCTTCAACTAGAAGACAACATTGACCAGTGATTTTTCAGAAATTGTCATCCCTAATCTCAATGGCTGAATATCATCATCCTTTGTCATAGATGTGGGAAACATCCCCTTGGCTGTCTATATCAATGTAAATGCATAATAGAACAAAAATGTCAGCATTCCATATACCAATCCAATAGATTACTATCCAAATACTCATCATCCTTTGAACTATGTCACAATTGAAGATCGTATCATCAAAAGTGTTGAGAATTTCAGGGCCCATGTGATCATCATCAAAATTTGACAAGACCAACTCTTTAATAATATTTTGGACATTCAAATATTATGTTTTCTTTCATTCCTTCAAATCACTAGAAGAAAATGCTCCTCTTGATATTCAAAATTACCTTGGCTAACCTCAAGCATTGTGATTGCATAGCAGCTCCAAAGCCCGTTCTCATGGTGTATACTCCACAATTACGCCCAACCATCCGCTATGGTCAGCAGTGGCACTGCCATAGGCCCATATCCTCTCTAGTGACCAAATACCACACCAACAATTCCAATGACACAAGGAAATCTAAGTTTTATACCACACATACAACATATTTTTCTTTTCCACAACAAGGTCTAAATAATTTATCTTCCATGCCTAGGTTCTAGCAATAGCCAATAGTGGCTTCCTTAATTTGGTTGCTTTAGGACAATTATTGCCATCATGGTCCCTGGGCTATGTTATCAGGCACGTCCTTAAGAGCTCCCACACCAATACCGGGTACGTCCGACTATTGGTTAGCTCGGAGTTACACACAGGGTACATCCCAATTATACCCAAGTGTACCCAAAAGCCTTTGAGCGCCAAAAAGTTTTTAAAAAAAAAAGACATTTGTTTACTTTTTTTGCATCAAAAACAATAAAATGCCCCTAAAAGCGTCATTTCACCCAATACAAAGATCATTTTGCTATCTTCACTCTCTCTTTTCTCATTTAACACCTTGTGCAGCTTATCATTGCTGCCCCTCAAATCCATTAGGGTTCCCACTCCCAAACCCCCACTAGTTATTGGGATCTCTTGTCATATAAGAAATTTGATTGCAATGAAGTGGTCTAGGAGTGGAGACAAGAATCAAGAAGTTCGACAACTAAAACTATCAAAATTAAAAGCCCATTGATAGAGATAAATATTAAATATTTAACTATCTATAAACAGTTGAATGACTGATTTCTTATCAATATAATGGTCCAAAGAGAAATTGCCTTTACTATTTACTATTCTTGTATGATTGATTTACTATTCTTGTACGATTAATTTACTATTCTTGTATAACAACAAACTTTTACTTTTGAAAACTTAGTTAATCACAATAACAATACTTCAAATTGTAACCATCCCCAACAGTAACACAAATGCAAGATCTAGATATTAGGAACACAAGAAAACACGTAGAAATCCTTGCAATAGAAAACCACAAGATATTGCTTGTATTAGAAACTTCTTACAAACTACGTAGGCACCAACCCACATGAGACACTATGATGCAAACGGGTAGGTTAGATTGGGGTTATTTCAAAAAAGAAAAAGTTGTTCTTGGTTTCTTCAATGGTGTTCCTTACCCAAGTGACCCCAATGTGCCAATATGCCACTAACCTATCACTCTGATCTCTTCCCACTCCCTGACTGTTATAGGGATTCAAGATGGCTTAAAATAAGACTCTAGCAATGTTCAAGTGGTTCTTGAAGTCCTACTCCAAGATCTTACCCCCAATCCACACTCTAGGCTCTCTATCCTCGTAGCCTTAACCAGCGAGTTTTTCCCACATAACTTTTTGTTTTCCCAAAACACTTCCCAAATAAATTACATATTTAGACACCCATTATCCTTATACACAACATACCAAAATATTTGGTATTGGTACTTTGGACCAACTATCCCAAAAACTGACTGTTCATTGTCTACAAGAGGGCTAATTTGGGTGCATTTACAAAGGAAGTACCATTTCTATCTGCTGCCCTGACATGCCACTTTGCACAGAGTCTAGAAATGGTCTAAAACTAAGTATTATCAAATTGGTTTGGCAATAGCACATTGCCCTATGGGGTTTCTAACATACCCTCACCAAATTGCTCCAAAAACTAGGGCCTTCTAGTTTTCACCCTTCCACTCACTTCCAGAACCTCTCCTTCAGGATTCACCACGCCTTGGATATATACTTTTCCTGCCCCAAACAAAAATATGCCCTCCTTAAGTCAGATCTCTTGCTGCTATACTCTAGCAAGCAATTTCCTCAAGTTTTCTTCACTATCCTTGGTGATCACCATATCAAATCAACTCTTCTGCAACATATAATGTTAGTACAATGTTGTACATGTTAAATTTGCATCATTCCATGAGAAACAGAAAACACATTCATGGAATGATGCTTTCACATTGAAGAATTATCAAAACTACTAAGAAAAACAGAGATTTAGTGAGTATAGTCAATCCAAATTGATTGAAATGGAAACAATAATATTTCAAAGCATCAACACATGTCTCATACAACCCTAAATATGTCTTCAAAGCATCAACAAAATGAATGGAACAAATTAGAGATCAAAACATG
>MU226542.1:1955910-1969777 GCA_018584345.1 Thuja plicata
TAAAACACCATTTTCCCTCCTAAATGCTCATAACCGTTGGAATTCAAATATTTGAATTTCCAACTTACATTTTATTGCATATTACTATTAAAAACCTATTAACTTCTATCCCAATCAATTTATTATTCCTTCTAGCACCTAATTGATTCCCCTAAACAACTTTAGATCCCATTTGGCACTATTGGCCACCCTTACATTGTTTGGGTCCTAAGTCCTTTGCCAGGACTTCTAGAACTTATAACATTTAAATTAAATTGTTTATTACATATTGCCATTATTGGCTTCAATATATCCCAATTTACTTTTGGGAACTATTTAGATCCACTGCCTCCATTTGGTTCCAAGGTGGACTTAGGTGTTTGGAGAGGTGCTCCTGCACCACACTAATTCCCTTTAAATGATTCCTAGGCACCAACTCATTGGAAACACCAGTCCCCACAACTAAGCACCAACTCAGCAAGAGACACCAATCTCCTTGAATATGAGGCACCAACCTCCAAAAGAATGAAGTGATAAGTACTTGATCTTCTTCTCGAATAAGACCTAACTCTCCTTCACAAATCTGCTCTAAAAGAGCTTCTTTAAATCTGCTTATAATCTTTAATATTTTCTGCTCATGGGTCTACAATAATTCAACTTAAAACCAGCTCATAATCTTCAATATTTTCTGCTCATAGATTTCCAATAATTCACCTTAAAATCTGCTCAAACATGCACCTTAGATCTTCTCTGGTGTCTGCTCTAGATCTGCTCTAAAATGGGAATAACATTCAATGAATGCTTTTCTTAACACCTTCTCACAGTTGCATCTTTGTATCTCCGCCAAGGGGGGTGAATGCATGAAAGGACGTGATGCTTGCCAAAGAAGATGATCTTTCAATTTATATGCATCTCTTCACAAACCTTTTGTGCTCTAAATGGAGTCGGCCCCTTATAGACAATATATAATATCATTTTTGAAAAATAAATGACAAGGAGGGGAGCCCAAATGCCAAGGGTTGGCCAGCATGATTTTATTTATTTAATGCAAATTATAAAACTCTAAGTTGAGCACCAAAAGGCAAAGGATTGGCCCTTAAAAACATTTTTTTTTAATTTCAATTCCCTCCAAACATGGGTCGGCCCATGCATAATTATTTGCAAAATTTAATATTTAAATTGTCTCCTTCCTTGTCCAATGGAGTCTTGAAAATAGGTGTAAAAATGTTGGCACAATCAAACCTCCAATCTTGGTCTTCCAATACCTTTGACATTGATGACAACAATCCAATAATCTCCCCCTTGTCATTGATGACAACCATGTCAAGAAAATAATCTGTTAATTATAGGATAGGACCATACATCTCCTAACTGAAATTCTCCCCCTTACTCTACTCCTCCCCCTTTGACATCGATGACGAAGGTTATCCAAGGCTAAATGATATTACAATGAATAGCTCCCCTTGAACACATGCTACTCTTGAAGGACTTAGTGAATGGATGAGAGTAATAACACTTCCAATTTCTCCCTTAGATACTCAAACATCTCCTTTGGAAGAGGACTTGTGAAGATGTCCACAATCTATTCCTTTGTAGCAATATATTCCAACTTTACTTGCTGATTAGTGACCTGTTCCCTTAAAAAGTGATACTTAATAGGAATATGCTTCATTTTGGAGTACATGATTGGATTCTTCGAAATGTTGATTGCACTCGAATGTAGGATGATCATATTTCACTTTGATATCTTTCAATGTTTGTTCATCCATAAAACCTAGGTGCAACAAGATGCTGCTGCAATGTACTCTGCATTTGCATTGGATAGGGAACTAACACTTTTTTCTTTCTCAACCAAGAGACAAGATTATCTCCTGAAAAGAATGCACCGCCATATGTACTCTTTCTATCATTAGCACTACTGGCCCAATCTACATCCGTATATGCTATTAAGGTGAAATCTTCACCTTGTGGATACCATTAGCCAAAATCCAATGTGCCTTTCAAATATTTGAATATTGTTTTTACTACTTGCACGTGAGTTTCTTTGGGTGCAACCGGAAACCTTGCAATACCATACCAACTACCTGCATAATGTTAGGTCTTGACGCTATCACATACAACAAGCTTCCAATCATCAAGCTCTATGGTATCTAATTTGCCTTGGGTGATTCATCATCCTTAATTTACATCCTGTTACCATGGGTGTTTTGACAAAATTACAATGCGCCATTTTGAACTTCCTCAACATTTGCTTAATATACTTGGTTTGTGAAATGAAAATCCCTTTATCTAATTGAGAAATTTGTAGCCTGAGGAAGAAAGATAACTCATCAAGCATAGACATTTTGAATTCTTTTTACATCTCCTTAGCAAAGTCTTGACACATATTGTCTTTACTTCCCTAAATATAATATCATCCACCTATACTGCGTCTAACAACTGATTTTCACAAAATGTTTTGACATAAAGGTTGCTATATGCAACTCCTTTTTTGAATCCTTGTTGTTGTACGTGTTTATCTAGCTTTGCATACCATGCTCTAGGAGCTTGTTTTAGTCCATAAAGCACTTTCTTCAATTTGCACACAAAATCCTTGTTTTTTGACAACAAGAAACCTTTTGGTTGCTCCATGTAAATATCTTCCTATAAATTGCCATTAAGGAAAGCAGACTTCACATCCATTTGATAGAATTTTAAAATTTGAAGTTGGCAAGAGCCATGAACATTCTTATTGCCTCCATACTGGCAACAAGGGCAAATATTTCTTTGCAATCATTTCCTTCAACTTAAGCATACCCCTTGGTGACAATCACATTCTTCTCCTTAGGTCTTGGGACAAGTTCCCAAGTTTCATTCTTCTCAATTTGATCTAGTTCCTCTTCCATAGCTTTAATCCAATGCTTGTCCTCGCTTCTATGAAGTTCTTTGGTTCTATTTTGGAGAGCAAGCACAGATTTGCATGTTCTAATGTGCTAGTGAACCTCCTTATCATCTAAGTCTCTATATGTTTGTCCACAATGATCAAATTTTCTAGAGGATTCTCTTGGACAAATCTAGCTAGAGTCTTGAATGGTCTCTTGATGATGTCTTTGGGTTCCCTTGCTTGACTGTTTCTTTCTCATTTTCTTCCTTTGTTTCCTCTTCTTTGCAAACTTTCTCAGTTTGAAAAACATCTTGAACTTCTTCATAGTATCTTCCTTCATCTCCATTCACATTTTCACTTTCAATGACCTTGTGCAGCCTCTTATTATAAGCATTTGTATGCTTTATTTCTTCTAGAGTAACCTAGGAATTATCCTTCATCAGCTTTAGAATCAAACTTTCCTAGATCTTCTTCGTCTCTCTTTATGTAACATGTGCTTGCAAACACTTTGAAATACTTCACCATTGCAAACCTCCCTTTCCATAACTCATATGGCATTTTGCTATTGTTTACTCTAATTTCTGCATGATTCAAAATGTAGACTATAGTATGAATTGCATCTATTTTCAAAAAGTGTTAGAAAACTTTGACTTATTTGACATGGCTCTAGCCATTTCTTGAATTGTTTTATTTTTTCTTTCCACAAATCCATTTTGTTGTGGAGTCCTTGCAGCTGAAAATTATCTTCTTATCCTGTGCTTTTCACAAAAGCCTTTGAATTCATTATCCTCATTCATTCTCCACTAAAGGCTTTGAATGTCTTAAACTTGTCAAGCGTTTCAGATTTTTCTTTCAAAAATGCGACCCAAGTCATTCTAGAATAATCATCAATCAATAACATGAAATACCTTTCTCCTTGCATGCTTCTTGTATTGGTTGGACCACAGAGATTTGTATACATAAGCTCCAATGGTTTTGATGCATAGTGTTCCTATGGTTTAGAACTCATTCTAGTCTACTTCCCAAGTTGACATTGCTTAGGGCTTTAAAATCTTTGCCATGTCTCTCAAAACTTTCCAATGACTAATCTTGACAAGATTGTCAAAGTTTAGGTGCCCCATTCTCCAATGCCATAACCAATTCTTGTCTTCTTGCCCCAAATAACATTATTCGCTTTTGATTTCATTGAGAATGTAGAGATTATTTGTTGTTCTATATTTCCCATCCTTCTTGATTTCACATCATCTAGGATGAGAGTGTTCCCTTGGTCACACAATTGACACGCACTTAGAAGATTCAGCTTCAACCCTTTAACATATAGGACATTCTCAAATTTTTTTCCATTATCCAGACTAATAGTCCCCTTTCCTTTTATATTTTCTTAAGTATTGTTCCCAAACTTCACTACCCTTCATTCACTTGTTCGAGAGTAAGAAATTTACTTGCCACCTATCATGTGTCTTGAACAACTGCTATCAACATACCATTTATCTCCTTTATTTCGTGTATGTAGAGATGTTTGAACAAACATGGATTTGTTTTCTTTGTTTTCTTGCTCCTCTGCTTCCAAACCTTAATTGATTCATCCTTCCTTTTCTCATGAACATCTTCCTTGTTTTGTCTCAGAGCCTTAGCAAAAGTAGCTCTACAAAAATGCGTTATGTGCACAAAATTGTTGCATTTGTAGCATATAATGTTATAATTCATAAGAGGAGCAAATTAATTATAGTTCCTTTTGCAAAAACCAATATCATCCTTTTTACGAATTCTACAATCTACTGCTTTGTGATCAAAATGATTGCATAAAAAACAATAGTCATGAAAGGAATGATGGAACCTAGTTATATTGTGGTTCTCTTTGATGAAAGGGCTTTCTAAAGTCGTCCTTCTTTGCCTTTGGAAGTGAATTGTCCTTTTGCGGGCCTTTATTCTCCTCCTTGTTGCCTTCCCTTCTGGTGGAACTCTTGAGAGCCTCAACATAGCTTTTTGGCTCTCCTTTACTTGTCTTTTGTGGCAGATATGTACGATTTGAGTTTGTGGCCTCCTTTGTCTTCTTTTGATTTTCAGCAAAACCACGACCAATTTTAATAAACGGTGGCCTCTGCAAATTGATGATATTGTCCAATATTTCAGTGCTTTTCTCAAACTTCAAGCTCTAGTTTTTCACAATCAAATTCCTTTGCCTTAAGTTGATCTCTTATAAACTCTTCAATCAGTTTCACCTCTTCTAATTATACTTTTAGATCTACAATCAATTTATCCAATTTTTCAAGACTGCTTTAGTTTTTCTTGGACTTCACTATCCTATTGAATTCATACCTTGCTTTGAATTTTTTTTCTTAAGCTTCTTGTTTTCTTTGTAAGCATAATGGAATTCTTCCTCAAGATCTACATACTCTTCATCTTCATTGCACACCTCTTTTTCTTCTTTCTCTTCATCTCTATCATCCTTTAATCCCATTGCCATGAAGTGTAATTCTCTTCCATCACTACTTTAATTTTCTTAGCTACTTCCCTCCAGTGAGCTATCATCTTTTCTTGAATAAAGACTTTTTGTATTTGCGAGAATCCTACTCATTTTCATATTGACCTTGCTTATGGCCCTTCTTTTGATGATGCTTTCTTCCTTTCTTTATGTACTAATCCTCTTCATCTCTATTGTTTTCGCTCTCATCCTATGGACATTTAGAAACAAAATGTCCTATTCTACCACAATTAAAACATTTGAATGGTAACTCACCTTGATGGTTCCCGAATCCTTTCTTTAGCTTTCTCATGAAGTGAGCTTCTTCATCTTCTATTTCACTGCTTGAACTCTCACTTGGTTCACATACTTTATTCTTTCCCTTCCTTGATGCTTTAAAGGCTGTCTCCCTTTTCTATGGCTTGTCTTCAGTCCTCATTTCCTAAGTGTTAAGAATCTTATGAAACTTGTCCTTTGTCAATCTGTATATATCTTTCATTTCTCTAATTGACGATATTTTGGAATCAAATCTTAGAGGTAAATACCTTAGTACCTTTTGAATAATCACAACTTCTTCACCAAGACCTCTTATTGTGTTCACGATCTCACCAACACAAAGCAAATAAGAGCCTTTGTTTTCTTCTGTTTCATCTTGAGACTTTTGAATTGTCTTCGATAGGTTTGAAGCTTTGCCTTCTTCACTTTATCATCTCCTTCGTACATATTAATCAATTTATCCTGCGTGCCTTTAGCTGATTTACAATGCATAACCTTCACAAACTCTAACAAATTGCATGCTTGACTTTCGCATTGTTCTCACTTTCTTTCTTCCGAGCCTAATCCGTTGGGTGAGTTGAAGGGTTTATATAGCCATTTATAAACGATTGTCAAATATCATACCCTAGGGCATTCAAATAAGTCTCCATCCTTATGCTCTAAAAGGTATAATTTGTTCCATCAAATATTTCACCACTTATCTAGGCAGAGATTATATCACTTACACCACCTTATACCCTTGGCAAAGGTTTCACTTGGTTAAGCCCCTATTAAAGTGTGCCCAAGAGGGAAAAAATGTCAATATGCTACTTTATTGTTAAGATGAATCTTCAAACAAATTTTGATGACCATGGCACCACTTATTGGTAAGGAATTCTATAGCATCTTGGTCACTTCATATGCATGTCAATGCTTTTACAAAGATCATATAGGCAAAGTTTTTGTCAGGTTATGCCATCCTTTCCATAACTCAAGTAGAAAAATTATTTACTTTAGTCAAGTACAAGTCCCAAGGGGATATACATAATGGTTGAGCTGATGCTTTTGATATTTTCACTAACATCATCATTTGCTTCTTACTAGACACATTGCAATCCTCGTCACACTACAAAAGTGTTAGTTGAGGTGCATTTACCATGACAATTTCTTAACCAATTCTTGTTGATGTATATTTTTTTACGCTGGAGTTGGTATAGAATGATCTAAACCATGCAAGATGAGTTGAAGATTATACCCAACCAAGATCTAAATGATGATATTCCATCAAGGATGTAAATGATGCAACATAAGTACATGATGTGTATATGTTATTACAAAGGGGACCCCTTGGTTATATAGGCCAAGGTGAACATAGGATGGCATAAGATTATGAGATGTGTCTCAATCTTATGACTTGAAACAAAAAGTGATAACTTATCATCGACTGAAGATGGAAAAGTGATAACTATCCACTAAAAGTAGGAAGTTTCCTATGTGTTTGCTAAGTAAACTTAAGTAACATGTAATTAGGACCTAGGTGTCGAACCCAAAATGTAAAGCACTAGGCACAATATCCCTTTCAAACCACCATCCCCCTTAAGTTCAACTTAGGGAGGATGTGCACAAAAGAAAACAATGCAAGATGCAATGATGGGTCCCAACTACTAGGTCATGTTAGGTAACCCATATAGCAATGCAATGCAATTTCTCACAAAGAGAGAAAAGAAGAAAATCCAATGGGAAACTCCTTCCAAAACAAAGATGAAAACAAAATGCTCTGCATCATGAATAAGATGGACAAAACCCCATGTGAGTAAAAGTCTCCCCCATAAGAGAGAAGAAGAGAGATAATGCACCCCCCCCCCCCNAGAAGAGAGATAATGCCCCCCCCCCCCCCCAATGTGGAGTCTCTTGCAAAAATGGTATATGCTCGATACTACATGTTGAAGACGATCCAATGTTGTTGAACAATGTTCCTCCCCTTAGGAAGAAGCAAAACCAAGATGGTATGAAGAATGTCTTCCCAATCCTGAAAGGAATATGAGGGAAGAGAGATGAAGTGTGATGTCTCTGAAGTATGCTTAAGTATCTCCATGTCGATGCTAGAAGTTGCCACACTCCAATCAAGCATTCTAGGCCACACTGTTGAAGATGACAATCCAAAATCTAAGCAGCAATCTAGAATCTCCTAAAAACTAATGTAGAACATCATCTGAGGACAAGGATACATCCTTTGAAGGCAAAGAACCCTCCTTCAAATGTTGTCCATAAGTATCCACACCCGTGTCAAACTGTGAGGATTGATCATTTAGAGAATGAACAAGAGGGTTAGAGTGATCCCTCACAACAACTAAACAAGAACCATCGACATCAAAGAGAAGAATGTGATCAATTGTCTCCCAAATCTTAAGTTTAGGGCCCGCAAACAAACCTGCAATATCTGTCAAGTGATCGTCCCATGAAACCATCTCTAGAAGACAATGTAAGTCTTGTTGCACTCAATCACTAGAAGACAGAACTTTAGCAACATAAGTGTCGACAGAAGCAACAGTAGATGATGGAGATGGAAAATTAGCACATTTCTCTAGAATCTCAAAAGGTGAAAGCATTCTGATATTCAAATGACCATATTGAATCTCCTCAAAATGTCCCACAACAATGGCTCTGCTATGCAAATCCCGAACGATGACAGAATCAAGTGCTAACTCAAAACACTATTTCCTAGTCCACTGTGTCTAATCTGATAGATAGAAAAGATATCGGTTGACAATAACGGCACACAAAGAACATCATTGATTGCTCTGCCATCCATCTCAACAAATCCCTTCCCACAAGCATGCATATATGTGTTGTTAGCCATCAAGATGTGTGGTGATGAACAAGACTCAAATGAAGAGAACATACTCATTGCTGAAGCCATATGATGTTAGGCTCCCGAATCAAGTATCCACCTATATGAATCAGAATTTGCAACTGCAACAAGTGCTTGCCCTTTGTGTTTGTCTAGCTTAGATGAAGAAGAAGAAGAATAAGATGAACCCCCTGACATTGTTGAAGGCACATTTATGTGATTCTTCTCAAGAAGATGCTTCAACTCAACAATTTGTCTTAAATAATATTAGTGTTCGTCATGCCTTGATTTCTTGCAATATGCACATTTAGGCTTCTCCTTCTTAGCTGATTCCCCTTGAGAGGGAGAGGATTTGAATTCTTTGTTTAGCTTGTTATTTTACAACTTTTGTTTCTTATAAGGATTTTGTGTTTCTTTTTGTACCTTAGGCTCACTTTCCACTAATGCTTGGTGTTTGCTAGACTTGATTAGACCCATGTTGATTAACTTTGCATCCTCTTGGATTAGGAGATTTGCAAAATCATCAAACTTAGGTTCAACATATGATGCTCCCATAGAAAGCCAATGGGTTTGAAAGCCAAAATCAAACATTGAATACTCCAAATCAAGCTTGATCAACACATAAAGAATCAATTGTAAATCCTCTTTTTCAATATTGGAATCCTCTAGCTGTGTTCTTAATTGCATAATTTTCGAGATGTGGTATTGGATGCGGCCAAAACCTTTTGGATCAAGATTCATCAAATCATTGTCAATCTGATAAACCCTAATCTTTATCAATTTTACAATACAATATTTCAAGAGTCTCCCAAGCCTCCTCATTTTACATGATTCAATATGAAACCGCAAATCAAATGAGACCAATGAACATATACATCCAAGTGTGTTGTCACGTTCAATCTCTCATCTAGTTTATGCATCTGGATGAGTTGGTTGAGAAATTGTTTTCTTTATATAGTCGAGATGACCCCTTCACATGAGATAATTCCATACTGATTTTCTTCATGATGCATAATTATATGGTTTTAGGAGTTCAATTTGAGATTTTCCCATTGTTTGAACACAAGCACAAGCAAAAGAATGCAATCAACCACTACAAGATTACCCCCCCCCCCCCACCAAAATTACTCAATCAAGAATTCCCCAAGAAAAAAACATGATTACGCACTTTATTCTCAATGCAGTTACAAGTGCTAGATGTCAAAAAACAGCAGCTCGACTTGACTTTGGTACATACAAACGCCAAATTTGGCCAAATGCTTAAAATAAAATTTTTATATGGAATAGAATCAATCTGATCACACCACTGCAACATACAGAATAACTCGTGCACTCTAAAAAAGTGGCACTCAAAAAAGTTACTCTAGAGCTCAAATGGAGCCCCAGAAGTTCTCAAAAGGGGGATTGTTCAAAGCAACACCTATGAGAATCTACAAATTCTAGAAAAACTAGGCACTGAAATCGAAAACCATGTGCACCACTGCAAAGAGCATGAAATTTTACCCCAAATGAAAAAAATGCTCACACAAAGGACAACCTAAGCCCAAGTTATCATTGTTTGAAGTTTGCCTATCAAACTGAAAATGAAAATGGAGTGGACAATAGAAATATGTTAGCCACTATTGATGTAGCACTGACATCAGTAAGGAATAATCCATATATACATGTCGTGCACCTACAATATTCTTTGGAATATTCCTCTTATTGCTTGAAAAACACAGTCGATATATTCTACTTCTACCGGAATATGGTTCCTTTTAATTGGATTATTCCAATTGAGCGGTATATTTAGCAGTGGGGCCAAGGAGGTCGCATGCCTATAGCGATGTGTGCCACGAAACCTTTGCCTACAACCGCAATACAATGCTACCACAGGGCACAAGGACAAGTTTGTGGACCTATGCCCCTTGCAAAACAAAATTTGAATTTAAAAAAAAATAGAAATAAATAATTTTAATTAAGAAAATCTAAACAAACTGTACTATGCAAGCCTATGTAATTTTCTTATTGCCTGCAATTATGGTGGTTGTAAGGACAAGGTTGACGGGGGCAATTTTTCTTCAAGCTCCAATACTCTAATTTTGACAATGTGACAATCAATCTTTGGGGTTTTTCGGCCTTCAAGCACGATGGTGGTGTCAATTTTGGCCTAAGATGCTTAGAGATGGCAGCTACCCCTCTCCCCCTCGGATCTAACAACCACCTCCTAGGTTCAAACAATCATAGATTTGGCCTCCAATATCCAATTTGTATGAAAAAAGGAAAAATTAATTTTCTCGAACCTTTTGAATCCAACGGTGTGTTTGAATGTGATTTTGTTTAATGTTGTTGTCAATAATGGTTGTCATTGATGTCAACATATTTGGTTGTAGTTCCATTTGGCTTTGGTGATCCGCAATTAGTGTGCTCCGGATGATGTGCTATAATGTTCGATCTTTGGTCGTGTTTGTTTTGGTCCCATTCATGTTGTAACGTATTGAGATACTTTATTTTGGGTCCAGTCCTATCTGGTTATCGGTGATTGTGGTTTGGCAACATAATATGCATTGTAACAATTAGATCTTATTCTTTGGCTTCGAATGATGTGATGAATGGATAGCGTGTTGCATTGAGCGAGGAGATTTCAGTGTGGTCCACGTTTTATTGCTTCCACTGCGGGAATGTCTTGGTGTGACCTATTTCAAATTGTATGTAGCCGACTTGTAAAATGATAATCAATATTGTATTTGGCCGACATGGATGAATATGGAAGCTTTGAACGGTCTATATAGAGGATGATTTTTGTTCGAAGATAGACATGTATGTGCGAGCAATGCGAACTTGAAGAGGAGATATTCAGACATCATTGTGCGACTGTATGCAACTGGTGATAGCAAATTATTCTTCTATGTTGTAGTAGGTGTGAAATATTTCCATAGTGGAATTGTTTCTCATTACTTTGTATTTCGGCAGTTAGCTGAGTTTCAACTGTGATAGCTGGTATATGTATTTAGGGCAATTAGCCCGACTGACAGTGAGCCAACCGGCAGTGAGCCTTTGTAAAAATCACCTTAAGCGGTGTCACCTTTTAACCGGTGTTTATATTCATGAGAATTAGCTTCTTTGCGGTTTTTCCCATCTTGGGTTTTCCACGTAAATCTGGTGTTCATTGTGTTTGGTGTTCCTTTGTGCTTTCAAGTTTATATCTGTTATGATTATCTGATTGAATTAAGTTTGCTCAGAATTGATTAAATTAATGAAAATTGATTTATGATAACTGATTCACCCCCCCCCTCCTAGTTACCCGGGACTATTCTACAATTGGAATCAGAGCTTTGGTTCCTCGGAGGAGAGCTTAACCGCTTGAGAGAGATCCGATGGTGCACAAATTGTCAATTCCTATGTTTGATGGATCTGACTATAGTTTCTGGAAAGTACAAATGTGAGGTTGCCTGAATTTCTTGAGCTATACTACTTGGAAAGTTGTTGAGACAAAAATATGTTGCACTGGCGAATGGTCCTACTACTACAGATGAGATTTCGGCTCATGAAGAGAATAAAAGGAGGTATGCTATCTTTAGTGTTTTATCAAAAACTGAGTTGACAAAAGTTATTTCATTGAATATTGCTTATGAAGTCTTGGAAAAGTTGAAAGAGAAATATGAAGGAAATGATAAGAGTTATATTGTCAAAGAAGTTGACCGCTAAGCGTAGATATGAAAATCTGAGAATGGAAGAAGGTGAAGACATTGCAAGTTATTTTCGAAGTTTTTGGAGATTTGACAGTGTTGTGAATGAAGTCAAAAATCAAGGAGGTGCTCCGACAAATGAAGATATTATGGAGAAGGTTATGATGACCCTACCAGATAGTTACAGCGACAAGATCTCTACAATTGAGGAAGTATATGATCTGAAGAAATTTACAAGAGAACAGCTATTTGGCACTTTGTCCGCTTTTGAGATGAGAAAATTTGGAAAAGAGAGAAATTTGAAACCGCCTTTAAAGCCACAAAAACAGAGGATGATCCAGATAGTGAAAATTCTGATGAGCTAGAAGAAAGGTACCGGAAAATATAAAGGAATGTTACCTCTTTAGTGTTTTAGATGTGGAAAGATTGGTCATATAGCAACTAGGTGTCCGAAAAAAGGAACAAAACAAAAGTTCAAAAGATTCAATAAAAAAGCCTACTATATTAATGAAAATGCCAGTATATCAAATGATGAATCAAATCAAGAAGATTGTTTGTTTTTGGTTGAAAAAGAACCTAGATTTGATATTTCTAACATTTGTTTGGGATCTAATAGTTTCACTGAGAATGGATTGTATGTTAAAAGAAATAAAGATGAGTGGTTAATTGATAGTGGATGTTCAAATCATATGACTAGTGATAAAAGTAACTTTGTAAAACTTGAAGATTATGATGGTGGTCCCGTTAGATTTGGTGATGATAAAACAGCACAGATTGTTAGAATTGGTTCTATTACTTTTGATGGAAAACATAACACTAACAATGGTTACTATGTGATGGATTTGCATCACAATTTGTTGAGCGTTGGGCAGATGTGCGAGAATGGTTATGATGTTATATTTCAGGAGGATGGATGTGAGATCCAAAACAAGTTTGGACCTGTTATTGCCGCTAGAATAAGGACTAGTGGAAACATGTATCAACTAGAAAGTGCAAAGAGATGCTTAATATCGCAAACCGATGACAATTGACTCTGGCACCGGAGGAGGTGTCACATTAACTTCAACAATTTGGTAAGGATAAGTTCAAATAGTGCAGTTAAAGATTTGCCAAGACTAACCAAACTAGACAGTATTATATGCAAAGGATGTCAAGAAGGAAAACAGACAAGAGAATCATTCAAAGGACATGATCATTCATCTACCGGTTTGTTGGATCTTGTACACACATCTGTGAGGTCCAACCAAAACAAAAAGCTTACAAGGTGAGATATTTTATGATTTTAATCTAAGTTACCATATTCGCTCCCTTAGCATAGAATTCGCAATTCGATTCGTAGGAAATTCGAATTCGGTTCGAATTTGATACGAATTCGTTAAATGACTGTGTAATTCGCCAGGAATTCGTTAAAACGAACCCTGGACGAATTTGTGCGAGCCAATAACGAATTTCCAATTTAAAAAACGAACCCGGACCGAATTTAAAAGACTTTCAACGAATTTTGCGCGAATTTACGGGATTTTGTAGTTTTGTTGACTTTCAACACTTTCATTTATTGTTTTTTTATTGTTTTTTTATTGTTTTTTTGGTTTTGTTCCGCCTTAAAAGTTAAAACCCTAAAGCGTCTAAAGTCTAAAGTTTATCATTTCATTTCCATGCATTTGCTAAACCTCCAGCAGCCGCTAACTCCTCCAGGCTTCCAGCAACCATGTTTGTCACAATAACAACAATGTATATACAAACAGATATAACAGTAGCATAGAATATTATAACAGTAGCATATAATA
>MU226542.1:1973530-1986654 GCA_018584345.1 Thuja plicata
TTGAAAAAAAAATATTCTTGTAGAACGAACCCAAAACGAATCGAACCCAGCCCAAAAAAATTTTGACCGAATTTCGAACCCGAATCTCGAACCCGCATACGAACCGGAATCCGAACCGGCAACTTAGATTTTAATTGATGATTATCCAAGATTGACTTGGGTTGCAATCTTAAGAGAAAAATCAAAAGCATTACAAAAATTCAAGATATTCAAAGCAAGAGTTGAGAATGAAGTAGATAGAAAAATGAAGCGTTTAAGGTCTGATAGAGGAGAGTTTACTTCTGATAAATTTAACAATTTATGTGAGAAACATCGCATCAAAAGACAGGTATCTGCCTCAAGTACACCGCAACGAACAGTGTGGTAGAAAGGATGAACCAGAAAATTCAAGAAGCGGCCAAAACAATGATTAAAGAAGCAGGTCTACGCAAGGTCTATTGGAGAGAAGCTATACACACAACAATATATACTCTTAACCGGGTACTGTTCAAAAGGAAACATGGAAAGACATCATATGAGCTATGGCATGGAAGAGCTCCGACAGTAAAGTATTTCAAAAATTTTGGAAGTAAATGCTACATTCAGAAAGATGAAGACAATCTCGGAAAGTTTGACAGTAGAGCTGATGAAGGCATATTTCTGGGTTATTCTACAAAGAGCAAAGCATATTGGTGTTATAAGAAAAGACTAAACAAGATAATTGAAAGTCCGAATGTGAAAGTTGATGAGGATATCCAAAGAACTCCTAACACGCATATTCAAGGTATGTATAGAGACATCATTCAAAAAATCAGATTATTCGAGATAAGAATAGAGGCATTATCACAAGAAGTAAGCTAGCTCAACAACAAGTTTTATTGTGTTTACTATCGGAAACTGGACCTAAGACTGTAGAAGAAGCATGTGATGAACAAAGTTGGGTAAAGGCAATGGAAGAAGAGATTGATCAAACTAAGAAGAATCAAACCTGGGAACTTGTGCCCAGACCGGCAGACAAAAATGTGATTGGAACAAAGTGGGTGTTTAGAAACAAGCTGGATGAAAATGGAAAGGTGATAAGGAATGAGGCAAGACTGGTTTGCAAGGGTTACACTCATATTGAAGGTATTGATTTTGAAAAAATATATGCCCCTATTGTCTGAATGGAGGCGATCAGAATATTTTTAGCTTTTGCATCTTTTAAAAATTTCAAAGTTTATCAAATGGATGTGTCAACATTCTTGAATGGGGAGTTGAAGAAAGAAGTCTACATTGAACAACCAGAAGGATTCAATGTCAACGAGTAATCCGGATGCAGTTTGCAAGTTGAAGAAAGCATTGTACAGATTGAAGCAGGCACCCAGGGCCTGGTATGGCAGATTAGACAAGTATCTGATTGGACAGAAATTTCAAAAGGGATCTATTGATAACAACTTATACTACAAAGTTTAATCAGATCAGATGTTGATTGTTATAGTGTATGTTGATGACATAATCTTTGGAGGTAATGATGATGTGCAAAAGATTTGCAAAGGAAATGCAGCAAGAATTCGAAATGTTTATAATTGTTGAGTTAAATTTCTTTCTTGGATTATGAGGTAAATCAGTATAGTATAGGAATTTTCATTTCTCAGTCCAAGTATATCAAAGAGTTAATGAAGAAGTTTGGGTTGGAGAACTCTAAACTGCTTTGTACACCTATTGTTACCAGATGCAAGTTAACAAAAGATGACGATTCGCCCAAAGTTGATGCAAGTATGTACATATCAATGATTGGAGGTATACTGTATTTGGCTACTACTAAACCAGATATTATTATGTATGATGTTTGTTTAGTGGCCAGATATTAACAAGATCCAAGGAATCACATGTTGCACTAAAGAGGATTTTCAGATATTTAAAAGGGACTGAAGAATTTGGATTATGGTGTCCTAAGGATTCAAATTTCACTTTGACAAACTATACTGATGCGAATTGGGCTGATTGTGTTGATAGCCAGAGAAGTACAAGTGGTGGAGCTTATTTTCTTGACACCTAGTTGGTTGCTTGGTCAAGTAAGAAATAGGATTCAGTGTCATTATCTATTGTTGAAGTTGAATACATTGCAACATCTTCATGTTGCACTCAAGTACTTTGGATGAAACAAACATTGAAGGATATCAGCGTAACATTTGATGAACCTATCTCAATTATGTGTGATAATACAAGTGTCATAAACATTTCTAAGAATCTGGTACATTATTCCAGAACGAAACATATATCCATTAGATATCACTTCTTGAGGGAGAAGGTTTTGGACAGTGAGGTAAGACTTGAATATGTACCTACAAAAGAGAAGATTGCAGATATTTTCACAAAACCATTGTGCAAGGACATTTTTTAATATCTCAGGCAGAAGTTGGGGGTTATGCCCCTTCCTAGTCAGAACTAATGTGCACTAGGGTGTGCATTGGACCAGATGATTATATGCCTATTCTTTTCTGGATCAACTTGTGATGGCTTCCTCTTAGGGGGAGCGAAGCAAGTTTTTCAGGGGGAGTTTTGTCCTTCGTCATTGTTGTCAAAGGGGGAGAAGACAAGAAAACATAAAATGTTGACATTTCTTTATTTGTTTTGTCGTTGATGAATGTTGTCATCAATGATAAAGGGGGAGATTGTTGGAATGTGATTTTGTTTATTGCTATTGTCATTTAATGGTTGTCATTGATGTCAACATATTCAGTGTAGTTCCATTTGGCTTTGGTGATTCAAAATTAGTGTGCTCTGGATGATGTGCTATAATGTTCGATCTTTGGCCGTGTTTGTCCTAGTCTCATTCATGTTGTAACAAATTGAGATACTTTCTTTTGGGTTCGGTCTTATCTGGTTATCGGTGATTGTGGTTCGGCAACATAATATGCATTGCAACGTGTAGATTTAATTTTAAGTTTTCGGATGATGTGATGAGTGGATAGCGTTGCATTGAGCGAGAAGTTTTCGGTGTGGTCCACATTTCATTCCTTCCACCACAAGAAAGTCTTGGTGCAACCTATTTCAAATTGTATGTGGTCGACTTGTAAAATGATAATTAATATTGTGCTTGGCCGACATGGATGAATATGGAAGCTTTGAACGGTAATATATATAGAGGATGATTTTTGTTCGAAGATAGACATGTATGTGCGAGCAATGCGAACTTGAAGAGGAGACATTATTGTGCAACTGTGTGCAATCGGTGATAGCAAATTATTCTTCTGTGTTGCAGTTGATGTGAAATATTTCCATGATGGAATTGTTTCTCATTACTTCTTATTTCGGCAGTTAGCCAAGTTTGAGCAGTGATAGTTGGTATATGTATTTAGGGAAGTTAGCCCAACCGGCAATGAGCCTTTGTGAAAATCACCTTAATCGGTGTTCTTGTTCATGAGAATTAGTTTCTCTGTGGTTTTTCCCATCTTGGGTTTTCCACGTAAATCTAGTGTTCATTATGTTGGTGTGCCCTTGTGCTTTCAAGTTTATATATGTTGTGATTATCTAATTGAATTAAGTTTCCTCCCAATTAGTTAAGTTGATGAAAATTGTTTATGATAACTAATTTCCCCCCCTGTCAGTTATCCAGGACTGTTCTACACAATGAACTCAGAATTGCACCAACAAGCTCCAATTTGACTTGCAATGCAAAGCCACGAAAAGAAAACCCTCAAAATGCACCAAGATTTGCAACCGAGATCTCTCAAAAAAGACTAACAAGACGCAATTCCACAAACTTTGATACCATGCTAGGGTTGGTATAGAATGTTGTATACCATGCAAAATTCGATGAATATTATAGCCACCCAAGATCTAGGCACTCTATGAAAGCACAAGAAAGATCAGTAATTTAAGAATAATGTTTTTCTATCAAGGATGCAATTGATGCAACATAATTACATGATATGTATATGTTATTACAAAGGGGATCACGTGGTTATATAGGACAAGGTGAACATAGGATGGTATAAGACTACGTGTGTCTTAATCTTATGTCTTGAGATATAAAATGATAATTTATCATCCACTTAAGGTGGAAAAGGGATAACTATCCACTAAAAGTGGGAAGTTTTTTATGTGTTCACTAAGTAAACTTAAGTAACATGTGTGATTAAGACCTAGGTATCGAACCCAAAAGATAAAACACTAGGTACAATATTGCTATCACACCAATAGTTGAACTTTTAGTTAGCCAATAGCTAAGTATTCAATAGTGTTATCCCATCAAATCTTTGTTTACAATTGAATACCAGTCTTTGTTTTTGCCAATATAAAATTGTGTTCATTTGTGACTAAACTATTTATTCTCCTTAATCTAAAAGTCCCGCTATAGGCTTTGACTATTGACAATCCAAGATATTCTATGCAAGACTCCCATGAAATCATGTACAATGTGCATACTTGTAAATTTTGTTGGTTTTAGGTTTAGTTAGTGTACATGAAGAAAAGGGGAGCAAAGGAAAAGGGGTAGATTACTCATTTTCCAAATTGCACACTCGGAAGGAAGATGTCCCAATAGGCTCAAGTAAGACCCAAGCACCGAATGGGACAATGATCCTTCGCTAAAGATGTGTAAATTGAAAATGGAAAGAGAAAAGATGCAATGTAAGAGGCAAAATAGACAAATAGAGACAAAACTGAAAATAACAGATTGATAACTAACTGCCAGAAACCAAAAATGAGCTAAATCGGCATCCAGACTATTGTACTGGCCTAGGATTTCAATTTGGACTGAAATTGCAAGGAACAGAACGGCTCAGGCATTCTGTTCCGGAGAATAAAACTGCCCAAGCACTGTGTTCCTGTCACTTTTTTATGAAACTTTCAAAACTCTCCAATTGTTCCCAATCTGCCCGGAAAAGATTAGACAGCTCCGTAACCTGTTCTTGCACACAGAAAAACGGGGAAAAGGTTGGGTAAAAGAGGTTTTCCTTGGTCAAACCCCGGTTTAAAAATCACCCTTGAAAATGAAAGGAAATTGCATAAAGGAATGTAATGTCCCCTACCGGAACATCAACTGAATTATTTTAATTTCTCACACTTCCACTATCTAATCTTGTAGTTGAACTACTCTATCGCGAATATGATCGATATGACTTGCTACTTGTAATTTATCTGATGCAAATATATATATATATATATATATATATATATATATGACTTGCAAGATGGTATTTGCTTGATATGTCTAAAAGAGTTATGTTATTTCGAGTAGCAGTAGTTCCTCTTATATGAATATGGAATATACTAAAAAAGTATCACTTAGTGGAGAGGGAAGGTTTATTGCCCTAATATGAGAATATGTTTATCATTCTTAATAACGATATGTCGCACAGCCTGCAATAGATGGATATCTTTCTGTAAGAAATGTTGATGTAACTGGTAAGACAATGAGGATATATTCTTCAATGACAGTTTCCCATATACTCGATAAACTTTAATGATCTATCTTTTTATGTTCCTTTCTTTTGATGAAGATCATATATATATATATATATATATATATATATATATATATATTCTACTCTTTTTGAATGAATTGTTGAAGGTAATATGTATATCTTTGTGCACGAACTCACTTCTCTTTCCAATGATTAGTACCAACCCTCTTTAATGTTGATTGTATTGTCTTGATCGCTAGTTCTATCTCTGATCAATGGATAGTTACTACTTGTTGTGTTGATCGCTGATATTTTTCTTTCCGGATTAATCCCCCAATATCTTCAACAACTGACATCCATGACTCTGTAATCCCTTTGGTTCTACTAAATATGGACCATTGGCTCTAAATTCATTGGAGCATCAAGGATTACGTCTCTATCCGAGGTCAAGGGGTTGCTGCTTGTCTTGAAGGAATTTGCAAGAGTATGAAGTATGAAATGAACATGTATTTGATGATAAGCCTCAAATCCCCGATAAAGTCTTCCTCATGGTTTGGTGATTATATTGTCTTGTGGTGAAGACATATATGTGCTAGAGAGATATTTTCCTTTGTACATTTATGGCTACTTGCTTGGCTGAGTCAATATGAATTTTGTTGCTGATTCATTCTTAGTGCAGATTGATCGATGTCTTATTACCAATTTTTTTGTAAGTCTCACTCATATTCTACGCTAAAGGTCCTTTGACTTTGGAGAGACGTATTGCACACAAAACTTTCTAAATCTGACGGCAATACAATAAGACAGGATTTGCTCCAAACAAGACTGGCTTTTATATTCAACACTCCCCCCTTGAAGCTTCAAAGACGATTCCCCTCCTTATACCCCTGCGGTCGATGTGTTTCAAAGGGTGATGAGTGACTTCAAGAGTCGCAACCTTGGTTGTCTTGAAGGAATTTGCAAGAGTATGAAGTATGAAATGAACATGTATTTGATGATAAGCCTCCAATCCCCGTTAAAGTCTTCCTCATGGTTTGGTGATTACATTGTCTTGTGGTGAAGACATATATGTGCTAGAGAGATATTTTTCCTTTGTACATTTATGGCTACTTGCTTGACTGAGTCGATATGGATTTCGTTGCTAATTCATTCTTAGTGCAGATCGATCGATCTCTTATTACCAATTTATTTGTAAGTCTCACTCATATTCTACGCTAAAGGTCCTTTGACTTTGGAGAGACGTATTGCATAACAAAAATTTCTAAATCTGACAGCAATACAATAAGACAGGATTCGCTCCAAACAAGACTGGCTTTTATATTCAACACTCCCCCCCTGAAGCTTCAAAGACGATTCCCCTCCTTATACCCCTGCGGTTGATGTGTTTCAAAGGGTGATGAGTGATTTCAAGAGTCGCAACCTTGGTAGCCAACAGTAGTAAAGCCATCGGCATTCGGGGAAGTTTATATTAAATTTCCATTAAGTTTATATAATATAAAATATTAATTATTAATTAATATTACATATAATATGATATTATAATATTAATATTATATTACATTTTAATAGGAATATTAATATTATGTATTATTATATTATAATATCACAAGGAAAGTATGTAAAAAGGTAAATGTTTGATTCACCTTGCATAAACCCTCATAGACGGATGTAGAAATCACTTATACCCATGAAGATGTTTGAATGTGCTTGAAATCTAAAGAGTTGACCTTGGAATGTAGAATAGAATCAAGGATGCCCTTACAAATCCATAGATCTATGAACGCCACTCCTAGATCTTCAATGTAGATAAGCTTGATAATCACTTGCAATGAAGGAGAGATGAATGTGGATGGAAGGAACAATCTTCTTGCTTGATTAAGAACTCCTCTACTTGGCCATCATGGGAGAGAAGCTTGCTTCAATGGAGAAGATTGCCTTGGAATTGACTTGGATGCTTGAAGAAACTAGATCTTGGATATTGCCTTCAAATCTTGAATCCAATCACTTGATTGCTCTTGAAAATGTTTCGTTGCTTGCAATTAATCACGAATGTATATGAATGCTTCACAATAGTAACGGGTACCAATATGAGGAGAGATAGGGTGTTTATATACTCCATCCATCATTTCGAGATTCAAAAATAAGCCAAGCCGACCACGGGATCTAATTCCCACTAAAATCCCGACATAGGGCTTTGGGCCAAAACAAGTGGGAACATAACGCTTCAACCATTATGTTCCTAAGAACATAACGCCTCAGTAGTTATGTTTCTGGGGTTTCTGAAATTTGAACTAGGTGTTGGGATGGTGGAAAAAATGCGGGAAAAGAAGAATAGGTTGCTAGGATAAAGCATAACGGACATTAGATCTCGAAATCACCAAAATGGGGCCTAATAGAGCATCCAATTATGGGTGCTAACATTTTAGGATAGTACAGTTAGATCTCAAGGAGCTTCCACTTATAATTTGAAGAATGGCTCTAGTATAAATATTATTCTAGTTTGAGTTGTCTCGAAAGAGATGAATTAAAATGCTGACACCTATCAACCAACATAATCACAATCCCACAAGTTCTTGTATAAATTAGAGTAGTATTTGTTTCTACTATCTCCAAGCTCATAGAAACATTGTATAAAATGCATGGCTTTCAGTATAAATGTGTTTGAAAAGAAGGGCAAGCATTATTTATCCCTTAAGCAATGTGTGTTGGGCTTTCCAAAACCTCTAGGATTGAGTTTCTAGAACGAATGTTAATAAACATTACGGCAATGGTCTTCATTTACTAGAGGTATTTCCTTTTTGTTTTCAATGTTATTTTAGAAAGGTACACATCACATTGTGTCTTTGCAAGGGGAAAAGCTACCTACAAATGGGTGAAAAATAATCAAGCATCATAATTGGTCATAGTTAGAGGTTGTTTTTTGCTTTTCTTCAAGGCAACTACACAAAAAGATACCAAGTTTGAAATATTTACTAATTTAACATCTATTCCTTCACAATTCTAGATCACCATTACATTCACCCCTTTCCAAATTATCCTAAAAAAATATTAGTGTCAACTTTCCATGACTAAACTTGTGATGAGACATGGCTCACATACAGCCCCAAAGGTTCAAATTTCAAAGAATGTGAAGATAAACGATGCCTGGTCAGGCTTTGGTGGCCCAAACAGACTACTCACTTCAATTGGTTTCTGTAGCATAGTGAAGTACCATTTAAAGAATTTCCCAGAATAAATATTTATTTGTCCATGCCTGTAATTGTAAGAACTCAAGTGTCATATATATTGGAAAAAGCTATGCTTTAGGTTACTTCAACATAACATATGTAAATGCCAACAAGCATAACATCAAAAATGCAGATTGCTTCATATGTGTTTGAAATTTATACCCCCTGTTCTTTCCAGTCTGGGATAAGCTCATCTAGGGCACGAGGTTCAAAAACATTTCCCGAGAGTATATGTGCACCTGCAAACAAAACAACTTGTGATCAAAGAGATTATAGAATATTGTGGACACAACATTTCAGCCCATTCTACAGCCTTGAATAAATCCTTCCAACATAGGTCAAATGCCTTTAAGCTAAATTTGAAATACAAAAGGGTGGAAGTACATCTTAATTTTGCTAAATAGATATTTCATTAATGCATCAATCATAAAGAGTCAATGATATTGTGAAATTGAAAATAAAAGGCAGGAACCACTGCACCAAGCCATATAGCATGTTTAGATGTGAAAGCTATGCAGTGAAACAAACTAGACACTTCTCTCATGTACCTTCTTTCACATCTACTACCAACACTAAATATGCTTCCCATATCCTTCAATAAAAGATAATAAAACATTTGATCAGGTTAGCGATGTTCTCTTAAACATGGAATGAGATCTTCTCACAAATAGAACCACTGGCACTGTTCCCTTTAATTTTCAACAATTTTGCTTGCAGAAATAACTTTCACATTTGAATCCTACTACTGTGAGGGACTTACCTGGAGATGCTGGAAAATTAGCAGACAATCTATCATATTTGAATGATGAAGGTGAGGTTAAAGAGAAGAACTATCAACAAGGATTATATGTAGAACCAAAAAAAAACTTGTGTATTATAATCAGCCACCACTTTGCCTTCAGGTTTTGATATGATAAAGAATATGCACTTTTCTCTATAGCTAAATCTTTCAATCAAGATAGGAACTGTTACTCCCAGAGCGTATACCTTAGCATTGCACATCCAACTTATATATGATGATGACGGTGACAAATTTTCAACATCCCTTAGATCAAACTGATCTGTCGAGCCTTAGAAAGAGTATCATTCAAATATACATTTTAATTCATCTTCATGCATCATTAAAGTCATCGTTCTTGTTGTTATTTCCATCCTTGCCATTTCAATTTCCTTAAACTCTTCAAAAGTGTCTGATTATGAAGTGCCATCCTTTGAAAGTGTCATCAATCTTGCAATTATATATTTTTTTTCATGTAAATATATATATTGTCAATTAGCTTATATTGCTCAATTTGTTGCTCTTTAAGTTTGAATCCTTTGGCCAAGATTGTGATAAATCAAGCCTTACCTATTCTTTTAAACTTGTACCCATATATGTATATATGGGCGTGTTGTGTTTGTGTGTGTGTGGGAGAGAGAGAGAGAGAGATGTGACCCTTGTACCTGAGATTCCTGATAAGTATGGACAGAACCCTCATAGGAACTGGATAGTCCTAAAAGTTAATAACAACAATGATCCCACAGAAGGAGCCTTATAAATTTTCTTGGTGGATGGCTACAATAGGGAATCAGACAGATTTTGAAGTATAACAGTGTTGTGTGAGATGAAGTTTTCGGCTCTGCTACCATTTTTTATTAGCACTCAAAATATCACTTTATATTTTTGAGAGAAACAAATCAAACAATAAATTTACCTTTTGATAGAAAACTACTTGGTAAAGTCGTTACTAAAATACTGATGCAGATGCTGAGAATTTCCAATCCTGTTTCTCTAACAGCCGCTCAGAGTCTCCTGCCAAAACATTGCAACTCTATTTTTAGAGGAGGATTCTATAAATTTCCTGGTTTCCTACTGTTTTGTTTTCATGGGACTTCCTGGAAAATAAAAATACGAGCAGTAGCTCCCTCCACGAGATCCAAACCCATAGAGAAAGGTACGGCTCTCATGTTTCCTATAAGGGCGACCCCATGAAACATATGAACCCAGAAAACAGGAATAATTGGGATCTTCAACTCAAAATGAGAAGCAAAATTTTCCCAGGCAGGAGATTTTGAACGGCCGCTTGCAACAGGGATCTAAGTTTGACGCGCCTGCTTATATTCTAGGGAGTTTACTTTCCATAGAGCAGTCTCTACAGAGTGAACTTTATCCTCGATACTCGCAGCTATCTTTGAAAGCTAATTCCTGAAAAACTATAGCTCAATACTTCAATATTTCATGGAAACGCCTTTCAGCAATAGACTCCAAAAGTTTCCCAAAAAATTAAGCTAACCCCCCACCAGCATATATCTACCCATTGCCCTGTTTGCTTTAACAGAAGGCCCAATTTGGATTCAAACACGTTAAAAAAATCGAGATAAGAGAAAAAAAACAATCATATAATTTCTACCCGAGTTTACGAAGGCAAAAAAAACTTCGGCAAAAGTTCGGGCAAATACTAATTTGACCTAAAAAGATGATCTACGTAAAGAGAGATTTCACTTCAATTAGGATGCTCAGTTTATCTAAATTGTCTGGTTTTTTGTGAGAATAAGATACATTTCTCAAGGGAAAAAATATACGACAAAATGTGGTGACCTTGGCATTGACATTATATAAGGCTTGTAGGAATTGAAAGTAAATTTTAATATACCGAGATCTTTCTGCTGTCTACGCCGCAAAATTTGATATAGCTCTTAAGATTCATAGAGTTTTACATCTTTGGCACAAATTTTGAGTATTCTTTCAAATGACTTAGACTAAAATCGCATAGATAAAACAATAAAAAATAACATGCAGACGTACCCACTTCTGCCCCTTTTTCCACAACACAAACCGAAACATCTTTGTTTTTCTCTCTACAAATCTGCTTGAGTCTGATAGCTGCAGATAACCCAGCAGGGCCTGCACCCACTATGACCACATCATATTCTAAACTGTCTCTGGGCCCTTCCAAATTGGCCTCTGCACTGAACCCTCTAATTGGGCATTGTGATATAGGCCTCACAAAGGCTCGAGAAGAATACAAAGAAACTGTTCCACCATTTTCACATGTAAGTTTTTGAGTGCCATAGGAATAGAGACTTTTTTCGCCCAGAGGGCTTCTGTGGCATCCAGAGACAGTATTGTGCTTAAATCTCTGCGGTAGAGAAGCCCTTGAAAAGATTGTTTTCAGTATGCTATAATAAAGCCTGGGCATTGCTCTTTTAATCTGGATTACAATTTCTCTCTGTGTACTGTATCTTCTTTTAATTTTGTAGGAAAATGATATGAGAAGACGCCGAAGATGAATATTGGCTGCTGCAAAAAGTGTTAAACAGAACTCAAGAACAGAGCGGAACGAGATTTCAAGTTCCAATTGGTTATATATCGCTTCGACATATGGGATCAATCACGATGCGTGTCAAAATCTAAGATTCATACAACTAATCGAATCAGAGCCCCGCCCTCAAATTAGGGATATTCAATTAGCATTTATTAAAAAAAACAATTCCAAATTTTGTTACGTTTTATTAGTTCCTGTCTTTGGTAGGATAACTGTTGCTTTCATTCAGTTTAATTTTTCAATTAGATTATCCAATCATATTACAGAATTTAAAAAATTAAATACAATTTCTATAGTTTATATCTATTTTTCATTTCTCTCCATTATTTAAATCTTATTTTTCTTTGATTTGATTGGTTTATACTAATTTTGATAATAATAAATTCAATTTTCCCAAATAAAAATAATAAAAAACCTATTATTTGTCATTTGTATTAAATGTACAAAATAATGTCTCTTGTCATTTCTCATTTGTATTAAATGTACAAATTAATGTCACTTGTCATTTGTATTAAATGTACAAAATAATATCACTTGTCATTTGTATTAAATGTTTATTATAATTTATAAAATAATTTATTTTGATCATTTTTCTTTTGTCCTATTTACTATTTTGCTATGTTATATTATTAAAATAATAAATATAAGATATTGATAGTTAAATATATATTTATATTTTTAATAATAATTTATTTCTTTTGTCCTATTTATTATTAGTTCCTGCCTTTGGCAGGATAACTATTGCATTCATTCAGTTTAATTTTCCAATTAGTTTAACCAATCATATTCTAGAATTTAAAAAATTAAATGCAACTTCTATAGTTTATATCTATTTTTCATTTCCCTTGATTATTTAAATCTTATTTTTCTTTGATTTGATTGGTTATACTAATTTTGGTAATGAATAAATTCAATTTTCCCAAACAAAAATAATAAAAAACCTATTATTTGTCATTCGTATTAAATGTACAAAATAATGTCACTTGTCATTTCTCATTTGTATTAAATGAACAAATTAATGTCACTTGTCATTTGTATTAAATGTACAAAATAATGTTACTTGTCATTTGTATTAAATGTAAATAATAAATATAAAATATTAATAGTTAAATATATATTTATATTTTTAATAATAATTTATTTCTTTTGTCCTATTTATTATTTTGTTATGTTATATTATGAGTTGTTTCTTATCATTAAATAACAACTTTAAAGGTCAAAAC
>MU226542.1:1987443-2003421 GCA_018584345.1 Thuja plicata
TATATTTGATTAATCCTGTCATTTAAAAGGTATTAACATTATTATTATTATTTCATTCAATTATGAATTGTTTCTCATCATTAAATAACAACTTTAAAGGTCAAAACTATTACATTATTCTCATAATAATATTTTTTTCCCAAAAAACTTATTGATTTTAAATTTATATTTTTATGATAGAATGAATAATTCAACATGATATTTAAGTCAAAAGTTATAGTTGTTATTTAAATATTCTTTAAAATGACATAAATATTTGTCGTTTTACAAAGCTTGATAGCTTAATTTTCTCAATTCTCTAACTCTCTCTATCATTATATTCTCTATAAATCACTTATTATCTCTATCTTTATATTTATTTTATCCACTATTATTTTCTCTTGTCTCTCCCCCTCTATATATTTATCTATTACATATCTTTCTATCCCTTTTAACTCTCTCTCCATATCTCCCTACTTTTCTTTCTCTATTGGCAGGAACTTTGACGCTTTTCGTCTCTTGTTAACAAGATGCAAAGCATAAGTTTTTGTCTTCAAAGTATTTGGATGGGAAGAATATTATGAATGAAGGAATTTTAATGACATCCATGAGACTAGTAGTCTAAGGGACCAAGAGATAACAAATTAATTTGCATGCTGAATTTTCTCTATGTTACTCTTATATTGTGGATTCTAAGTAAGAAAATTGTTGTTTTGTGCAATCTTGCCTTTTCAAAAAGTTCATTCAGATTGTTCGGCTTTAAGTTGTTTTCGTATTGAGAGTTGATATCTTTGTATGTTGCACATTCTTTGATGAAATGTCATTCAGTTTCCACCACTCCTTGGCTACAAAAATTACCCGTTATTTCCTTCCACACTTCTTTGGGCATTGTCCATCTACCAGTTTCGCATCTCAAATATGAGAGCTAGTCCTCAATTGTGCAATTAGAATTTTGGCCTTTCCTTTGATTGTGGGTCTTAAATAGTCTTTATCGTCATGTTCCCACATGGGATTAAATTCTTTAAAATTAAATATGTTTTTTTCCTACCTAGTTGTTTTTTCCACGTGGCATTCTTGAATTTTTCTACCACCCACTTATTGTATCTACTCATTAGTTTTTGGGCACTCATGAAGATTTATGTTCCATTTGTCCATCCACTTGCTATTTGTTCCTTCCATGTTTTTTTTCTAAGATTTAGCTATTCTTCAACAACCATCTTTGGTCAGCGGTGCTTATCCATATTCTAACCTTTTTTAAGTAACTTAGCAAACGAATGATCGTTGAAGCCTCGATCTGAAACATACTAGCTTCCACTAAGAGGATCTCGTAAGGGACCGTTGTTTTGACCTTGAGGTTGCTAGCGATTAAATGTTTTTGAATCCTTTCTATTTGTTGTCGTTTGTGATTTGACACATTACTCCCCTAAACCTCACACCCATAAAGAATAATTGGTACCACTACCAAACCAAAGAGAGTCTTATTAGTCTTACAATCCCACAGCTCAGCCTTGCTACACCTATTCTTAAGAAGGTATAAGGCTTTCCATCCCCCCTAGATTCTTTTTGATCTACATGTCTCCCAACTGAGTCTATATTGGAAATCAATTCCTAGATATTTGTACTCATCCACAATCTCCAAGAGTTGCCTTCAAAGATAAATGTAATTTGTTGTTGTTATTTTCTTTTTCAAAGAAAAGATCATGACTTTGGCAAAAGTTCGGGCAAATACCCATTGGTTGTATCTGTCATGTCTCCCCTATCTCATTTCCTATATACACTCACCTCCTAGTTAGTTTTTGAATTGAATTTCATTCTATTGCATTCTACATATTTATCTCTTGGATTCTCCTAATGTTGTTTTTCTTCTTTAGCTTTTGAAATTCTCTCTTGGAGGCTAACTCTCTATATATTCTTATTTGATCTTGTATCATTTACATTCACATTTTTATTTCTATTCGTTTCACCAGTTATTTTGGGTTATTCGTCTTTTTAGATTCTAACATAGTATTAGAGTTATTCTAGTGCAAGAAAAGATTTAGTAAGTTTTATGTGGGTTTCCTAAAAACCCAGTATGCTCTTCTCTTACATTTCCATATGAACTTGAGAATCAAAAAAGTTTAAGGTTTTTTCTCTCTAAGTATTTTGTAGAATCTAGGTGTTTGCAACATTTTTCGTAATCATGGTGACTTTTTCAAATAATTCATAGAATCTAGAAGGCTCAAGAAAGTCAAATTTGGTTTTCATTTCAACAAAATCAAATCGCTAAAAATTTAAAAAAGATCAGAGGTGTTTCAATCTTTGTATCAGATTTGTGTCTTCTACTAGTCAAATTGAAAAACAATATTTGTGTTATTTTCTTAGCCTCAAAAAAATATCTAGGTCTCTACTAGATTTTGCATATTTTGATCAAATTGCATAAATAAATTTGTCCAAAAATCATCGCGCAACTATTTTTTTACTAGCTGGAGATGGATTTTAATTCATTTTTTCATCTTTTGTTTGTTGGATTAAAAAAAAAATTTGGTTCTTTTCATAGCTCTAAAATATTTTTGGGGTTTCTATTACCTTTTTCATTTAGTGAATAGATTTTACATAAATCAAATTAGAAGTAAAATATTTTTTGTGAAAAAAGCTCTTCATGTAGCAAACATTTAAGGCTTCAAACATTCATAACTTTTTCCTCGAGTATTAGATTTCAACTAACAAGATATCATTGGAAAGATAAAGATGAGTATTTTCTCAAAGAGAGTAGATGAGTAACAAATATTTAATGTTATTGATCAAGGAAAAGATACAGATTTATACAATGGAAAAAGTAGTTAGCCAACTGGTAACAATCAGGTAATCGGGTAAGATACTTAACCAGACAATATAATATAGTTAGATTGAATACATACAATTACACCAATATTCCCCAACTTATTACATTGATCCTAAAAACATCAAATTCACCTTGCCCTAGGGACCCCCCTTAAGGCTTACATAAAAAACCATGATGATTACATTACATGAATACATAGTTTGTGAAAATCTTCTCCTGAAGAAACAAATCTTGAACCAAGTAGGGCTCCATCAAACTATCTCTTGACCCTTACGAAGGTGTAGCTTCGAGTTGTGTTCTTAAGCTCTCAGTCCCAAACTCTCAAAATAAAAAATCTTGAATTATTAAACAATGATCCCTAAGAGATATGGTAGATATGTATCAGTGTCGAATAACCGCAGAAGGGTATAATTCTAGATTATATACTCTAAAGATATCTAGACAACAATCCATATTGAGGTGAACACCAAGCCCCAAACCTGTCTTCCAAACATAACATTCACAATATACATGCATTCTTCATATTTGTCAGCATCAACAAAGAAAAAAAATAGAAAGCATGAAATAAAAAACTACCAAAAATGCTTCCCATGTAGAACACCATCTCAAAGTGAGAAGCTGACTTGAGATGATAGAGATTCCTCCATCCTTTGTTGCACTGCAAGGTGTGTGCCCTTGGTCTCCTTTTGTTGTGAAGTGTAACAGTGGTTCATGACATGACTTAACCACCTCTTATGTCTTCTATAATTCTAGTAGTTGCATCGAGCATTAACAGGTCAATCTTTTGGTGCAAAAACAACTAACAATTTGTATCAGAGTCGAGGTCGCAGGTTTGAACCTCGTGCTTGCACTGGGGGGGTTTTTGCAAGGAGTGCACCCTTGGTTTCCTTGTGTTGTGTAATGCAACAATGGTTCGTGACATGGCTTAATCACCTCTCGTGTGTTCTATAAGTCCAGTGGTTGTATCAAACATTAACAAGTCAATCTTTTGGTGCAATGACAACCACCATGTTCTTGCCAGCCTCCAAATGTGAAGGCTCAAAATACAAGGTTGTGATTTAGGGGAGAATAAGAATCATCAATAATTATATTATCACCTAAAGTATCCTCATCCTCAACATAAGCCATATTTTCCTCATTAGATTGTTCTTTTAGTTTTCCCTTAAGAACATAGCTCGAGTTCTCCAAGCCCATGTTGTGTGGCACTTTTTCTTACAATAGAAACATGTATTGTCTCTTTTGTTTTTATTTGACCATTTCTTATTGCTTTAAGAATATAGTGCTTTATCTAATTGAATATGATCCTCTTTTGTATCTTCTTTCGTCCTCTTTTCTTCTGCTAGAAGGGCTAAAATCATATCTTCTAGAATTTGTGAAGTGATTTAACTAAGTGTAAAAATAATATTATTGTATTTTGAAGGCAAGTCATTTAATAGGATGGCCTTAGCATCATCATCATCATCATCATCATCATTTACTAGAGCCTTAATCTCTGCTAGTTGTCTATTGAGAGATCTCAAATTGCTTATATGGTTTGACATTGTGATTTCATCTTCCATTTTGAACCTAAACAATTGAATCTTTAAAGAAAACTTTGCACATTAACTATTTTTTCTCCAAACAATGTGTTCAAATTATCCCAAATATCCAGAGATGATTCATCTTAATCTATATGATGGAGTTAAGAGACTGAAAGATTAAGACCAAAAATAGCTTTGACTTTGTCATTTGTATTGCTACAATCCAACAATTTACTTGCATCTATAGATGGTTTTTTTCTTTTCCACTTACTATTTCCCACAATTTCTTATTCTTTAGTTGCATTTGGATTTTCATTCTCCATGTATGAAAGTTAAAATGAGAATATTTATCTAATGGAACCTTCATCTTAGACAATACAATCATGATCACCACTTTGTTGCTGGCAACATTTGAACTACAAACATAAATGTCAATACACTTTCCAAGATTCAATTTATATACCCTCATATCAAATGCAATCCATGCTAGGAGTTTTGAATTCAAGCACCAATTGCACCTTAATCAATGTTATACCAATCAAACATTTAAACACTCATTCATAGATTAGCGTCTAAATAAATAAATGATCCAAGAATGTAATCCCATGTTTTTTTCGCTCTATTTCTAATACAAATTCTTCAACGACCCTATTCAATTCACTTGGAAACAACCTTTTTACAACAATTTCTCTCCCATTATGTAGCCTCGGCTTCTACTGCTCATGATTCTGTACATACACCTTGTAATATTCCCTTGAAGACTTCTTTGACAGAATTTGGCATTCTCTAACACATGAGTATAGGTACACCCATTCTTCTAACATTGTTTGTGACATAGATTTATCCACTCTTCAGCTTCAATTTGCAAGATGCATGTACACTTCATGAGATTAACAAGAAACTTTTTGAGCTATAGAGAACAAGAAGTCTCAAAAGCTATCTTTGAATGAACCTATCTCACAGTGTAGTAAGGTACAATTGAGTCATTGAAAGGGAAAAGTACATCCTTTTTGTAAACATACATAAATTGTACCTAGTCGGCATGGGATAATTGTCACATCCAAAAAGGATTCATGTTCTACTATTAAGCTGAGCTTGTAGTGCATTTTGGGGCTTGTATTTTTGGTTCCGAAGATTTCACTATGAAGAGTGAATCTCCAAACAGATTTGAACTTTTATTGAGTTCTAGAAGCCCTTAGAATTCAATAGTTCAAAATAAGAGAACTCAACCCTCAAATTCCAAAAGTCTTCAATGTGTATCAGAAGGGATTATTCTTATGGAAACATCTAGTCATTCTCATTTGCATTAATATTATCATTTACTTTTGTGCAAACTCTTTCATGTATTGTGTAACTAGCAGAACCAACAAGAGGAAATTAACTTGCTTCTACTTTGGTTTGATCCATGGCGACTAATGACTTATGTGTACCATAGATGCCTTGAAAATCACATGTGAGTCAGAAATATTCATGCCATCCCTAACCAGCCTCATTCGTGAATTTCTTTGGTACCACATGTCAATGAGAGAAGATGAACATCAAATATTAAATGTTATTGATCAAGGAATAGATGCGGATTTATACAATGCAAAAAGTAGTTGCCCAACCAATAATAATTAGGTAATCAAGTAAGATTATTAACCAAACAATGTAATACAAGTACACTAAATACAAAGAGTCACACAACATACTTTCCATTCATATTTCCCTTTTCATTCTTCTCAAATTTTGTATTCTAAAGTTTGTGTGGAGATGAACTTCAGGAGAAACTTTTTAAATCTATTTTATCTTGTTGGTTGATATTCAATCTCATGGATGTTGAGCATGGTACGCATTTCTTCATATAAGGTGACCTATTGTGTTCAAGGATGAACGTTTTTTATCTTCAGCTGAGTATCTATATTGATTTTATTTGTATATCTTCCTCTTACTCATCGTCGAGAATATTATCACTATGGGTGATGTGTCTACTTGGGTCGACTGTATTTCCACGTCATCTTTTTTGGATCCCACATTTGTTGATTCGTCAAATCGCGATAGCATATGAAGAGCCTCTCCTTGATTATGTATATTCTGACGATTTCGTTTGGCTGAGCGTTTCATATTTCTATTCAAGTCTCCGTGTTTGAATATACCATCCACGATATTTTGTTATGGCTTTGTGTGTAGCTATTATGAATTTCTTAATGGAATTCAAGAGACCCCGTGATGGCACATGAAGAGTCTCATGGTATTCAAAGAGACTTATCGTTCAATAAGCAGTTCATTTTCCTATTCTCATTGAAGGATCTATGTATGATGAGCATGGACTGGGCATCGAGTTTAGACACTCTATTTATTATTACTTCTCACCGGTTCACGGGTTCGACGTTTTATGCATTGCTCTGCAATCTTAGTTTTGGTGTTATCTTCTCTGGTGATATTATCGATGTTCTCTGTCTCAGTGATATATTTTCATTGTGCAAAGCAAGTTTGGGTGGAAGAACATATTCAGTTCAGTGTGTTATCTTAGTTTATGCATTGTTGTGAAGGCTCGCTTGAGTGTTCTGACCACAATTTACGTTCTGTTTGTATTGAGAGTTAAGTTATCTTCATATACTATTTTGTATCTATTGGAGAGTTTTTAAGTATCGTATTGAGACTCTATTTTGTAAGTGTAAAGCATAGCTTACACATAGTGATTTGAGTCTCAGATTGTTTTTAAAGGATTTGTACTCAGCTTTATATCATAATAAAAGAGGAAGTTTTTGTGGTGTGGTTGGGTTTTCCCTTCATGTAGGAGGGTTTTCCTAGGATAATGTTTTGTGTCTTGTGTGGTTTTGTTTATTGTTATTTGTTTACATGCATTTATGGTTCAATTTTAACATGGTATCAAATCTAGGTTTGAAGAAAAAATCCTGAACTAGATTGCTTTGTATTGGCATATTTCTTGTTTGTCATCTACAACTTGTCTTTTCAGCCTTTCTACAATGGTGAATGGTCTCAAAGTTGAAGACAAGCTGGATGGAGCATCCAACTTTACTTCATGGAAGTTCAGAGTCTTAATTTCTCTTGAAGAGAATGAGCTTCTCAACTATGTGAAGAATATTGTGGCTGAACCTACAGATGAAACTAAGAAATCTCAATGGAGAAAGAACAATATTATGGAAAGAAAGATTATGATCGAATTTGTTGAGGATCATTTGGTATCGGCTATATCTAAGTTGAATTCAACCAAGGAGATGTTTGATAGTCTTCAAAGCTTGTATGAATTCAACAACACTAGCAGAGCTCTAGCCTTGAGACGTTAACTTCTTCATATCAAGATGGCTAGAGGAGAATCTGTTGTATCATTCTTTATGAAAATTATAGAATTGAAGGATCAGCTCAATGCTATTGTGGATTCAATTGAGGACAAAGATCTTGTTATTTTTGCCATGAATGGTCTCCCTCATTCACGGGAATCATTCATTCAAGGAATTAGTGGAAGAGATGAACTTCCTAAGTTTGATAGGTTGAGAGATGATTGCATTCAAGAGGAATGTAGATTAGAGGCAAGAGGGAATGTGTGGAAGTCTCATCATGAAGAAGACCATGTTCTTGTTTCCCACACTTCTAGTAGAAAGGGGAGAAAAGGAAATTTCAAGAGATATAGAGATAAGATTTCAGATTCAGCCCCTTATTCTAAAAAGAAGAGGGATCTCTCTGAGTTCAGTGCTTTAAATGTGACAAGTATGGTCACTATGCTAGAGATTGTACTAGTAGGCCTGAACATCAAGTTGTTGTCACAAATGTTGATAATGTTTCTCCTCATAGAGAATCAAGTGTAAATTTAGAGGGGTTCTTATTTATATCAGCCCTTTCTAGGTAATCTTCCAACTAATAGCAATACTTGGTTGATTAACAGTGGCGCTTCTTGTCATATCTCAGGATATAAAGAGCATCTATCTAATCTAATCCAAAAGGATACCCACTTGAAAATTATCATTGGTGATGATGTATGCTATATTCTAAAAGGTGCTAGTAATACTTTCTTTCATTTTGATTCAAGAATTCCTCTTCATCTGAGTAATGTTCTGTTTATTCATTAAAGAGGAATCTGATTTCTATTTCAGCATTGGAATATAAAGGTTATTATGTTGCTTTTGTTGAAGGTAAGGCTCTTGCATGGAAAAACAATTCAAGTTTTAATTCAGCACATGAGATTGGTGTTCGCCATGAAAGTTTATATAAAATTTCAGCTCATCCTATTCATGTTTTAGTTCATGATTCTTTGAGTAATAGTGAGTTGTGGCTTAAAAGATTTTCTCATTTAAATTTTAGAACTCTATCCTCTATGAATAAGATATATGTGGTCCTTCCTTAGATTAATCAAGATCATGAAGTTGTTTGCAAAGGATTTACTTTAGGAAAGAACATTAAGAGTCCTTTCCATATTAGTGAAAGTAGATCTAAAGACACTTTAGAGCTAATTCATTCTGATTTGTGTGGACCTATGTCAGTTGCTTCTTTAAGTGGTTATTGGTATTGTGTGACTTTTATTGATGACTATTCTCATAAGTCATGGTCTATTTTCTAAAGTCTAAAGAATCTAATGAAGTGTTGTTTAGATTTAAGGAGTTCAAAGCTTTTGTTGAAAATTTTTAGATAAGAAAATTAAAGTTTTAAGGTCTGACAATGGGGGTGAATATACTTCTGGTATTTTCCAATCTTTTTGTATTGAAGCGGGGATTAAGAGGGAGTTTTGTGTTCCCTATAATCCGTAAAAAAATGGTTTTGCAAAAAGACAGAACATGTCAATTTTTGAGGCAGTGAAAGTCAAGATTCATGATCAAGGCTTGAAAACATTTCTTTGGGCTAAATCTTGCAGGACAACTGTGTATTTTCAGAATCATAGTCCTCACCAAATTCTAAACAATATGATTCTGGAGGAAGCTTTCACCGGTATCAAACCAGATGTAAACCATATCAGAATTTTTGGGTGTACAGTTTACATTCATGTTATGAAAGATAAGAGGTCTAAGTTAGAACCTTTAGGAAATAAGGGTATTTTTGTTGGCTATAGTAAATCTTCTAAAGCTTACAGGATCTATGTTTCGGGTCAAAAGATTATTGAAATCAACAGAGATGTTTCTTTTAAAGAAGATATTGCTTGCAAAAGATCTAAAGAATCTTCTTTAGTATTTGAGAGAGAAGATCACAAGGCTTCTCAAGAAATGGATCTTGTTGTTTCTGATTCATCTTCAAACATTCAGAGGGAGTCTCATGCTTTAGAAGGTCCTATTACTTCAGATAACTTTATTGATTCCACTGCTGGTCCAAGTAATGTTCCATTTCACAAGAAGAGGGCATTGTGGGCAAGGTATACTATGCAAGAGGTTGAAAAGTTTTCAACCCCTCGTGGCACATTCAGGGAAAGTAAAAGGCCTCATAAGTTTGTTGGTTATGTTGCCTTAATGAGTCATATTATTAAATCTGAGCCTACAAGTTTTGAGGTAGCAACAGATCAACAAGTGTGGAGAGATGCAATGATGGAAAAGTACCAATCAATTATCAAGAATGATGTTTGGGATATTGTCCCAAGACCCAAAGGTAAATCTATTGTTTATTCTAAATGGTTGTTCAAAATCAAACATGCTATTGATGGTAGTGTTGAAAAATATAAAGCCAGATTTGTAGCAAGATCACAAAACGAAGGTATAGACTATGAGGAGACCTTTCCTCCTGTAGCCTGATACACTTCCATTAGAACTATTATTAATGTTGTAGTTGTTAAAGGTTGGAAACTTCATCAAATGGGCGTGAAAACAACATTCATAAATGGTGTAATTGAAGAGGAAGTGCTCATTAAGAAGCCAGAATGATTTGTGATTCATGATAAGGAATCACATGTTTGCAGATTGAGAAAGGCCTTGTATGGCCTCAAGCAAGCTCCTCATGCATGGTATGAAAGAATTGATAATTATTTTTTGATCTTGGGTTTTATTAAAATGATGTTAATCCAAATCTCTATTTCAAGGTAATTGATGATCATATATTGATTTTGGTTATTTATGTTGATGATCTCTTTATTATTGAAGAGGATAATCTTATTGTCGATTGTAAGAAAGAGTTGGGTTATGAATTCAAGATGAAATATCTCAATCTTATGCACTACTTCCTTGGATTAGAAGTATGGCAAAGACCCAATGAAATTATGTTAAGTCAAGGGAAGTATGCCATTGATATTTTGAAAAGGTTTGGCGTGCTTTATTGCAAATCAATGTCAACTCCTATGGAAGCTAATCTCAAATAGTTACATGAGGTTTTTGTTAGTTTAGATTTAGTTGATTCTTCCATGTATAGGCAACTAATTGGTTCTTTGATGTATTTAGTTAACACTAGGCCTGATATATGTTATGTTGTTAACACTTTGAGTCAGTTCATGTGTGAGCCAGGACAACGTCATTTTATTGCAGCCAAACATATTCTAAGATATGTTTGTGGTATAGTGAGTTGTGGTATACAATATTCTTCTTCTGAAGTTATGAAATTACATGGTTTTTCTTATTCATATTGGGAAAGGTGTGTGTGTGTGACAGGAAGAGCACTTTAGGTTGTTATTTCAGCCTTGGTTGAGCCAAGATTTCTTAGTGCAATAGGAAAAAATCTTGTATAGCTCAAAGTATAGTTGAAGTTGAATATGTTGCAGCTTGTATGGCAACCCAAGAAGTAGTGTGGCTTCATAAAATTCTTGCAGGGTTGTTTGGGCAATCTTTGGAACCTACTATTATTCTTTGTGATAACCAAAGTCGTGTGAAGTTTTTAGTTAATCCTATTTTTCATGAAGATCAAAGCATGTGGAGATAAAGTATCAGTTATTGAGAGATATGGTTCAAAGGAAAGTAGTTCAACTGAAGTATATTTGCACGGATAGGAAAACAAATTATATTCTCATCAAGCCTCTTCCTAGAATGAAGTTTTCTTATTTTCGAGATAAGCTTGGTATTGTGGAGAATGATGCTCTTTTTGAGATAGAGTCCCAGCTTCAGTAATTCTTGCTTTATGTGAATTAATACATTTTTCTTTGTTATGAAGGAATTTGAGGTGCAAGCCCTTTTTAAGGCTTTCTTCTTTGTGATGAAGAAGTTTGGGGTGCAATCCCTTGTTAATGCATTTTTCTCTATGATGGAGGAATTTGAGGTGAAAGCCCTTGTTGACTTTTTCCACTAATGGGTGTAACCATAGTGGACGTCATGTTGAGAGAATCCATGAAGACATCACGTTGACTGAATCTGTGATGAGAGTTGTGTTTATTTTTAGCTCATGGGTGTAGCCATGGTGAACATCATGTTGAGTGACTCCGTGATGCTATCACATTTAGAGACTCCGTGATATTCTTGTGTTTCTTTCTCACATATGGGTGTAGCCATTGTGAGTGTCAAGTTGAGATACTCCATGACACAAGTATCTTGAAAATTTCACCTTTGCTAAGAGGGAGTGTTGATGTAAGTAGCTTCAGGAGAAACTTTTTGAATCTCTTTTTGTTAGTAATAACTGAGAGGGGGGGTGAATCAGTGGCCTCAAAAATTAATCCTTAAATCAACCCTTAAAACTTATAACCACAGATTATGTCTCAAGTTATCTTATGTCCTACAAGATGTATGCCTTGAAATACTTTAATCAATTTTCTACTTGTCGGATTGCTTTGTTAATCTCTCTTCTATATGATTACCGATAAGCAGTTAACTATTTACCAAAACATAGTAAATATGCAGAGTATACCGATCAATCTAGAAATGCATATGTGAAATGTAAAACAGTAAAGTAATAAACCATAAACACATAACACATGGATTTTAATGTGGAAACCCTGTTAAAGGAAAAACCACTAGGACCGGTACCCCAAATTTTCACTCTTTTGAAGTAAGCTCTGTTAGGAGCCAACCTTGTTAAAGGTTACAAACACACTATTAGGTGTGACCTTGTTAGAGGATTTAGAAATAGTTTGTCAACTAGTATCTGGCATCTAATGCTACCATCCTTGATCAAACTCTCTTGGCCTATCAATAGGTATCAGGCATATCCAATGCTACTTTTGTGATCAAACTTTTTGATACTCCTTGGGATATATCTCAATTGTAAAAGACTTTTAAGTCCTTCTCGGTTAAGAGGCTTTATGCTTCAATGGTTAAACTGAAACACTAATGATTTGTTCATACATACAACTCAATTGCATATTTTTAGATCTATTGTAAGTCCATTACCTCTCTGATCAATGTAATCAATCTTATACCTTTGCTCCACATTGTTCTGCTCTGTGATGCTTGTCTCACTGTTCGTCGGTGTCTGTAGAATCTAGCTCTTTCCTTAGCTTGTTGATCAGGACTGAATGAAGACTTTCTTCTCCTTCAGATTTTCTTTAGCATATTTCCTCTTCTCTTTTTCTTCTCACCTAATCCCCCATTCGTAATGAATTGGGTTTGTCTCTATATAGACATGATTTCCCCTTTTCTTAGCTTTCTTGATTCTTGGCGTGTTCCACAATTCTCGCCAATAGATTTAAAGAAAACTCCTGATTTATCTCAAAGAGATCTTCTTGCCAACTGGACAAATCAGCTTTAAATCAATTACTTATCTTTGACTTTATTTGGATGATTAAAACAATGATAAGTATCTATTAATTCTATCTTTAGCTTGTTTGACAGCTAAGCATTTTGTCATTTTCTGAACTCTCTATTCTGTCGGTCAACACTTCAGTTAGTCATCGGTGATAAATGATAGTTCCGTTGGTGTGACTTCAATTGTCATCAAGATCTTTATCTTTGTCTTCTCCGTCGGGCAACACTAAAATTCTTTTCATCAGGTTACTTTGTGCTTTTTTTATCGGTCAACACTGTAACTCTGCTCGTCGGTAATGCGTGTGCATTAGCTAGTTGGGTAACATTGTGACTCTGCTATTTTACTCTGACCATCGCTATGCACTCCATCGGTGTATGCAGTCACTTAGTGAATACTTGACTTGTATGCATTACTGATAGCATAGCCTTTGATTCATCAGTTCTTTGAAGTCTTTGGCAGTATTTCCATGACCATACACTAGATTATATCAAGTCGACATCAATGAAAATACAATACATTAACTGATTTAATTCCTTTCATGATCATCAACTTAATATCTTCAAACATTCAATCAGTTACATGTCATCAATCTCTCCCTTTGGCATTGATGGCAACATACTAAATTATCATACTATACTATTACTAATACAATATGAAATATACAATTTCATCAATCTTTCCTAATGTAACTATTACAAATGTCTGGCTTTCGGTAAGCTCAAATAGCTTTGATTTGATTCTTGCAACTTTCTGTCCGTCTTCAATCCCTTCACTGGATAGATGTAGAATCTTTACTTCTCTGATGTGATGTGTTCTCCTTCTGTGTCAAACTCTCTCCCTTTGACTATTCTCCTTTGTTGTGATGTCTTTTGTCAGTAATTCTCTTCCTTTGTGTGTACTCTCCCTTTCTAGTTACATTCTCTCCCTTTGGATACTTCGATGGATATGATCTCTTCCTGAGATGATAATGGATAAACTCTCTCCCTTTGACATCAATGCCAAACAAACATTTTTGCAAACACAGATTTGGAAAAACAAGTAGTTGACAACAATGTCAAATGGATCCTTTCTATCCATCATATATTCCTTGAATTTCTCAATCCATCGGTAATAACTCTGGTGCTTGGAGTAGATAAATACCTTGTTGTGTATAGATGTATCTTTTGTAGTTCGTCTCTCTGCTTGCATCAACATGAATGATATTCTGATAATATGTAGGCTGATGCAACCTTCTAGTCAGCTTACTGACCAATAGGCAAGGGTCTAACCCCTAGTCTCTTTCTCAAGTATTCAAATGCATCCTTGGGCAGTGGCTTGGTGAAGATATCAGCCAATTGTTTCTTTGATTGCACATACTCAAGTATCACCTCCTTTGCCTAAACTTTTTCTCTCAAATAATGATACTTGATGGAAATATGCTTTGTTTTAGCATGCATGACTGGATTCTTGGAAATGTTTATTGCACTTGTATTATCACAATAGATAATACTGGTTCTAAAATTTTGATATGCATACCTTCCAGTAACTGTTTGATCCATGCAATATTTGAGCAGTTTGCAGCAACAACAACATACTCTGTTTCTGTAGTAGATTGAGAGATGCATCCTTGCTTCTTGTTGATCCATGTGACAAGTCTGTCACCCATAAAGAATGCTCCTCCAGTTGTGTTCTTTCGGTCATCAGTATTTCCAGCCCAATCAGCGTCGGTAAAAACCTTAAGTTCAAATTTGCCTTCTCTTTTGTACCATAAGCCATATTCCTCGGTATTCTTCAGATATCTTAGGATTCTTTTCACTGCAGTCATATGTGATTCCCTAGGATTAGCATAAAATATAGCAACTATTCCTACTGCATGTGCAATATCTGGTATAGTGTGTACAACATACATGAGTTTTCCAATCATAGATCTATACAAGGTCTGATTTACCTCTGATGACTTGTCTTCCTTTGTCAGCTTACATCCAATTGCCTTATACCATTTAAACATCTTAAATGCTTCTGATTTATCTTTTAGAAACATGAATGCCATCATTCTAGAGTAATCAGCAACAAATAGAATAAAATATCTATCTCCATAATAACTCTTTGTCCTCATAGGTCCACATAAATCAGTATGGACTAATTCTAGAATTGCATCAGATGTATGGGTTTTTATTTTGAAGCTAGACATTGTCATTTTACATTTTTGAAAATTCTTACACATGATGTTGTCAGGCTTGGTCATCATCGGTAAGCCTCTGACATTTTTCTTTTTTCTAATCTTTATCATGTTGTCAAAATTCACATGACACAATATTTTGTGCCACAACCATATATCTTCGTTTGTAGCAATCAAACAAGTGGTGGCAGTATCATTCAAATAGAATAAGTTACCTTTTGTCTGCTCACCGGTACCAATCAGATTTCCTAATTTATTGAAGATTTTGCCTTCTTATTTTCAAATGCTACTCTATGACCTAAATTATTCAACTGAGAAACAATTCAATCCATTTACCCAATAATCATTTTCACACTTTATCTGGTTATTCAACATTATAGTTCCTCTACCTTCAACTGGACAAGGTGTGTCATTACCCATTCTTACTGAACCACCTTTATAGTATTCAAAAGTCTCAAACTTTTTCTTATCACCGATCATATGGTGAGTCCAGCCACTATCTATGATCCAGACATCATTTTTACTAACTTTAGGTATGAGTGCAGTTTCTACATACCTTTCTTCATCATCATCTGAATCATCTTTTACTGCCACAAACACCATCTCAATGTCTTCATCAGATTCAGTGTCAGTATCATCATCTTTGCATTTTGCTAGGTAACTGGCCTTCTTTCCTTTGTCCTTGTAGTCAAGGGTATCTCATCTTTCTGATTGTCGGTAGCTTCTATAATCACCTTTGTCAGACTTCTTTTCAAATGATCTATCATTACTTCTGTCATCTTTTCTTCTATTTGTACATCTTGCAGCAAAGTGTCCAATCTCTTTACAATTAAAACAAACAAGTGGTAATTTACCTTTGTATTTACCTTTGCCTCTCTGCATTCTTCTAGCCATAAGTGCTTCAATTTCATCAAGATCAT
>MU226542.1:2003554-2030024 GCA_018584345.1 Thuja plicata
ATTAAACTATCTAGAGTAACATTGCTATTTTCTACTGCTCTCATTTCTTGAATGGAAGATACTCTAATAGCATAAGTAGGCAGTAAGGTTCTTAGAATTTTACTTACCACTGTATCTTCTTCTAGTATAACTCCAACTCCTCGGATAGCATTGACTACCTCTTTGATTCTTGTGTTGTACTGAGTGATGTTTTCACCTTCTTTCATCTTCAGATCATCAAACTTTCCTCTAAGGCTTTCTACCTTGGCTCTCGAAACATTTTTGTCACCACCATGTACAAGCATCAATTTGTCCCACATTTGCTTTGCAGTATTACAGGTTTTGACATCTTCATATTTAGCATCAGAGAGTGCGGAAGCAAGCTCTATCATCATGCAGTTGTGCTCATGTTTCTCTCTCAATTGTTCAACTATTGGTGCTCCTGTGGGAAACACATATTCAGCATCTAAGTATTGAGTAACATCATTACCAATACCTGATAAGTGGAGTCTTATTCTGCTCTGCCATGAAGCAAAATTATCTTTGTTCAACTTGGACACATCTTGTCTGTTCATCTTGTGATCTTTAGCTTAGGTCTTGAGACCTTCCTTCTAAGCACACAAGCTCTGATATCAATTGTTAGTAATAATTGAGAGGGGGGTGAATCAGTGGCCTCAAAAATTAATCCTTAAATCAACCCTTAAAACTTATAACCATGGACTATGTCACGGGTTATCTTCTGTCCTACAAGATGTATGCCTTGAAATACTTTAATCAATTTTCTACTTGTCAGATTGCTTTGTTAATCTCTCTTATGTATGATTACCGATAAGCAGTTAACTATTTATTGAAACACAGTAAATATGCAGAGTATACCAATCAATCTAGAAATGCATATGTGAAATGTAAAACAGTAAAGTAATAAACCATAAACACATAACACATGGATTTTAATGTGGAAACCTTGTTAAGGTAAAAACCACTGGGGCCGGTACCCCAAATTTTCACTCTTCTAAAATGAGCTCTGTTAGGAGCCAACCCTGTTAAAGGTTACAAACACACTGTTAGGTGTGACCTTGTTAGAGGATTTAGAAATATTTTGTCAACTAGTATCTGGCATCTAATGCTACCATCCTTGATCAAACTCTCTTGGCCTATCAATAGGTATTAGGCATATCCAATGCTACTTTTGTGATCAAAATTTTTGATACTCCTTGGGATGTATCTCAATTGTAAAAGACTTTTAAGTCCTGCTCAGTTAAGAGGCTTTATGCTTCAATGGTTAAACTAAAACATTAATGATCTTTTCATACATACAACTCAATTGTAGATTTCTAGATCTATTGTAAGTCCATTACCTCTCTGATCAATGTAATCAATCTTATACCTTTGCTCCACAATGTTCTTCTCCCTGATGCTTGTCTCATTGTTCGTCGGTGTCTGTAGAATCTATCTCTTTTCTCAGCTTGTTGATTAGGACTGAATGAAGACTTTCTTCTCCTTCAGATTTTCTTTAGCATCTTTCCTCTTCTCTTTTTCATCTCACCTAATCCCCCATTCGTAATGAATTGGGTTTGTCTCTATATAGACATGATTTTCCCTTTTCTTGGCTTTCTTGATTCTTGGCGTGTTCCACATTTCTTGCCAATATATTTAAAGCAAACTCCTGATTTATCTCAAAGAGATCTTCTTGTCAACTGGACAAATTAGCTTTAAATCAATTACTTATCTCTGACTTTATCTGGATGATTAAAACAATGATAAGTATCTATTAATTCTATCTTTAACTTCTTTGACAGCTAAGCATTTTGTCATTTTTTGAACTCTCTGTTCTATCGGTCAACACTTCAGTTAGTCATCGGTGATAGCTGACAGTTCCATCGGTGTGACTTCAGTTGTCATCGGGATCTCCGTCCTTGTCTTCTCTGTCAGGCAACACAAAATTTTTTTACGTCGGGTTACTCTGTGCTTTGCTCGTCGGTAATGCTTGTGCATTAGCTCATTGGGTAACACTATGACTCTGCTATGTTACTTTGATCGTCGGTGTATGCGGTCACTTAGTGAATACTTGACTTGTATGCATTACTGATAGCATAGCCTTTGATTCACTGGTTCTTTGAAGTCTTTGGCAGTATTTCCATGACCATACAGATTATATCAAGTTGACATCAATGACAATACAATACATTAACTGATTTAATGCCTTGCATGATCATCAACTTAATATCTTCAAACATTCAATCAATTACATGTCATCACTTTTATCTTTCTAGTTGATATTCAATCTCATGGATGTCGAGCATGGTACACATTTTTTCATATAAGGCGACCTATTGTGTTCAAGGATAAATGTTTTCTATCTTTAGTTAAGTATCTATATTGATTTTATTTATATATATATTCCTCTTACTTAACATGGAGAATATTATCACTATGGGTGATGTGTCTACTTGTGTCGACTGTATTACCACGTAAGCTTTTGTGGATCCTGCATTTGTTGATTCATCATCCTGATAGCATATGAAGAGCATCTCCTTGATTATGTAGATTATGGGGGTTTCATTTGGCTGAGCATTTCATATTTCTATTCAAGTCTCCGCGTTTGAATATACCATCCATGATATTCTGTTATGGCTATGCATGTAGTCGTTATGAATCTTAATAGAATTCAAGAGACCTCGTGATGGCACATGAAGAGTCTCATGGTATTCGAAGAGACTTACCATTCAAGAAGCAATTCATTTTCTTATTCTCATTGAAGGTTTCGTGTATGATGAGCATCGACTGGGCATCGAGTTTATACTCTCTGTTTATTATTACTTCTCACTGGTTCACGGGTTCAGTGTTTTATGCATTGTTCCTGTGATCTTAGTTTTGGTGTTATCTTCTCTAGTTTTATTATTGATGCTCTCTATCTCATTGATATATTCTCATTGTGCAAAGCAAGTTTGGGTGGAGGAATAAATTCAGTTCAGTGTGTTATCTTAGTTTATGTATTGCTGTGAAGGGCCGCTTGAGTGTTTCGAGCACGATTTACTTTATGTTTGTATTGAGAGTTAAGCTATCTTCATATATTGTTTTGTATCTATTGGAGAGTTGTTAAGTATCTTATTGAGACTCTATTTTGTAAGTGTAAATCATAGCTTACACACAGTGATTTGAGTCTCAGATTTTTTTAAAGGATTTGTACACAGTTTTATATCATAATAAAAGAGGAAGTTGTTGTGGTATGGCTGGGTTTTTCCCTCGTGTAGGAGGGTTTTCCCTGGATAATGTTTTGCATCATGTGTGGTTTTGTTTATTTCTATTTGTTTACATGCATTTCTGATTCAATTTTAACATGAACTACATAGCTATTTTTTGTAGATTTTGTGTTTCATTTTTTTGCCATTGTGGGCCTTAACACTATTGTAATTTGGGAAAAGCTTTGTACTCAGACTATGCTATAAAGTACCAACATTGTGATATTTTGGGGGTGAGAAGAGGTGATTTATGAGACTAGTGAAAAGGGTGGGGTGTATTGGTGTTCTTGTGTCTCTTGATTTATAATTTGTGTAATTGATAACTATGATAAAGTTTCATTGATGGGTGTGGGGAGGTTAATCATGTATCTTACTAATTAGTTTCATCCTTCACTTGTCAAGTTGAATTTAGAGAACTATTTGTCCAGGAAATAAGGGATAAAGAATCACTACCTTATGCAAGATATACTACCCTATCTCCTTGGACTTGTTCTTGATCCAAGTAAATATGAACAAATGACTGCATGGTTTAACAATAATGAAATGGTATATTGACTAATAACTCTAGTATTTTTGAGGATACTTTATACCAGATAGAGCACACTGAGTGCCCGTTCACACTCAGACCATCATCCAACAATTGTATGGAGTTATTGGATCTTCATTTGAAAGTGACATTTCCTTAGACGACATGGCTCTTTTGGATGATACTGAGACTTTTTCTTGATATTGACCCATCAAAATCTTTCAGTGGTTCTTTCTAGCATGATCATTTATATCTTCTAGATTTAGTTCATTGTGACTAATTTCTACTAGACATCTCTTGTTTGATTGTAGAGTCCATCATTTTGGATCTAGATTAAACTATTGATTACCTACATCTTCTCTTTAATGATGATACATGATCATTTCTCAAATTTTGACATGAGTGTGGATTTTTTAGTACAACATTTGGAGGTCTATTTGCTTTTATAGAAGATACTTGAGTATTTGGATTATGTTCTACATCAGTTTCTAGGAGATTATGGATTGTCATTTTCAATAATGTAGTTTAGAACACTTGATTTGATCATGAAAATACTCAAAATCAAGATGAAGGCCACTGAACTCAGAGACATCATAAATTTTGAGTTTTCTTCTTACATTTTTCTTTTAGGAATGGGAAGATATCTTGCATTTATCTCTGGTTTTGCTTCTTCCTAAGGAGGGGAATGTTGTTTTATGATTATAGATCTGCTATATCAAATGTTAAACAACTACTATCTGATTATCTACTATGGATTGTTTTATTACATGCTAAATAAGCTCTTGTATGTAGCCGCCCAGCAAAAAAATTCCTTCCTTAGAAATCTGGGTGAAACACTGGACTGTAGTTGCAATTTGATGCTTGAAATTTGGTATAAATGCCAGCCAATGATTATTAAATATTTGGGTCTGCAATTAATGAACCTTTAGAAACCTTCAAACCCTTGATCTATTTCTCCAATTGAAGCACAAATATAACTCCTGTGTGAAGTCCTCGAAAGCAATAATTCGGTTGACCTCTTTACTCTCTCTTTTATAGGGTGTTCTCTCTTTATTTGTGGGGAGGCTTCTCTTTTGTCTTGGGGGGAATTCTTCTCATTAGGGGACTTCTTGTTCATGAATACCTAATATGGCCTCATTTTTCAAGACCCGTCATCTTTTCACCCACCTAAGTTGTTCTTAAGTGGGGGTGTTAGTGTAGGTTTATATTTCCTAGTTGTTTATTTATTTTTTATATTCCTAGGTTTTTCTACACTTCTAATTAAGCTTACTTAGGATTAATAAAGTGAGTATTAGTGTGAGCAGGTGCAAGGTATCAACATCTTCCATGAGAGTTACACTTGCCTATTTTAGGCTATTGTGATTGACTCTTCCCATTGTTCGTATTTGTCACCTCTTCCCTCTCTCATTTCCTATATATGCTCACCTCCTAGCTACTCTTTATATTGAATTTCATTATATTGCATTGTAATTGCATTTTATAGATTTTTCTCTTGGATTCTCCTAATGTTGTTTTGCTTCTTTAGCATTTACAGTTCTCTCTTAGGAGCTAACTTTGTGTTGTTATTTTGATCTTTGTATCATTTACATTCACAATTTTATTTCCATTTGTTTACACTAGTTATTCTGGGTTATTCATGTTTTCAAATTTTAACAATTTTGTCCTTTGATCTTCAAATCCAAAGTTTCCATCCTTGAATCCTATAGCTAAACACGTCTCAAACTATGATATGAATGACTAAATAAGTTGCTAAATGCCTAGAGGCAACCAAGCATTCAATGTGTAGCACCATCAAGGCACAAATTTTAACACCCCACTTTACTTCTCAAATATAGCAATTAAAATATCATTGAGATTCCTTCCCCAAATACCCATATTGTAACTCGTTAAAATCTCATCCTGGATTATATCATGAAGAAGTTTCTAAGTGTCCTTGGGGTTACCACAACCTTTTAATGGAAACCCTCACCCCCATATTATATGCTATTATTTTATTTATTTAGGTACTAAACCATGATCTCTTCATTAAAATATTTTTCAATCCCTATTAGGAAAATATAGGGCCCGCATAACCTAAAAACTTAAAAAGGGACAATTATAATTTTTCTTCCCCCAAACTTGGTTGCCCACAAGAAATGCAGAGTTGGGTGCTCAAAAATCTTTGATCTTTCCCGCATAGCATCTTTTGTAGGTATTTCCCTTGCTTAAACAAGTATTATGCGACTACTCCAACAACAAAATGAGTTTTCCAGCGTCATCTAATGGTAGCAAGTCTATTAGTGGTGTAATGTTTGTCCAAGTGCCTTTTGAGGCAAGACACAAGGAAATCATTATGAACTCTATCTTTCTACTAGTAATTCCAACTCATAAGCAACTTCACCAACCCTTCTTGCAACTCTATAAGGTCCATAGAAGCAAGGTTTGAGCATTTCAACTCCATGTCATTTAATTGGTTTGGTCGACTAACATATCATGTTTTTTGCAATCTTGTTGTGCATTGCAAAATTTATGTATGCCTTCAAATGTCTTGTGGTGTATTTCACATTGTTTTGTATATGTCAAATTGAGAATGTAAATATACTCAAGCAAGATGATAACAGAAGTAGAAAACTCGATATTGCAACATAGATTATGACTTATCTGTATGATCACTTTAAGTCAAGTTGATTAGTTAAGGAGAATGAAGTTTTATTCAATTTGGGAATTCATTTTGTCTTTCCAATGAATAGTTGACATGTAAGACATTGTAAGATTCTTCAATATATTGAGCTTTTTATTATTGTCGTATTTTAGATGATACATATACTTGCAAATTTCTTGACATGTTATTGTTTTGTATTATAAAATGATGAATACTATGAACCTTATAATTCATAGACTATGTTTACCCTACAAGAATCTTTTATTGACATGTATAATATTTATGACTTGTAATGAAAATAATTTCTCTTGATGTATAGGTGTGTACTTGATTCATGTTGCACATGCATTATGTACTTGGCTAAAAGACACAAAATTTTATTTTTGTTTAACAATTGTTACAAGTTCTCTACGCTAAATTACTTCATTTCTATGACATCACCTACAAAGAAAGGGAACCTACACATTTGTAATAAAAGTCCCACATATTGGGATTAACAAAAGAAAACACTATGCAATTCAATGATTGTGAAAAATGTACTCGCATGGTGTACATTGCTATTTTTTTTAACGCTCATCAACATTTAGATGATGTTACTTGAACTTTATACTTGATTGCAATTGTACAAGGTATAATTAAAATTACTTATATGATTCTAATCAATATTAAGTAAATAAAATTACTGATTTATGTTGCATGGAGCAATTAATATGTTTGTTGTGGGGCTTTTGATCATTTGATGCATTGTTGTCCTCTTAATGAAGGATCTATTATGAATTTGTGGATCATTTATTAATGCACGAAGTTTATGTCTAGTTGTTGTATACTTCCATACATAATCTTAATCCTAGCAGATGACTACATATTCGAGGACAACAAATTCGTAACAACATAAATAAATTAAACATGAACAATAAAAAATGACCCAAAGGCTAGGTCGTGACAAATGCCAAGTCATTGGCAGCAGGCCTGGAATTTGATGGTCGTATTGGCCATTTTTTCACTTTTGAGTCGTATAAGACATGCTGAAAATTTATTGGACCATATGGATTTACAAACTAAATTTTTTATAAAATCGTCAATATGACACTTAAATTTATTAATAAACTGTCGAAAATTGTTAAAGGCAATATAGTGTTTTAATTAATAATGTAAATATATGTTATTATATATATTTGATAAATATATGTTATTTTATAATATAAATGTTTCTATTTTATTTATTATATATTTTATTAATTTAGAATATTTTTAAAATAAATATATGAATTTTAGAAACTTATTTTACCAATTTAAAATATTAGTATGCAATATACATATTTTATATTATTTATTTTATATTTTTATTATTTTAAAATCTTTTTTAAAATAAAGCATATAAACTTAAAAATTTTCTTATTTAATTTGATTTTTTTTGCATATATTACTAATATATAATTACTCTCTCTCTCTCTCTCTCTCTCTCTCTCTATATATATATATATATATATATATATGATAGGTAAACGACCTTAGCCATAAGATTTTAAATTAATGAAATAAATTTCATATACAGAGTCTACGTTCAGTGTGGGCACCGGTACGAAAGAACAGAGAAGAAAACCTCTGGTCTAGCTCGGGATCTTGCGATCCAGAAAATCAAACTTGTTAGGACAAATGTCCTAACCAAATTAGAATAAGTCTATGTTTACATCTGAATATAGTTCTTAATAAAATACAATTACAAATGGATCATTGAGAGCCTCTATATTTGTCTTTGTCCCTATCCACATAATACTTCTATAGTACCATATCTTCCTTTTCTCTAGCCAGATTTCATAACCTTTCCAATCTAATGAGCGTAACCAGTCCCGTGACATCACCATCAACCAATACACCAAAAAAGCTTTTCCTATTCTAATTGTTAGTTGTTAATCTTAAACACAACAAATCGTGACATTTCTCATCTTTAACTAACATCTCTAGATGTCATAATCAAAGGTAATTAGCAATTTTCTCTTAGCAATATCCTAACTTTTACCTTATCCTAGTTTTCAAGATTAAATGATGGAGTCTTCTGCCACCTTAGAAATAAGATAATGGGAGATTAATTACCACACCTAATATGGTTATTCATAAATGGTTAATTCAAATAAGCAAGATAAGCATAATATTGCCTTCATTGTTATCATTCTCGTTCTGAACTTAGCATTTTCGGTAATAAACTGAGTACCTTCTAAGAAAGTCGGTCAATTTAAGAAATTTTGCAGCTTTAGTATTTAATCTCTAATTGTAAAACCTAATCGAGTGTTATTGATCTCATTGCTAAACCAAATTAATACTTTTCAAGCCCCTTTTCCTTTAATCTATTTTCGTAAATTACATATGGGTCAGATACATCTAATTTTGATTTGTTAAATGTCCATATTAAGGAGTATAGTTTATCATCTAACATTTACTGAATCTTTCAACAAAGTTACTATAATTAGCTTTGTTATTGTTAGTCTCTTCATCAAACTGCACCAGTTCCATAATCCATAGAATTTTAAGATCTTAAAAAAGCCTTTAATCTGATCAAAGAATTTTGACTACCAAAATTAGAGTAAATACCTTAAAAGTGAATTAAACGTACAAAGCTTAGAGCATTAGATCTCTTTACAATTTCATATTTCTACCCTTTTAAGATGAGTAGTTCCATTTCACAAAGGTATTGTATACTTTCTAAATTTTGAGGTTAACAAAACAAAAGCAGCATCCATCAGTGATCCTTACCAACTTAATACCAAATTGTTCATCGTCCTTGTTGTGAGTAATTCACCCAAACTTTTTCCAAATTGTTGTCAAAATCTTCAACAGTCATATATATTATATTAGACCCAAAAAGCTATTATATTAGACCCAAAAAGCTAATTTCTACCAAGATCCTTCTTCTTGTTGAGTTGAAGACCAACGAACAAATATTAGTTTTCCCCTCTTATTATGTGAATTTTGACTACCAAAATCATAGTTAATACCTTAAAAGTGAATTAAACGTACAAAGCTTAGAGCATTAGATCTCTTTACAATTTCATATTTCTACCCTTTTAAGATGAGTAATTCCATTTCACATAGGTATTGTATACTTTCTAAATTTTGAGGTTAACAAAACAAAAGGAGCATCCAACCATGATCCTTACCAACTTAATACCAAATTGTTCAATGTCCTTGTTGTGAGTAATTCACACAAACTTTTTCCAAATTGATGTCAAAATTTTTAAGAGTCATATATATTATATTAGACCAAAAAAGCTAATTCTACCAAGATCCTTCTTGTTGAGTTGAAGACCAACGAACAAATATTAGTTTTCCCTCTTATTATGACTATTGGTATTATGTGGATTTGTAAAGCTTATTTAAGCTACTATTGTAGCATGTATTATATTATTTAACATAATAAAAGGTTCCTCTGCTCCATGGATGTAGGCAAATTGTTGTAATTTTGTATTCTTCAATTGCTATTTTTCGAATCCATCAATTGAAATATGTAAAAGGCACTTATGATTATTTTCTATGTTTTGGTGACAATAATGTACAATTGTATTGTAAAAATATTATATTATTTTTATCATAATAAAAGTTTCTATATAATTTATTGTATATTATTATTGAATTAAATTTCTAAATAAAACATATATGAATTTAGAAACTTGTCTAATAAATTTGAGATTTTTGCATATATTACTAATTTATACTCATTTTCTCATTTTACAACATTTGTATGTATATAAGAAATTCACATCACCCAGAATTTTCTTTTCTTATTAATACACAATTGTATCTTAAATTAATTAGTAGCAATTATATATAATAATACATATTTTAAAATAGTAATTAGATTATTTGCACTACTTTATTGAGAATAAAATATTTATTATATGTAATATATGTTTTACTAATTATATTGATAAAATATTTAAATTTAAAAGAATTATTAAATTATTCATAAATTAGAAAAAATTTGACAATCGATATTTATCTTAAAATGAAAGGCATTAAAATGACCAAACCGTCATTAAAAAAATGCCATATGACAAGTAGGGGTGACCGTCAAATTCTAGGCACGATTGGTAGAATGCTTTGGCTCATCACTGACAATTTCATTTTAGTTGGTTTCAAGTTTAATTGTAGAGCGTAGAACACTACCAATCCTGCGATTGACATGTAAGTTATATGGCATATTCATTTTTTTCAGCCATGGACAAGGCTCAAAAAAATCCAGCTCTGTTTCCTTCACAGGTCAACAAAAGCCATTCTCATGATTACAACAATCAAACAATTAACCATTAGTTGCTCCACAACTAAATCATGTTACTTTGCAAAATAAATCTGCAAATCCTACTCACAAATGCTTGTCTCAAGCTGAAATTCTCGTCCAGAAAAAAGAAAGCGTTGGCCATATCATAGTTTCAGTCCATCATAATGCATATGCACTGCAACTTCATGCTCTTGTTTGAAGAATAGTGTATATGCACTGCGGCCTCAGCATGTTGTTCCACCTGAGACTGGACCTCATGGGTATGATGAAACAAATAACCAAAACACTGATTTTTCACAACGAAGTCCAACTGAGCTTATACAGAACAGATATAGATCCTACCATGCATCTAATATCAGCTTCTTAAGTCATTCTTCAGGCAAATTTTTATATCAGAAACACTAGAAATTTGGGAAATCTAGCTTAAAAATGTGGTACTGCAAATAAATTAGCCTGTACACAGTGTAACATAACCACTGGCTTGCTAAGACAAAAAACAAATGAAACTTATAAATAATAAGTGGATGAGTATCCTTTCTAAAGACCAGTACATATTGAAATGGAAATAGTTGTGCCATGTCTCACCATCCTGCAAATCAGTGAATACATCGAGTGCCTCCCCAATCCATCCTGTTTACCATTCCCTCTGCTCCGTTGTAGAAAAGCAACTTGTGCTCCTCTAATACCTTCTCTAACAACATTTGTAAGCAGAAACAAGGAGGAAATGTCACCAGTTTTTGAAGGCAGACAGTGCAGAACGGCTTTATAATTTAGCAAACTTCTAAAATACCAAGAATCTTAGGACATCTTTTCACTATCAGCTTCTTTACTGTGGTCCACCCCATTAACATTGGAAGAATCAACCTTATTTAGATCTGAAGAATCAACCCCATTAAAATGTGAGGAATCGGCCGCCTTAACATCTGGTGAAGCAATATCTGTCCCATCAACTGCATTTGGATGTAGTACGTGTGAAAATCCTTGTCCAATTGACTTCCACCAAACCTGCGAAGGAAGGGAAGAATCTCCATTCTCAGAACAACCATCAGAGTATGGAACATGATCAATAGACTTGGCGGAAGCTGGGTCAAGCTCTGAAAACCTAACTGCTCCTAAAATCCTCTCAGGAAGTTCCTCTTCAGTCTGACTTTCTATTAAAAATGCCAAATCAACAGTCAAACTTGTAATATAACCAAACGCAAGATGCACAATCGCATTGGCAATGATAGAGGCACCAATATCCACATCAACCTCTATAAAATTTTCCCCCTGTGAATACTTACAAGAGACAGCTCTACCAAGAATGCAAATAGCCTGTTCTCCAACAGCTGTTCTTACAATCCAAGGTCCCTTGACAATATTTGCAATCAGCTTGAAGCGGGACTTTCTGAATGCATCGTCGCCTTTAAGAAATTGATCCATGAGAGAGCCTTCCGGAATGGGGTCGTAAGTGTAAAAATATGCCACTGCAGTGTGGTTATCCTTGCTGGGAACCTGCAGATTAAAGGCCCAAACAAAAGGTTTCTTGTCATCCTCACAACCCTTGGAGACTTCTTCTAGGGTTCGCCTGACTCGACCATTAGGATGCTTCAAGACTTCATGAATCTTGGACGAGCCCTTGAGCCAATCAAAAGCCAGAGGCTTAAGAAGCCAATCCCCACCACCAATCTTTGTTTTAGAGGTAAAATAATCAGGCCCTCTCACGCGGAAAGAGTCCCCGGGAGGAGAAGCCCAGCCATTGGGGCAATTGTCTAGATCTAGAAGAGGTACAGATCCCCCATGCTTGAGCTTTTTGACCCATTCAGGATCATTTTCGCCCTCAATATTAGCCATTTATGAGTCTTTGTACGCAATAGAAGGGCAATCTACACCAATTTTCTTACTGTTGTCTTGAAGAAGAGCGATGCAGGAAGTTGTCTTAAAAATTGCTCAAGCTATGAAATACATTCCAATCTATGTAATCCTCTTTGTTAAATACTGCCTGATAGAAAGATACAAAACAGCCAATAAACTAATGCCAGACTCTGCCTTTTCCTTTAAATAGTGTACATGTGAAGTGTCTTCAACAGAAGCCAATCTTCCTGCCGTGTGTAATTGGCAGTGAAATAAACTCGACAGAAAAAACTTCAGATCTCAAATCTCTGTTCTTCGTCTAAACCCTGATCATCAAAATAATCCGCCAGCATAAACGAAATAAATCAACTGAATCTCAAGATCTTCAAAGCAAGCAAACCAATCAATCCTCAGCTTTGTGGCTGCACAATCCAACACCCACTCCTCTGGTTTCATTTTTTTCCAGTACTTAAACCAAATGAAACAAAAACATTACTCTTGCAAAATCGATACAAAAAGACACCCCACTAAATTCTTGAGAAAAAAAACAAAAAACAGAATTATAATTTTCACAATCAAACAACAACCAAAAATAACATGCGGTTTCAGACCAATTTATAGCAGCACTCTTTCCCTCAAAATATAAAATAACTAAATCCATAAGTCTCATCCACTCCTCAAATCAAATTACCCCCTGATTCATCCTTCCAAATCTTATTCTGCCGCAATAAAACATGCCCCAAAAAACAAAAATACGCAAAACCTTAATCAAAATAGCCCCTTTGGATCTAGGTTTAAAAAAGTCAACATGAACGCCCCTCTACAGAATCTCAACAATAGATCATTATTGCAAATAAAAAAAGGCCCAGAAAACTCTAAATCAGTACCAGATACATACCTTGTTAAATGTTTTCTGATGAAGAAAGTAGCAACAAATTTGTGGAGACAAATTCGAATCAAATTCAATCGAAAAATTCAATTACGCTCTGAAAACCCCAGAGATTTGTAGATCTGACCCGTCCGGATAACTATGCCCCTTTGATCGATCTCCCACCACAGCTATCGACCACGAACAGATTTTGGCAGCCTGGAAACTACAAAAGAAATTGAGAAAAAATGGCAACAGGAGATCTTGACGCCGAAAAGAATGAACGAGGTTGAAAGTTATGGGGGAGACTAAGAAAAGAAGGCAACAGACAAAATAACATAATAAATAAAAAAAGTGGGAAACTTTGTTTCTCTATTGGTTTTTTTTCAATTGAAAAATATGGTCCACTAAGAAAAGGAACATAGGAAATGTAAGTGTGTAAGTAATGTTGTGGGATGCTTTATTAGATGTGGGTTGGAAGCTTATCATTTAGGATTGAGACTCCTTGCCTTGTCTTGTTGTTGTGGGTTGGAATTGCTTGCTTCTTTGCCCTTGCCACTTCACTCATATGGGATTGTCCATTGGTTGCCTTGTTTTAAGTGAACATTTGTAGGATGTGGCAAGGCAAGAAATGTTAAGAGTGCATTTGAGTGGATCAAGTTACAAGCATCATTTCAAGAATGGATAGCTTATTTTTTTTAGGTTAATTGAATTGTTAGAAATAAACAAGTATAATAATTTAGGTGGTAAATTGAGTAAAGTATTTGATAATTAGGCAAGGTGGATGATGATATATAGTTTGATAAAAAAAAACATTGTTAAATGGATATGAATTTGGAATATATGTTATCAAATTTCAATGACATGATATGCAGCCTCTTGACAATGGGTTGTATTCAAAAGATACACGAAATATTGAAAGAGAAAAAATGAGTGTATCAAAGTAAATTAATATAAGCATGCAATTATATAAGCATCCAAGTATATAAACATCTAATCATATAAGCATATAGCAATGAGTGGAAATAATGTATCATGTAAGCATGCATCATGGACTAGAAACAATACTAATGAATGATAATGTGCTCCAACATGGGTAGTGAAATGGTGGTAAGGCCATTGGTGACCTAGTAACACCCATGTAAATATATTGACAATGGGCACATTCCCTAGAATGTGTCATCAAAATATACAAGCACACAAAAGTTACATGTTTGTTCACATGGACTGCATGTAGAGAGCATATTATTTTAGAGGTATTCATGGAGACTCTACAAATGTATTATAATGTTTACATTGTTGAATAATACATGAATACAAGACATTTTTGGAAGCTAGGTTTTTCCCTATTAAGGGTTTTTTCAGGGTATAGCTTGTGTTATCTTTGATAGTATGTTGTCTATTCTTTTACATATTGATTATGAATACTTGTTTGCATATATTTTGTTATTTGGTTCATGTGTAAATTTTCATAGATGACTATGAATTTCCTAACACAAATTCCCCTAATTAGATTGAGTCCTCTTTATGGATCCTCAACATAGTCTCATGTACTCCTTTTAAAATATTGACAAAAAAGTTGTTTCATCTTGTTCCTATGTAGTGACTGATTATGTTAGTTAGCTTAAATTTTGGTGACTTTGTCAACCATGTTTCCCTCCAGATAAATTATAGGGGAGTACAGGGGAGCAAAGCCCCTCCTATGAGGCTTGGGGGAACATTATTTTAATAAAGTGAGGGTTGTTATTTTGGTATGTAAACAAACCTTTGTAAACCATCAAAAATGCTTGATAAAAAAGAGGCTAGAAAATGTGAAAAAAATTAAAATTATAAATTTATCTTCATTGGGCAATAAAAAGAAAGTAGATGATTGTTTCTTTGTGGATGTAGCTCACATTGGGTGTTTGAATCATTGTTTTTGTCTCTTTTAATTTGTATTATATTTAATATGGTTGATTGCTCGAGTCTGCCTAAAACATTACACATCTCACCTTTTTGGGGGTCAAATCAAACCATTTAAGGAAAAGATTTTACAAGCACATATCCCTAAATTTTGGCTTTCTAAAACATATAATATGTAATATATTTTTTAATTATATAATTAATATAGGCACATTACAAAAAATAATGATCTATATCAACAATAGGAAAAATAACAAATTACATTGGAATATTTTTTAAAATTGTAATATACTTTACATGAATGCCCTTGTTTCAATGAAAAATAATTTTGATATGCACATAATGAGAAGTGCATTACAATAAACTATAGGTTTGAAATTTCTATTCATACTAATGAAAAATATATATTAAAATGTGTTATTGCAAATAAGATTATTTTCTAAATAGTTCTAATATTGGACCATTTTCACACCTTGCAACTTGAGTTTGCTTAGGACTCTTTTAAGGTATTCTTACTTTATGTATCGTATCATAAGAATAAGATAATTTCCTTAACCTTATGGTGTCTTATGTCTTGTCTTGGTCTATATAAGAAGAGTTTATTATATACTATAAATAAATTTTATTTAAATTCTTTGATAAGAATATAGTTTATTCTTCTCATATTAATATTCTAAGTACTTTGTTGGTGTAGGTCCCATTTTAGACGCCACCACCCATCTAAGGGTCTATGAACCCCTATTTGGGTTGTGGGCTCTTAAGAGGGCCCAACCCATCATAAAAAGGTCATTAGGAGTGGCCATGCCACCCAAACCCATCAAGAAAAATAATATTTATTTGAATTAAAAAAATAAAACCCTCAATTTCATAGTCCATCAAATTTGGTCACTAATTTAGTAGTTTAGATAAATTATATAGGCCTTCTCTAATTAGTAGAGCCTTAACTAAACTCAATTGGCTTTTAAATTTGGCAAAGTTTTAAATTTATTTTGTGGAGTTCTAAAACTAGCAACTCCGCCAAAAGATGGCACCGTTTCTACCAAATTTAGCAATTATGTCATGCTAAAGTCAGCAAGTGAATTTTAAATTATTGGTCCTCCTTTGTATTGGTGGGGTTACTTTTTTAATCCAACTTCAAAGGCTCATAACTTGGACTCCAAAACTCTCTATTTTTCGTAATTTTTTAATTTAGATTATTCTTTTGCACTTTGCATGGTGTTGCATAAGGTTTTAGATTACAATACATGGATTTTCCAGACATTACAATTTTTATAGGTGTCAGTGAGCAATTCTCATTTTGGTAACTTTCGGAGATCCATTTAGGACCATACAAACTCTTTTTCAAGTGCTTTTTTTTATAAAAGTGTATAATTTGCATGTACTTTATAGTGGTCCTATTTATTTGTATTCATTGAGATAAAAAAATTATACTTTCATCTAAATTGTAAAATATTGAGATTAAAGACCACTTTCTATTTTGTAGCAACTGATAAGTGTAATTGCACTAAGTGTAAAGTTTCAAATCATATTTTAGTGGAGGGTTATTTGATTGAATAATTTGGCTGGGTTGTGTTGTGTGGCTATGTTTGTTTCCTCTTTGAATTCTCTCTTGCACTCTCATAATCTTGTCCATGGTTTATTTTAAGTTCCCTAATTTGACTCCACAAAATTATGCAACTTGGAAATCACATGCATGGAATACTTTAACGAGTGAAGGAATAACTAAACACAATGTTGGATCCATTCCAAAAACCAATAGATTCTAAATAAATTTTGAATTCGATCATACAAAGTGTTGTGGAACTTGGATATTTGCGTACGTATGTTTCTCTAATCTTCATTTTTACATTGATCAGTGTAAAACAACTCACGAGTCCTAGGATAAACTTGGCACATTGTAAAGTAATTGATAGTGATCCAAAAAAATTGACAATATCTAATACTATATAACAATGCTAACGAATTAAGAGCACTACCTAAAGAATGTGGTAATCAAAAGAAGGATATGTAGTTGGTCTTCAATTTGTTCATAAATCTTCCTCCAAAATATCCAACATTTGTTTCAAATTTCTAGACTCGTTAGTTGAAAATAGGAAATGCCTACACTATATCATGATTTGATTTATTGAAAGTGATGTTGATGCTTTGATAGGAAAAGTGAATCTCCATGGGTATTTTCAAGTCATCCAAGTCATAAATTTTGATGAGCGGTCATCTAAATAATGTTATTAACAAAAGAAATCAAAGTTCAAGCCATGAAAATATAGAGAACAATCATGTTTTCCTTTAGAGGGGGAATATTCAATCTTATCTAGGAGAAAGAGAATTTACAAAAAGATAGATTGAATCAGTTATGCTACAATACTTTTTGGTTATGAAAAGCATCGTTAACATGTTAATGAAAATTATGAGTTAATAAAATTTATTGAGAGGAATCATATAACTTTTCCATAATTCTACACATAAGAAGCATCCCCTCCACTTATTCTAAATCAAGGGAAGGATGTTAGAAATTAATCTTTCCTTAGTGAACTATGTAATTAAAGGATAAACCAAAGTATCATAAATTGTATTTGTCCTCTAGTCCAAGTAGGAGGACATGTCACATTTTTGTAATTCCTTTAATAAGGAAATTAGATATTCCTCTTTAAGAGGATTCTCACATTGGCACACACTTAATGTGAATGTGGCATTCATAGAAGATGGGAGTTACATGCAAACTCATCCACTCATCTTTATTTAAGATATGCCTCTACACACACTTGCTCAATAATCTTCTCTATTTTCTCACTTCTCCTCACATTCTTAAACTTGCTCTCATTATTGTAATGAGCTTATTGCTCTCATTTTCTCTCCTTCTTTAGGATTTTGTGCCTCATTCATATTGTACACAAGGGGTTTTTTCTTGTTTTTTCCCCTTTCAAAATTCTTGTGTTCTTGTGTTGGTCTTGGAGCATTTTGGTGAATTTGGTGTTTGATCTATTGGCGCAATATCTCACTCTTTGTGTATTTGGTAAAACTCTTACTCTTGCTCACTCACTTGGATTCTTTCCTAAGCTCGTCTCCATTTTTTTAATGTTTCTAACATGGTATCAGAGGTAGTTAAATCCTTGTTTTGAGTGTTGCATGCAAGAATAGTTGAAAGATATCTCGGTTGAGGAGAAGAAATCAATTTTTTTGTTGATCTAACTTTTGTTTGCAGGTTTTCTTTAATTGTTTTTACAAATATAACATCTTTTTTGAATCTAACTTTTTTCGGATGGCTTGCCACCAAATCTAAGTTTATTCATCTCTATTTCAAGTTTTTTAAAATTTCTAACATTAAAAGGATTATTTTATGATGCAAAGTATGATTTTACATTAAAAGGTTTTACTGATTCAGATTTAGGTGGAGACCCCAATGATGGGAAATCTACTTTTGCATATTTTTTCTTTCTTGGTTCAGGTGCTATATCTTTGAAAAGTAAAGAAGATCAATATGTTTCTCTCTTTTCTACCGAAGCTGAATACAAAAGTTCTACTAATGCCTCTAAGTAAGATTTATGGCTTAGAATAATTCTTGAAGATTTGGGTCTACCTAAAAAGAACCTACACCTTTATATTGTGACAATCAAAGTGCAATAGCCTTGGCAAAGAATCTGGTTTACCATGCAAACTCAAAGCACATTTCTCTCCACCACCACTTCATTAGAGAGCAAATTGAAGAAAATAAATTTTCCTCATCTATTGCGAGGGTGAAGATCAAGTTGAAGATGTTTTGACAAAGCCACTTTCTAGAGAGAAATTTGAATTTCATTGCAAAAATTTGGGTTTGATACCCCTTGATGTAAATACCCCAAGTAAAGATTAAAGGGGGGTGTTAGAAATTAATCTTTCCTTGGTGAACTAAGTAATTAAAGGATAAACTAAGGTATCCTAAATTTTATTTGTCCTCTAGTCCAAGTAGGAGGACATGTCACATTTTTGTAATTCCTTTAATAAGAAAATTAGATATTCCTCCCTAAGAGGATTCTTACTTTTGGCACACACTAAATGTGAATGTTGAATTCATAGAAGATGGGAGTTACATGCAAACTCCTCCACTCATCTCTATTTAAGAGATGCATCTACACACACTTGCTCATTAATCTTCTCTATTTTCTCACTTCTCCTAACATTCTTAAACTTGCTCTCATTATTGTAATGAGCTTATTGCTCTCATTTTCTCTCCTTCTTTAGGCTTTTGTGCCTCATTCATATTAAACACACACTACAACATTTGGGGTTGAATTTCAATGCCAATTTGTGATGGCACTACCATTTGTGTATGATTTTTGTGTTTTTTTCTAGGTGCCCCCAATGTTAATGTAATAGCAATGGTACCGTCGTAATTGCGACGCTCACGTGATTATAAACAAAAAAAAAAGAAAAAGAAAGGCTCATTTCTAATTTTCGTGATCGAGCTGCATGCGCAACGAGGAATCTTCTATTGTGAAATTTGAGCTTGATTTGTCGCTTGGCATATGGCAACCATAACTTGAGGTAGGCATTCGAGCTTTGTCTTCTCATTAATGTACTCAATTTCATTTTGATGGCATTTTTTGATTTAATGACACAATATGAATATTAATACTGGCATTGTTTACATCTTTGCATTTGGAATGCTTGATGACCTGCGAGCTTTGAGAGCTAGGGAATCGTTGCTATTACCTTCAAGATATTATGTGAAGTGTTTGATCTCTCTTTATTTGTTTTGCTATTGATATTCACTATGTAGTACTCCCCGTTTATGATCATTTCATTAGGAAATGTCTTGATGGCTCGCGGGCTGCAAGCTAGGGCATCATGCATTGTTTATGAGCTCAATATTTAATACTGGTGTTGTTTACATCTTTGCATTTGGAATGCTTGATGATCCACTAGCTTTGAGAGCTAGGGCATCGTTGCTATTACCTTCAAGGCATTGTGTGAAGTGGTTGATCTCTCTTTATTTGTTTTGTTGTTGATATTCACTATGCGGTACTCCCTGTTTATGATCATTTCATGAGGAAATGTCTTGATGGCTTGCGAGATGCAAGCTAGGGCATCATGCATTATTTATAAGCTCACTGTTTAATACTGGCATTGTTTACATCTTTGCATTTGGAATGCTTGATGACCCGCAAGCTTTGAGAGCTAGGGCATCATTGCTATTACCTTTAAGGCATTGTGTGAAGTGTTTGATCTCTCTTTATTTATTTTGTCATTGATATTCACTATGTGGTACTCCCTGTTTATGATCATTTCATGAGGAAATGTCTTGATGGCTCGCAGGATGCAAGCTAGGGCATCATGCATTGTTTATGAGCTCACTATTTAATACTAGCATTGTTTACATCTTTGCATTTGGAGTGCTTGATGACCCGTGAGCTTTGAGAGCTAGGGTATCATTGCTATTACCTTCAAGGCATTATGTGAAGTGTTTGATCTCTCTTTATTTGTTTTTTTGTTGATATTCACTATGTGGTACTCCCCATTTATGATCATTTCATGAGGAAATGTCTTGATGGCTCGTGGTCTATAAGCTAGGGCATCATGCATTGTTTATGAGCTCATTGTTTAATACTGGAATTGTTTACATCTTTGCATTTAGAATGTGTGATGACCCGCAAGCTTTGAGAGTTAGGGCATCATTGCTATTACCTTTAAGGCATTGTGGGAAGTGTTTGATCTCTCTTTATTTTTTTTTCATTGATATTCACTATGTGGTACTCCCTGTTTATGATCATTTCATGAGGAAATATCTTGATGGCTCGCGGGCTGCAAGCTAGGGCATCATGCATTGTTTATGAGCTCACTATTTAATACTAGCATTGTTTACATCTTTACATTTGTAATGCTTGATGACCCACGAGCTTTGAGAGCTATGGTATCATTGCTATTACCTTCAAGGCATTGTGAGAAGTGTTTGATCTCTCTTTATTTGTTTTGTTGTTGATATTCACGATGTGGTACTCCCTGTTTATGATCATTTCATGAGGATATTTTCCCTACATAAACCTCATATTACAGTATGTTTTATTGTTTATACTTTTCTATAACCATAAATAATGAATTTGCTTGCGCATACATCTCCTCAATGATTAATCTAGAAAGTATTTTTTGCACCTCTAGTTCCATTCAATAATGACTAAAAGTCTAAAAGTATTGTTCCAACGATGTGGTGAAGGTTTATAACAACTAGTCAAAAGAATAAACATTCCAATATTCTAACAAGAAAATAGAAAAGCTTAGAATCATGCTTTCATAGATATTGGGAGAGAGCCCAACTAACACTTTTTAAGAATGTCAAAATTAAGAACTAAAGATGGAACAAACCAAATTGAATGAGGAATCTCTAAGAATTGAATACATATACATGATCTTTCCAGTCAAGAACTTGCCATGAAAAAACAAATTATCACAAAATATTGGTGGAGAAAGGATATTTCCAAAAACTGCTTTAAATTATCTAAAACCTTCAATGTTGTTGAATCAACAACCTAGGAAAGAACCATTATTAATAGTTGGACTATGGCATCACACCAAGAATTTCATAAAGGCATAGCAGGGTTTCAAATATAGACACCAATCAAAGTTTATAAGAAAAAGAAAAAAGAAAAAAGAAAAAATTAGTTTAAGATTGTATTGCCTAGTGCTACTAGATAATTATTGCAAGAATGTCGCTCCTGCATATGATTCTGCTTGGATTTTCCAAATCATCTATTCACACTGAAATCAACTATAGATTGTTTGTCATGTCCAAAAGATGCTCAACTCCTAAATACATAAAGGGAAGTGTTTTCGAAAAGCTGAAACTTGCACATTACAGGAGATATAATATCAAACTTTGCATTTGGGGACATTTCTTGATGGATACCATTCATGTCCATTAAGTGTTCATAAATAACCTAAAGGAAATCAAAAGGATCTCTAGGTCATGTTTGAATATTCGTCTGAGTGAATTTCTGTAAGGATATGCATCCCCTCGATTTTAGAAATTTAGAAACCTAGAGAGGAAGTTCTTACTCTGAGATGTCTGTGACAAGATTTTGTAAGTTATAAATTATGTCAAAATTTGGAGTCACTGTTACAGATAAGTTGATAACAGAGCTTACATGGTGTGAAGCTTTTTTCCAATAGGGTCTGTATTTCCTCACTTATTGATGCCTCAATATTTTCAAGACCAAAAGCCACATAATTACTGAGGCACTATTTGAACTGTTCATGAATAATGTCCTCCATCAATTTGATTGAGACAATTAGACCAACTTCATAGTTTATCAAATGCACAAGTAATGAAATATTTTCAGGCATGCTCACACATACACCATAAAAGAAAAATTGGACAAAAACACAATTGAAAGTTGAACAAAATCAGAACACAGATGCAAGAAAGCCTAAGGATGTTCCAAACACTATGAAACCTGTGATAATTCTTGGAATTAACTACAATGACAAATTTGGCAGGTCCAGCATACAGAGACCTGATTGGCACATACCAAATTCATCTAGTTGCAGTAGAAAGAGTAAAAGTTGATTCAAAAATTTCAAAATCCATTATCCAGCCTCACATTAAGGCTCATAAAAGTTATAGAATTTAAAATGGAAGGCAAAAGAATTGTGAAACATGAACAAAAGATTTATGCTAATCTTTGACTTCATCCATGAGAGTTTAAATGATGACCCTTTCATGTTCAATGGATTTTCATAAATAATATAACAAAATGAAGATCTTTGGATCATATTTGAATATTTGTCTAAATGGATTTATTGAAAGGTGCATCTCTCCTAGTTTTTAGCAATTTTAAGAGAGAATCTTGTCTCTAAGTTATCCTCAATCTAAGATTTCTGTAATTTGCAATTTGAAATATAAACTGTTTTAATCATTCTGAGTTATAATGGATATTACATGTCTTGAAGATATTACCTATGAAGATGATGTTTCACAATGGATCTGTGCTTGCCCCTACTTACATTAGCCTAGATGGATTTTGTGTAACTTCTTTATCAATCTTCCCTTTCTATCCTTGAGGCTCTTTAAGCGAGAAAAAACAAGCTGTAAAACTATGATTCTCTTCTTTGTAATTGTATATTTGACAAATTAAGAATTTCCCAACTCTGCATTCCAAATTTTATGGTCTTTTATAGACCTACATGGGAAGATCATTCACACTAGCACCTACAATTCTGGAAACCTTAGTTAAAATATGTTTTGATTGGCAAGGGGAATACGTCATCAAGCTTAGATTATCATTTAGGTTAGAAATTATATTGCAGTGGGAGCTTGAACTTGTGGCATCATTAGTACAACAATTGATGTGCCTGCCATATCACTAAACCATGGTCAACTAGATTGGCAATTTGGAAAGATAAAAAATAACCTTCTAAGTTCTAAACTGGGTGAGGTTATAGGTCGTCTTGTAATAGAGTGTAGGGTAACCTTTTAGACCACATTCTTAAAATTTGTGACATAACTCCCTAGAGTGGATGAAATAACTGGTGGTCAGGATGTATAGATTCATTCCAAATAGCTTAAAATGAGTTTACACCATCCCATACAGTAATTAGTTTAACCACTTTAATGAGCTTCATTGGTTACACCACAACATTACCACATGTACCTTTGGTCTACATTATTGAATGAAGTAATTTTAATGACATCCACAAGACCAACGGTCTAAGGGACTAAGAGAAAACCAATTAATCTGCATGTTGAATCTTCTCCATGTTGCCCCTTCTGTTGTGGATCTGAAGTAAGAAAGTTGTCATTTTGTGTAATCTTGCCTCTTCAAAAAGTATTGATCTAAATAGATAAAAACATAATATAGAAATCTATAATAGAAGTATTGATCTAGAAATGAATGTGTTATGAACATATAAAGCTGAAATGATTGGTAAAGTATGCTAGGATGTGTTACTAAAATATAGAGATGAAATTATTGGTCCACTACAACAATGATGACAAAAAAGAGAGATTACTCTTAGTAGGAAAGAGGATAAATTTGAAATGAAATGATCAATTGAAATGATATTATATTAAGATTCACAATGGAAGTGATGCAATGATCTTTAGATAAGTCTTCCAAGTGTTCATAAATAGAACATTTCTCTTAGCACCACTGCATAGAAAACTCGATAACATTTGAAACAATCAGTCACTAATGACAACAAAAACATGTTTATATCAATGGAAACATCAATACCTCAACCAAAATACTCATTCTATTCAAACCTTAAACACTTTGATGTTGAAAGGCCATTTTAACCAAGTTGTATGTGATAAGATCAATAGTTTTGAGCGTCACTTTGATTGGTAGTTGTATCGTCTTAAAATGGAAGCACTCCATGTTGAGACCTTTTAGCCCTCCCTAGTAAGCTATTATGGTCCTAATTTAGACACCTTCATGCTCTCATGGAGTTTCATGTGCTTATGTGCCTATTCTACCCCTCTTTTCTGCCTTTTCTCTCTGTTTCTGAGACTCTGGCACATTTCCCGAGAAACTGACCCTGTGGGTCAAGGTTGACCTCAACCCTGACCTAGGTCAAGGTTGACCTCGACCCTGACCCCAAGGTCCAGGGTCCTTGGGGTTGAGTCCTAGTTTTAGGGTTTCATCAAAATTTTATATTTTCCCTCTTCGGGGCCATTATTCCTTAAGTGTCGAACTCTTAAATTAATATTTGAGGTGGACCTTTCTCAAGCTTTGTGTAGGATTCCTAATTTATTATTTGAGATAAGCCTTTCTCAAGTTTTGTGCCTAATGCTCAAATTAACTTTGGGGTTGGTCTTACCTCGAATTTTGTAACAAGGCTCTTAAATAATTATTTCTACCTTAAGGGTGGACCCCTTCTAGAGTTTTGTGTCAAGACTTTAATTTGGTTCTCCTCTCCATGTGCACCTCTCTAGAGTTTTGTACCATGAACCCTTAATTATTATTTTCTATGTTGGCCTTTGTGCCCAAGATTACTATAAAAGAAGGGCTTTCTCTCTCATTTTCTCTAAGTCTTCTAATCATTATCAAGAAGCAAGACCAAGATCTCTCAAGCATTCAAGACATCTACATTCTCAATTCAAGCACTTGAGCACATTTACTTCCATGGAGCCATGAATTGGCATGGTAGATCAACCTCATAATCTTCTACAAAGTTCAAAAAACTTCAAGAATTCATCCTTGTGGATCTAAGGATTTGAATCCACCACAAGGGTCTCCATACAAGTGAGGTGAATTTGTTTATTTACTTTGTCCATTTCTGCAATTTCAATTACATATATTTGAGGTTAATTCCAAAACCGGGGTTTGACCAAGGAAAACCCCTCCCCCTCCAACAAACAAATCTCTTTTTCTTGCAGATACAAGTTCGGGACTGCGGATTCAGACTCAGATCTGGATACCCTTTTTAACAAACTTTTGGGATCCGCGAACAGAGTCACTTTCAGATTTGTGCAAGTCAAGGTTGACATTATTGGGTTAGGGTTGACATTTGTGGGTCAAGGTAAACCTTTTTCATAAGACAACATCGAAATGGAAAATTATTTCTGGGTTTTGTTCATCTCTGCGTTTCGGTTCGGTATCAACTGTCAGTTTTTTCAGAAATAGCCTATAGACCTCAGAAAATAGCGTTCTTTGATCTACACTATTTTAAGGTTGGTACTTCATCTCATCCATTTCAATTCCTATAACTATCAATAACATTCCTTTCTAAAATGGGAATTTAAGATCTTTCCTCTTTGCTCTCATTTCTAAATGGATGATTCATTTGTGCATTGATCCTTCTTTTGGGTTAATCAATTTGGATCTTTCATTTGTGCATTTGAGGATAAAAGGAACATCTTATCTTCCCAACACATCACACAAACATCTACATTTTCAAATGTGACATCTTTTCTTATGTTACATTTTGGTAACATTCTATTTTATATGTTACATTTTGGTGAACCCGCGATAGACAACGCTTTCTTTTTGGTGTTAGATTTGCATCTTGTGTTAGATCTTACATGCATTTAAAAGTAGATTTCTTTCATGCTCTTGCATTTATATTTCAAAAATCATAAATTTATTTAAAAATACAAACACATTTACATTTTTTTATGTTCATACATTTCATTTGAATGCATTTGGATATATCTAGATCTATTTTCTATGCATTTATGTATTCGTTATCATGTTGCACAAGTTGTTTCAAGTGTTTTCCAAACATCCTTCTATAA
>MU226542.1:2044441-2054671 GCA_018584345.1 Thuja plicata
AAGATCTCTCAAGCATTCAAGACATCTACATTCTCAATTCAAGCACTTGAGCACATTTACTTCCATGGAGCCATGAATTGGCATGGTAGATCAACTTCATACTCTTCTACAAAGTTCAAACAACTTCGAGCATTCATCCTTGTGGATTTAAGGATTTGAATCCACCACAAGGGTCTCCATACAAGCGAGGTGAATTTGTTTATTTATTTTGTCCATTTCTGCAATTTCAATTACATATATTTGAGGATAATTTTAAAAATCGGGGTTTGACCAAGGCAAACCCCTCCCCCCAACAAACAAATCTCTTTTTCTTGTATATACAGGTTCAGGACTGCGGATTTAGACTCAGATCTGGATACCCTTTTAGGCAAACTTTCAGGATTTGCGAACAGAGTCACTTTCAGATCTGTGCAGGTCAAGGTCGACATTATTGGGTCAGGGTTGACATTTTGGGGTCAGGGTTAACATTTGTGGGTCAAGGTCGACCTTTTTCATAAGATGACATCAGAACAGAAAATGATTTCTGGGTTTTGTTCGTCTCTGCGTTTCAGTTTGGTATCAACTATCAATTTTTCCAGAAACAACCTATAGACCTCAAAAAATAGTGTTCTTTGATTTGCACTATTTTAAGGTTGGTACTTCATCTCATCCATTTCAATTCCTAGAACTATCAATAACATTCCTTTCTAAAATGGGAATTTAAGATCTTTCCTCTTTTCTCTCATTTTCGAATGGATGATTCATTTGTGCATTGATCCTTCTTTTGGGTTAATCAATTTGGATCTTTCATTTGTGCATTTGAGGATAAAAGGAACATCTTATCTTCCCCACACATCACACAAACATCTACATTTTCAAATGTGACATCTTTTCTTATGTTACATTTTGGTAACATTCTATTTTATATGTTATAGTAGTCTCATGATATGATTCAGGGATTTGTTTAGTATGATCATTAGGGCCTCTCTTATGATCCACTGCAAGAAAATATACATCAAAATTAATATGTATTTTTATCCCTTTGGAATCCAAACTCTCTATATAAAATTTAGGATCATGTTTCACGACTATCGATGAGCTTGAAAATCTACGTCTTTTGAAGTATTTTGGGTTAGTTTTATGTTATTTTATAAGATTTTATTAAGATTAAATATATGATGTAAACTCATAATGATACTTGATATATATAATACAATGATATGTAGTATAATCTATACATTTGTGAGATGTGATTAATTCCAGTTATATGATTTTTTGGGATTAAATTGGTGTGTTTGTATACTTTCTTCTGAAACTTGGCTATTAGTGACCATATATGACCATTCTTGATGTTTTTGGGTCATTTGATGGAAAGATGTAAAAGTTTCTTAAAATTTGTCATGTTGTCATGACAACATTTTCATTTGTAATGAAAGTTTTTTGCAAATTGGTTGCAAGTTGGTTTTGGTCATTTGGAGGTTGAGGAATGATTATACATCCATAAATTTCCCTATGTAGAAGACTTCAATTGACAACAAATTGGAAGAAATCAGCTTATAGAAGACAAAAAAAGGTTGATCCATTTTATGTGTGGTGGTAGGGGGATTTGTAGGGTCTATAAGAGTCCAAATCAATTTAGTGGAAGCCATAAAGCTCATAAAGCATGGTAAAACCATAAAGCTCATAAAGCATGGTAAAAACATAAATCTCATAAAGCATGGTAAAAGAGGGCCCTAACTGTGGTAAAATGGGAAAGTTGCCACTTCGCACTGCTCTACTGTTGTGAATCTCGAGCTCAATTTGGAAGCTTGGAGCCTTTTGATCTTCATATGGCAGCTGCTAAGGAACTATGTTATAAAATTGCAAGGCATGAAATTTTATACTTTTTGCTCCTTAGAAATGAGTTCGCTATTCAAATGGTTCCACACACACACACACCCACGCACGCATGCACGCACGCGCGCGTGCACACACACACACACACACACACACATGTGCAAGAGCACCTAAAGTTAGGAACATTTCTAAGTAAGAAGTCAAGCTACTGTCTATCGGCGATGCTTGTTGGTTTCTATTCATCGACGATGCTTGTTCGTCGGTGATGCTTGTTGGTTTTTGTTCGTTAGTGATGCTTGTTGGTAGTTTTTGTTGGTGATGCTCATCGGTGATGACAGCCGGTGTCTTTTTTTGTTGTCAAGGTTGGAAACCGACGATATTTCTGTTGATTCAGAAAAGTCAACACTAGCGCTTAGTAATGTCAGTTAATGACCCAAGAAATGCGGGATGTGTCATTTGTGACTAGCTGTGTCATTTGCAACGACTCTCTACGTGTCATTTTTGCCTGAAATGATTAGGGACACCTGTTCCTATTCTGGAAGGGTTATTTATTCCTCAATCTTTCCACCTTTGCAGGGTGGTTGAAGTTGTCCACAAGTATTAGATATTTTGGGTGATATTTTGATGGATGTATATATAGTTGAAAAGCTTTGGTAGTTAACATAGATGGATATAGATAGATTAGGGAAGGAGATAGACACAAATCATATCATCCTATAATAGTTTAGTTCTTGTGAATAAGAAAGAACATATTTAATGGATTCCATGTGCAGTGGGTACTGTTGTGTTCTTCAGGTTGAACCTGTCGGTTTAGCTTGGGGAATGAACCTATCCTAATGGGTTCTATAGAATGAAATAGTAGCTTTACGGTGTAAGCCTAGTCCAGGGCACTTGAGGTAAAGATCTTAGTGACTTCCTCAAGCTAGGGTGAAACAATACCCTATAAGGTTTGTGCAAGAGACCTTAGAGTACAGTCAAACTGACTGTCGGTAACAACTAGACTTGGATAGTTACACCAGATTGGTATCAGAGCAAGTTTGAGAATTGGGCTTGTGTTATTTGGGTGTGATTTTTAGAATAGTCTATGAATTCATCCAATATGGTGACCAACGCAGAGCTAGCAAGGAACGTGGATGAGAAAAGAGAGGAGAACAAACTCCTAAAGGAGCAGTTAGCCGAAATGGCATGTAAACTGGAAGAAGTGCAACTTCAAACTACAACAGTCAGTGAACCGATGAGGGAATCTGATGAGAAAGGTAAACAAATGGCTGAGGAGGACATAATCCTGGAGCCAGATCTGATACTTCAAGAAGAACCATTCTTGAAAGCATTAAAGGCAATGAGTGGTAAGTCCTTAGAAGGTGTGCCTCTATTTAGTGGCAAATGGATCCAAAATTAATCATGGAGTGGATAGAAGGTCTTGAAAATCACTTTGATTGTGATAATGTGACCAAAGCTTAGAAAGTTAGAGTATCCAAGACAAGATTGAGAGGGACTACCCATAACCAGTTGGAAAGGTATGGTGGCAAAGATGAAAGAAACTTATCTTCCTGATGATTATGAAGTGCAATTGCATTAGAAAAGGCAGAATCTAAGGTAGAAAGACTTAGAGGTCAGTGCCTATATAGAAGAATTCAATAAGCTATGCTTAAGGTCCCATGTGATGGAAGAAGAAAGCCTAAAAGTGGCAAGATATCATAATGGCCTAAAATGGAGCATTCAAGAAGAAATTAGTCTCTTAAGCCCCAAGAATATCCACCGATGCTATCAATTAGCCCTTAAAGTGGAAGAGAAGTTCAAAAAGAAACAGGACTCAAACAGTAAAGGAAGAGACAATAGAGGTCATAGAGGAGGATATGGAGGAAGAAATCATGAAGCTAAGAATTAGAGTGAGAATAAACTCACTGAGAATCAGGGAGAATCCAGTAGCACTAGAGGTGGTTACAACAGAGGAAGAGGTTTGAATAATAGTTCAAGAGGAAGGACTGATGGCCAAGGAAGAGGATCTTATTTCTCTTCTATGAAGTGCTATAATTTTTAGCAACTTGGGCATCCTACATATCGGTGTCCAACAAAGAGATCTACTTCCCAAGGCGGAGAGAAAAGAGTTGACTATGTGCAAGAAGAGTCTTCTAGCAGCAAGACTTTAGATATCCCCATAGGATCAGAGATGGGAGAGCATTTGATGGTTCAGAGAACACTCCTAAAAGAGCTTGTCAAAGAAGAGCCAAGCCAAAGAAGATATTTGCTTCGAGTCAATTGCAAAATGCTCAGTAAGGTCTGTAAAGTTATCATAGATTCAGGATCTACTGATAATATTGTTTCTTTAGAAGCTATTGAGAAGTTAAATTTGACAAGGATTCCTCACACTAATCCTTATAAAGTTACTTGGTTGAATAGAGATCAATATGTAATTGTCAATGAACAAGCTTGGATAACATTGTCCATAGGGAGATATAAGGATAGAATTTTGTGTGATATTCTACCCATGGATGCGTGTCATCTACTATTAGGTAGACCTTGGCAGTATGACTGATGTGCAGTCCACAATGGAGCTAAGAACTCCTATTCCTTCAAGAAAGATGGAACAACTTTCAGGGTATAGTCAATCTTGGAAGAAGAAAAGGAAATAAAGAGAGGTCCCAACCTATTGGTGGTCGGTGAGAAAGAATTCCTAAAAACATTGGGAGAAGATGGAGTAGACTTTGCTTTGGTTCTAAAACCAAAAAGTGAGAAGAGGAATGAAAGAGAAGGGTTGCCCTTAGAAATCCAAAGGTTGTTAACTCAATATCAGCCTATAGTTAGTAATGGTCAACCAGCTACCCTACCACCTGATAGATCCATTAGTCATCAAATTGAATTCATTCCAGGAGCCTCACTTCCAAATAAGGCTTCTTATAAGATGACTCCACAACAAAATGTAGAGATTTCTAACCAAATCCAGGAAATAATTGACCAAGGGTTGATTAGAGAAAGCATAAGTCCTTGTGTTGTTCCCACAGTCTTAGACCCAAAGAAAGATGGTACTTGGAGGTTGTGTACTGATTCCAGGGCCATAAACATGATAACTATCTGGTATAGGTTTCCAATACCTAGGATAGAAGATTTGATGGATTGTCTTGGTGGATCTAGATATTACTCCAAGATAGATCTTAAGAGTGGATACCATCAGATAAGAATTAGAGGGGGAGATGAGTGGAAGACTGCTTTTAAGACTACTGAAGGATTGCATGAATGGCTAGTTATGCCTTTTGGGTTGTCAAACGCCCCAAGCACATTTATGAGATTAATGAATGAGGTTTTGAAGGAATTCATTGGAAAATGGGTTGTAGTGTACTTAGATAACATCTTGGTGTTCATCAAGACCAAAGAGGATCATCTTAGACATTTGCAATTGGTAATGCAGAGATTGCATGAAGAAAAGTTGACAATCAACTTGGAAAAGAGTGAATTCATGAAGCAAGAATTGGTATATCTCAGTTTTGTTATCTCAGAATGTAACTTGAAGATGGATGTAAGCAAGGTGGAAGCAATCTTGAATTGGCCTACACCAAAATTAGCTACAGAGGTAAGAAGCTTCCATGGTTTAGCACAATTTTACCAAAAATTCATCAAACAGTTCAGTGAGATTAGTGCACCTATTTTAGATACCATCAAGGGAGGTATGAAAGCCAAGTTCCAATGGAATGAGTAGGCTGATGAAGGATTTGAGCATCTGAAGAAGAGAATAGCGACTCAACTGATTTTGACACGTCCTAGTTTTGACAAATTGTTTACTGTGGAATGTGACGCTAGTAATATTGTTGTCGGTGCAGTATTGAGTCAAGAAAGAAAGCCAGTAGCTTTTCATAGTGAGAAACTCAGTGATGCGAAGAAGAATTATTCCTCATATGATTTGGAATTGTATGTGTTGGTGCAAGCACTAAGGAAATGGAGACATTATCTACTTCCTAAAGAATTTGTTGTCTTTACCGACAATCAAGCTTTGAGTTTTCTAAGTTCACAAAATAAACTAAGTCACAAGCATATGAAATGGGTGGAATACATCCAAGCCTTTACCTTCACAATAAAGCATAAGAAGGGAGTGTAAAATAAGGTGGCAGATGCATTGAGTAGAAGGTTACTCATGGTGCAAGAAGTTCAACTATGAAGTATTGGCATTGAAAGTTTCAAAGATTTGTATCCAGCCGATGAAGACTTTGCAGTAGCATACAAGGTATGTCAAGAGTATCAAAATCATTTTCATAGTGAATATTCAGAGTATGCTCTTCAAGAAGGTCTTCTATTTAAGGGAGGAAAAATTTGTGTACCAAGAGGTTCTATGCGAGAGAATCTAGTACATGAAAAGCATAATGGTTCCTTAAGTGGACATTTTGGGTTGAACAAAACTCTATAACTGATAAAGAGGTATTACTATTGGCCAAGAATGAATCAGGACATCCAGAAGTATGTAGAGACTTGTTTGGTTTGTCAGAAGGAAAAAGGGACTTCATCAAATGTAGGATTGTATCATCCCCTTCCTATTCCAAATAGACCATGGGAATGCCTTAGTATGGATTTTGTTGTTGGGTTACCAAAGACCAAGCAAGGAATGGACAACATCTTTGTAATTATTGATAGGTTCAGCAAGATGGCTAATTTTGTACCATGCAAAACCACACATGATGCTTTTTACATAGCCAATTTGTTCTTTAGAGAAGTAGTCTGGATACATGGATTACCTTTGAGTATTGTGTCGGATAGAGACTCCAAGTTTATGATTCATTTTTGGAAAACCTTATGGCATAAGCTTGGTACAAATCTTTCTTTTAGCTCAGCCTACCATCCACAAGCTGATGGTCAGACTAAAGTGGTGAATCGGAGCTTAGGTAATCTTTTGAGATGCCTTACTAAGGAGTATGGACAATCATGGGATCAGTTACTTGCTCAAGCAGAATTTTCCTACAATGATACAGTTAATAGGTCCACGGGCAAGAGCCCTTTTGAAATTGTGTATGGGATTCATCCCAGGGGTATCTATAAATTAAGGGATCTTGGTGGAAATACAGAGAGGAGTGGGTATGTTGAACATTTTTCTCAATCCATGAAGGAGGGCCATGACTCAGTTAAAGTAGCATTGATAGAGAGTACCACTCATATCAAGCAGAAGGTAGATGTGAGGAAAAGAGATGTTCAATTTCAGGTTGGAGATTTGGTCATGGTGCACCTCAACAAAGCAAGGTTACAGAAAGGAGTTCCAAGTAAACTTCATATGAGGAAGATAGGCCCTTGTGCAATATTGGAAAAATATGGGTATAATGCTTATAAAGTTGATCTTCCTACAGACAGGATTATCTCCTATTTTCAATGTGGCAGATTTGGTATCCTATAAAGGTCCAATTCCCAAAGGAGATTTTGATCTCACAAGAAATATTGAGGATCTCAAAGTGCTTAAACTTCTTGTTATACCCCAACTGAAGGTAGACACAATTCTGAATTCAAGAGTTGCCAAGCAGACTAGACGACAGACCTATATGGAATATCTGGTCAAATGGAAAGGCAAAGCTAATTCAGAGGCTACATGGGTATAGGGAACCAATTTTAAGAAGTTAGGCATCAATCCTGACTTACTCCAATCATCTGGAAGTTGATTTTTTTTTTGTTTGGGGAGTATGGTGCAGGAGCACCTAAAGTTAGGAACATTTCTAAGTAAGAATTCAAGCTACTGTGTGTCAGTGATGCTTGTTGGTTTCTGTTCGTCGGCGATGCTTGTTCGTCGGTGATGCTCTTCGGTGATGATGGTCGGTATCTTTGTTTGTTGTCAGGGTTGGAAACTGATGATGTTTCTGTTGATTCAGAAAATTCAACACTAGCGCTTGGTAATGTCAGTTAATGACCCAGGAAATGCGAGATGTGACATTTGTGACCAGCTGGGTCATTTGCAACGACTCTCTACGTGTCATTTTTGCTCTAAATGATTAGGGACACATGTTCCTATTCTGGAAGGTTTATTTATTGCTCAATCTTGCCACCTTTGCAGGGTGGTTGAAGTTGTCCACGAGTATCATATATTTTGGGTGATATTTTGATGGATGTATATATAGCTGAAAAGCTTTGATAGTTAACATAGATGGATATAGATAGTTTAGAGGAGATAGACACATATTGTATCATCCTGTAATAGTTTAGTTATTGTGAATAAGAAAAAACATATTTAATGGATTCCATGTGCAGTGGGTACTGTTGTGTTCTTCAGGTTGAACCCGTCGATTTAGCTTAGGGAATGAACCTATCCTAATGGGTTCTATAGCATGAAATAGTAGCTTTACGGTGTAATCTTGGTCCAAGGCACTTAAGGTAAAGATCTTAGTGACTTCCTCAAGCTAGGGTGAAACAATACCCTATAAGGTTTGTGCAAGAGACCTTCGAGCACAATCAAACTGACTGTCAGTAACAAGTGGACTTGGGCAGTTACACCACACACACACACACACACACACAAACTATACAAAATATACAACCTTCACCTGTATATAAGAGTTGATTAGAGAAGGTATATGCACAGGTGATGAACATGTAGATTTTCCTAAGTACTACTGGGAGCTTACCCAACAATAGATGTACTATTGTGATAAAATCATCACAAGTCCATTTTTTGTTGGGTCAAGCTCCCAATAGTGCTTGGTCAAATATGCATGTTTGTCACTTGTGCATATACCTTCTCTAAAAATACATAACTTTCATTCCAACCATAGGAATAGTCTATAAATTAGTTGAACATTTCCTCTAAACTCTTATTTTATGAATTCCAAAGTTATAGATTTTTGTGAAGAGATTTGGTCATGTATTAATAATGTCCTAGTGGATTGTTTGCATTAGTTGATTCTATACAAGATCAACCATCAAAAGACTAAAAATTGCACCCTAAATTCACTTGAAGCATTAGATGCCCCAAAGATAGGAAGAGAGAAATACAAAGGAACATTTTCTATCTCTTCAAGTCATACTTGACATCATCAGTTGACAACTTCACTATTTTGTCTTCAACAACATTGCTAGAAGAAGGAATTTGTGAGTGGTTTGGTTGTATTTGAAGCTAGGTAATTTGATTAAATTTAGTTTATATTATTGTAATTTGCTTGTTGATATTGTGTTGTAACCATGATAAAACAGATGCATTTATCCTATAAAACCATCTGTATCTGGAAAAACCACCTTGCCTGCACTTGGCAAGAACTATGCTACACTCCAGCTCTTGTTTTATTTTGGAATTGGTTGTACATGTTTGTACTCGTCATAGAACTGAACGGGTGGATGATAGATTATTCTATTTTTGTGAGCTTTGTTCATGTTGCCGCAACTTCAATTGGTAGTCAACGCCACTCTCCCTCCCTCTTGTGATTGTACTTTCTTATTTTCTTTGAGGAAAGAGGTTTACATTTTGGTTGTCCTGTAGCATTTGGACCACACTTTTTGTGGTGGAATGAAATCATGGTTGTGCTTCTTTATCCTATGCTTATTTTATGATTTGAAATGACTAAATATGCATAAGATGAAGAAGCACAACCTTGGTTTCATTCAACCACAAAAGCGTGGTCCAAATGCTAAAGTTTGAAAACCAAAATGTAAATATCTTTCCTCATAGAGAATAATAAAGTATAATCAAAAGAGGGAGAGTGATGTTGACTACCAAATGAAGTTGCGGTATCATATGAAAAGAAAGTGTGTAATTGAACGTAAATGCATAATACATGGTGTAAAAAATTATGAGGAACTCCCTAACAAAGAAAAGAAAGAGGTTGAAGCTGAAATGCAATCTTATAATAGTGTTGAGAAGGAGGGTTTTTTGAGGGGCAGAAATTCAATGTACAATTATGGTCTTGTATAGATAAACTAGAACTGGAATTTTAGTAAGGTTGGGTTAAGTTTGTGCATCATTATGAACTGAAGATGGGGAATTTTCTAGTGTTCTAATATGTGTGTGTATGAAAATACACCTTCACAAAATTAAGATTAAGAACAACAATTCTATGGAAAGACAATATAAATTAATCTAAGAATTGAAGCTAAGAATCTATATCATCTCATGGTTCTCTATCCAAGCTTTATTAAGAGAGCTCTCAGGCTTAATCTCTCTCAAGGACAATCCTAGAGTGAGAAATGAATGATAAACAAATGATCAAATCTAGCTTAGAATGCTTAAAATACTCAAAATGCTCCAAGATATGTAAGAAAATAAAAAATGCTCCTAAACATGATATGCTAAAATGTTATGCAAATACTGAAATTCTCTCAAAAGCTCTCCAATTCTCTCAAATTCTCTCCATGTGCCTATAGTAAGGATGCTTTTGCTCTTAAAATTCTTGGATCCCAAACACAAAGGAAATGGCTTGTATTTATAGCATTTTTCCAAGGGTAGGGGGTAGAGTGAGTTGA
>MU226542.1:2086934-2113188 GCA_018584345.1 Thuja plicata
TTGGAGTCTTTGGAGTGCAAGGAGTCTATGGTTTCTTTGTTATTTGTGGTCTTTTTAAGCACTTCTGAAGCCATAGTGTGTATACAGTCACACTTGGTCTAAAAGAGTCCATAGAAAACCGACTGTATAAAGTCGACTACCCTATTTTTAATGTTAAAAATGTGCTAGCAAATACCAAATACATGATGCCATAGCACATTGCTCATGGGCCCTAAGTAGGTAACCAATAAAACAATGCCAAACAAATGCAGACTAGTAAGGAAATCCTTATAGGCAGTCCTCATTTTACACAAAATCACAGTGGCAACAGCTCGCAGGTAGGAGGTCCTCCTTTTACACCAAACCATAGTGGCAACCCTCATAGGCAGGAAGTCCTCCTTTTACTCTCACCAAATAAAACTTCAAGCAATCACAGGCTCCAGCTCCTTCGCGTTCCCAACTTAAAACCAAACAATAAAATGAGATGCTAAATCTTTTTTATTTTTAAAGTTATGCCCGTGTTCAATGAAATTTTGACCTACATGGTATTGGTCAAAATTTTGACTAACACGGGCATGGATTAAAAAAAAAAAAGGTTTCCCTTCTATAATCCGACCAACCTAAATCTTTTTAATTGATGGTCAAAATTTTTGGTAGAAAAATGAGGTCAAATGTAGTAGTGGGTCAATATCGTCTCAATAACGATGGACATAGCAGTCGTCGGTGTTTCCGACACCAAAATTGCAACATCATTCTATGTCGCGTGATCGATGGGATAGTGTCAAAATTGCGACGCATAGCTGTCAAAAAAGGACTCAAATGTACTAGTGACAAGGGGTTTTTTCTTGTTTTTTTCCCTTTCAAAATTCTCATGTTCTTGTGTTGGTCTTGGTGCATTTTTGTGAATTTGGTGTTTGATCTATTGGAGCAATATCTCACTCTTTGTGTATTTTGTAAAACTCTTACTCTTGCTCACTCACTTGGATTCTTTCCTAAGCTCGTTTCTACTTTTTTAATGTTTCTAACAAAGGAAAAGGATAGAGACTTGTTGCAATGGAAGAATCTTCATAATTGAAGATGCTTTACTCAAGTGCTACACATTATATAAGTTCTAAATGAAAATATTTGTCTTCCTTTCAACATCATGCATTGCCACATACTCTTATTGGTGAAACTTAGGTGGAAATTTTAGGAAAAAAATTGGTTGAAATGGATGGTGGATCATTTAAGAATTTTATTTGTTTCCATAACTTGTGTGCCAACTCTCTTTCACTCTACAAAATGACTCACGTTGGGAATGGTTAGGAATTTAAATTTTTTCTTGACTCAATTGTGATTAGAGATCCTAATGATGATACATTGGTTGCAATAGGGAAGGTCAACCATGAATCTCAGATCAATTCATTCTCCTACTTTGTACCTTGCTCACCTTCTATAACATTACTCACTCATTAAGACTCAATGAATAAGCAAGGACATGAGTGGTTTATTTATCTTAACTACAATTATCTTTGACGAATTAGTTCATAGTTTATTGTCACAAGAATCCCACATATTATTTTTTAGAGTGGTTTAGGTTGTGCAATGAGAAAATTGAAAGGAAGCTTGGATCCATCAAATGCCAATTTCAACATAACCCAAAAGATAAATATATGAAAACAAGTATTCAAAATCCACATGCAAGAGAATAAACAACATATCATCAAAATATAACAAAAAAATACCCTAGGAAAAACCTCACATGAAAAACCTAGACTCCAAAAGCATCCATGCTCAATGTATAATTCAACAATAAAAATTAAAATAAATCCTTGGAGCCTCCATGAACATCTCTAAGACATCAAGCCTCTCTAATGCATTCTCCATGTGTCCAACCATGTAACCACACATCCCATGTCATGCTTCACATATGAACTCTCCCAAAGAAGACTCAAAAGCCCAACTATCCAACCTTAGACAACCAATCTTTTTTTGCTTTTGTAGAAACAAGCTCACACAAAACCACCAAGTGGTATTACATAAAAACATGTGACTAAAATCATGATATTACAAAACTATTGACCCCACATTTAACATTGGGCACTAATTTTTCACTTTATTAATATTTCCCCATTATTAAATTAAATACATTTCTCATGTGATACCCCGCATTAAATATATTTCTCAATGTTACATCTAACGCATAAAGTGATGCATGTACTTCTAGGTCCTCTTAGGTGCACCACACATAAAGTGTTGCATGTACTTCTAGATCCTCTTTTATGATTCTAGGATTATTTTGCATGATAGCTCACTTGCACATTTTCTAAAATATTTTTTGCAATAATAATGACTATATTTTACTTTACCTCTAGTTAAAAGTATATCCTTACTTTTGGGACTTATATTCTTAATAGCCTTGGTTAATTAATTTATTTTATAAATAATTGATTATTAAAAGATAGTAACACACTTATCGTATGTGTTATATTTTTTTAGAAATCAATATTACGTATATAAGTTTAATATAGTAAAGAAAAGATAAATAAATATATTGTGATATCACTAACTAACTATTAGTAAAAAATTGTATAATTGTAAAAATTATAAATTTACATGTCCCTATAAATTTTCTCTCAATACATTTATTACACCTCATTAAAATACATGTAATACTTAATAATAATTAATATTTGTTTTGTATCATATTAACTATTCCTTAATCCTTTGTACTGGAGTAAATTTGACCCTACCAAAAGGAAACTATATTCCTTTGGGAGTTAGTTTCACAACACACGTTCAGATACCTCCAACTAGATAAACTAGCAAAGATATCTTATTAATGATAAAGAAAAGGAATATTTTCATTATAGAAATGAATAGTACAAACAACAATGAGCTTTTGACCCAAATCTAAGCGTCTTAGACAAGGACAACTGTGCGACATGATGTAGTCTTGTACAGACTAAAACATAAAAGACTCAGAATGGTAAAAAACCCAGGTTTGTTCTTCAAATAATCTGCAAAATTTAAAAGTTAGAAATATAATAAAAGATATTAAATAATAGAAATAAAATGGATAGAATATAAGCAAACCCTTATGTGTTTGAATGCTTCCAATAAACTTGGATACACACAAGAGAGGAAAAATGTTTGGGGTTGTTTGGAGACTTGCCTTAGTGAAGTCTTTATTTTGGTGTTTCCTCATCCACAATAGACGGAACAATAGGTAGGTCAAAAGGAAAGAAGGTAAAATGATATGATATAGAGGGGATGTGATAAATCCCAAGAAGATCAAAGACACAAGAGAAATGGAGAGATATTACTAGATAGGCTTGAGAAAGCCAAGAGAGACACACATATTATTGTAAAAGAGCGTTGTAGAAAACAAGAGACTGTTGTAGCAAGTGAGGGAGAAGCCAAGAGAGATTTTCAAGGAGAGCTTGAATGAAGCAAGAATACAGATTCAAAAGGGAAAAGAGGAGGGGAAAAGAGGGTTATGGTTCATTCTGGAATATTTTGAGTCATTTCCATTGACCAAGATAGGTGACAAGTGGAAAAATATTCAGAATTGATAATTGAACATTAAGATAGCTTAAGATGAATGCGTGTCGCACATACATATGTATGGTGTGCTAGTGTTTAGGCAAATCATGCTAAAAAAATGACACGTGGCAAATGAAACATGTGGTTAATGCAAAGGCAATGCTAAAAGATAAATGTTGAAAATGACCTTTGAGAATCCTAAGAGGGAAAAGGCTTATGCAAGGGATGAAATGGACCTACACAAATACAAGAGGAATGGACACTAAAGTGGCTACAAAGTGTAGGAAAAACTATAAATAGGGTATCCAATTTTTGACTCTACATTTTGCCCTACTTTATCAAGCTAATGAATAGAAAAAGAATATGTGTGCTAAAGAAAATCTACTAAAATCAAATAACATCATGATGCCCAAAATGATACTATTGAGTATGTAGATACTTCTTCAAACCAAGGAAGCATGCCTCCAAGACAAAGACCTACAAAATAAGTGCATTAGATAGAAAGATATGTACAAGACAACAAGATTAGAATATGAAAACTACAAAGCCATAGGGTTAGATAAAATAAGAATAACACACAAAAACAAAAACAAAAAAATTTAGTTAGCAAAATGAAAGAAACCTTGGTGTAAAAGGTTGTCTCAGTACAATGCATCGTCCCCAAAATACAAGAAACAACGCATGGAGGAATTCTGAAAAAAGAAGACAAGAATTTTAGGATTGATTGCTTCATGGAAGAATACACCAAAAGATAGGGAAGCATCCAATGTCAAAGAGGAAACACATGACTTAGGCACTAGATTTTTTTGTCACTAGGGGTCATGCAGATGCTATAGATCATGAGATAGAGATCACTGAGATTACACTAGTATGGGTAGAAAGTTTTATTATTCTATATATCCATACAATAGGGCAATTTTAAAGTGTTTTCCTCAATCCAAGTAGAGAAAGCTAGATATTTGTATGATAGTGCGACTTTAGACATGTGCTAACATGAGTAGAAAAAGCTAGATAGCCATGTGATAGGATGACTTAGATCACATTGGTATGCATAGAAAAAGCTAGATATATGTACAATAGGGTTAGATTTGGTAATATAGTGGATTGGAACCCACAAAATCAAGCAAATTGATAGTGAATTGGCCTCCAAAAAGGCAAATATAATAAGAGAGTGGATTGCCCCCCACAAAGAAAAATGAGATAAGATAGTGGATTGGCCCCCATAAAGGCATAATCTATAAGATAGGATAAGATTTAGTTTTAAAACAGACGTGCATAAAGGATAGGATAGAGGTAAACCTCAATAATGCTTTTCATACATAGAAGAATAAGCAGGCCTATTAATAGATGAAAGATTGAAGATACTTGTTTCTTGAAGTTGTTGTATTTTATTAGATAAGGCCTTACATTCACTAGCAGAATGACCCAACACTTGATGATCTGCACAGAAAGAAAATTTATTTTTTAGCATGCTTATAAACTTAATATGCATAGGAGGAGGAGGGGTGATCAAGTGACCTTTGAAAAGCCACAACAAAATATGCTCTTATTAGGATAAAGAATGAGGAGCAAGAAGCAACCCTTTCTCTTTTGGAGAAAACTTTGATTTCTCACAAGAAGAAGACATGGACACATTAGATGATGGAGGAGAGGTTGGAGATATACAAGGATTGTAACCTAAACCCCTTGTAAAAGAACACGATTTCAGTTCCTAAGGGCTCTTAAATCCTTGTTCCAAGCAACCAATATTATCTCCTTTGTATCCATATTTAGAAACAATATTGAATCCTAGACCATAACATGATTTGAACTCCACAAGAGGGGGGATTACCATGAAAAGTATAATCAATAGTGTTCACATGATCCCATAATACAGAAGAATAATGATCTCCAACAACAAGTGTGAATGATATTTTTGGAATGCGAAGATGGATAGGGTTGACTTTATATTCTCCATTAAAGGAATTTGTAAAGTCTACAGAACCTCAATCATCACCAAGACATGCATTCAATTTGGAAGAAGATGAAGGAGGAGAAGGGGTAGACTTAGGACTTTCTACTTTCAGAGTATCTTGTTCCTTATGAGTATATTTTTTAGGGACAAATTTCTCATGGTCCTCTTCTTCATTGAACACCACAAGAACATTTGTCAGCATATTAGAAGATAATGATGGAATATTATTCTTAAAGGTAGGTATAACTGAAGCATGACCAATATCTACCATTTGACAAAAATACATAACATCAGGGTTAGCTTTGATTATAACTACTTGATTTTTAGCAACACACTTAACGAAATCATGAAGAGTAGAGTTTACTACTCCCAAAGCATGAATCCAAGATCTACCCAAGAGAAGGTTGTATGGTAAAATGTCATGCATAAGATATACTAAGGTTGGAATAAGAACCGATCCAACTTTCAAAGGCAAAATAACAATGCCTAAATTTTTCTTACTAGTATTATCAAACCCAAAAATAAACAAAGAAGATGCAGCAAGGGAATTTAGATCCACCTTGATTTTGGGCAATAGGTCTAGACTACAAACATTAAGAGTTAAACCAATGTCAATGAGATTCTTCCTCATGCCTACATCATTAACATATATAATTATCATTAGTGTGTCCGCTAAATTACTTATTTCTTAAGGTGGGAGTTCATGTAGATAGAATGCGATATTTGGGGAATATGCTGGAATGTGATCTATCAACACCTTTGAATCTGTAGGCCTAGTAGAAGAAGGTAGCAGGATCATTTGAAGAGCTTCCTGAAGCATAATTTGGTAAATTGGTGTAGTTTGAAGCAAATCCAAAATTGAGATATTAGCAGGAGTAACACAAAGTTTCTCAATAAGATCGTAGTCACTATGTTTCTTATCTAGAGGTTTAGGTGCTTGAGGAAGATTTGATTGGGAAGGTTTTAAAGAAGTTGGATTATTAATATTTCACTTATTTCTATGAGTATTGTAAGTATAGGAAACCATTCTATAAGAAGGGGCCTTAGACTTTATGTAACTAGTAAAAAGATTTTGTGAGTCCCTTTTTAAAGGAATGTCATGAATATAAAAATATCTCTTTGGAGAAGGGCTAGTTGAAGTCAAATAAATAGGTGGTCTCTTTGGTGTGCTAGGGGCAGCAAAGACTACAATGACATTCACAGGCTCATTAAGACATGTAGAAGAAACAGTTAAATGATCTTGGTCAACATCGAACTTTGGGAGATTAGATGTGATAGAAGAATTATCCTTCACTAAAGTACCTTCTTGAGAGGAGAGTGTCACCAAAATCAAGGGATGGTAGAGTGACATTAAGAAAAATATCAATGATCTCATATTCTTGCAACCAAATATCTTATGTAACATAAGGAATTATACAAGAGGGATCAAAGACATATAGGGACAAAGGAAAAGCCAAGTCACCATCGCATGCATGAAAAGGAACATCATTAGTACTTTGAATAAAATTAGAAATTGAACAAATGAAAGAAGATAATAAATGCATTTTGAAAAGAATAAGCCAAATTTAAGAAACATTGAGTAATCAATTTGGTCAAAGGCTGATGTATTAATTCTAAATTGACAACACAGAATGGGGTTTGGGGCAGTGCCCCCCAAAAAAAAATTGAGAAGGGGAAATCTTTAATTTGTTCTTTTTTTTTAGTAAGGACAGCTCAAAGGAGTGATAAATAATGATTTTAAAAATAATATAGAAGTAGTGTTCATTTTGGGTTCACCAAAATGTAGTGGAGTAAATTTGGCCCTATAAAAAGGAAATTATATTCCTTTGGGATCCAGTTTCACAACACACATTCAAATACTTCCAACTAGATAGACTCATGAATATATCTTATTAAAGATAAAGAAAAATAATATTTTGATTATAAAAGTGAATAATATGGATAACAAGGAGTTTTCAACCCAAATCTAAGCGCCTTGGCCAAGGATGCATGCACCATGCACAGATGTCCTCGCAGCATGTTGTAGTCTTGTACAAATTGAAACAAAAAAGATTCAAAATGGTGAAAAACCAGGTTTGTTCTTCAAATAACCTACAAAATCCAAAAGTTAGAAATATAATAAAAGATATTAAATATTATAAATAAAATATATAGAATATAATGAAACCCTCATGCATTTGAATACTTTCAATGAACTTGCACACACACAAGAGATGAAAATTATTTGGGCTATTTGGAGGCTTGCCTTAGTCAAGTCCTTGTTTTGGTGTTTCCAACTTCATAGTAGCCAGATAAATAGATAGATCAAAATACAAGTAGGTAAAATGATATGATAGATAAGGGATGTGATAAATCCCAAGATGTTGAAAGACATAAGAGAAATAGAGAGATATTACCTGCAAATAGGCTTGAAAAAGTAAAGAGAGATACATATATTGTTTTAAAAGAGTGTACATCGAAAATAAGAGATTGAGAGAGAGAGAGAGAGAGAGAGAGAGAGAGAGAGAGAGAGAGAGAGAGAGAGAGAGAGAGAGAGAGAGAGAGCGCGGAGNGAGAGAGAGAGAGAGAGAGAGAGAGAGAGAGAGAGAGAGAGAGAGAGAGAGCATGGAATTAAAAGGGAAAAGAGGCTTTTGGGCCGACTGGAAGATTTTGAGCCGTTTTCACAGACCAAGATAGGTGACTAGCGGTAAAATGCTCAGAATTGACATTTGAACATTAAGATGGCATATGACAAATGCACTACACGCGAACATTTGTGCAATTCCCTAGTGTCTAAGCAAACTAGGCTAAAAAATAGCATATGGAAAAGGAAACACGTGGTTAATACAAAGGCAATATTGAAAGATAGATGCTAAAAGAGCCTTTGAGCATCCTGAGAGGGAAAAGGTTGATGCAAGATTTGAAATGGACCTACACAAATACTAGAATAATGCACACTAAAGTGACTATAAGAGTGTAGGAAAAAATGCAAATGGGGTATGCAATTTTTAACTCCACATCTTTTAATAAGGATGTTTTCATGATGCACTTCCAATGATATGCAAAACAAATAAATAGCATAAATAAGAGATAAATATGCTAATATTATTTTATATTAATAAAAAATGTGAATAATGGTTAATAAGTATTGTTGTCTTAATATAGACCATGTGATTTTAATTCAAATGCATTAAAAGAAAGAATAAATTAGAATGTATTGACCTAATTAGTTCCTAATATCTTAGTTAATCTTATTCCTCAACTAAGAATAGTGTCTTAAGATAGATTAAAAAAATCAAGGTTACTATTTAGTGAGGTTAACTTATGGACCATGGCACTTTAAGTCAAACACACTAAAAGAAACAATAACTTAAAATGTATTAGACTAGTTAGTTCTTAACATCTTAGGATATGTTACTCCCAAGTGAGAATAGTGGCTTAAGATAGATAAAATTCAAGGTTACTATTTATTGAGGATAGTTTAGTTCTAATGTGTAAGATTGATATAAATGCTAGGTTATTTTTATTGTAATATGTCAACAACACAAATGTTGTATTTTTTGTTTGAATAATTGTACTGATATTGAGTAGACAAATGTAAATGTTAAAAATTAATTTACTTTATTAGTGGTATATGATATCTTAGTAAAAAAAAAAAATCTATTTAAATTTATTATCTAAAATGTTGGTTCATTTTTACATTTGTAAAATTAATATTCACAAATGTAACATTAAATCTTGTGTATATATCTAAATTTGATTAATTTTAATGGTTGTGATCTACTCACCTCGATGTTGATGACTTACAATATTTGATTAACAATATTTTGAATTTTTTTAGGATTGTCTTAGGTAGGAGGAATTGCAATTGGTGAGACCTCTAGATGGACTCATTTAATAGGTTGGAACAAGAATAGAATAGAACAAGAAACCATCGAATTGATGTCCAAGATGATATGATGTTGATGGTCTATGATTAAGAATTTCAAACAAGGATAAAAGGAAACAATCAACCATACAATTAGTGTCTATAATTATGCAATGTTAATATTCTATGATTAATAAATTTGAATTAGGATTGAAGATGATAAACAATCATGTAATTGATGTTGAAGATGAGGCAATGTTGATGCTTTATGGTGATGTTATGGATGTATCTTAAGAGATCATGATAAATACTTTTGAATGATTTTTTCGTTGGATAATAATGAACAAGGTTTTATTCTTTAATACATCATCTTAGAATATAAAAATACTTCAATCAACTCATAATAGCTAGTAAGGAGTTAAAATGGTTCAATTTGAAATTCAGATTTTTAAGTTTAGGGTTGACTTCTATAGTTGTGTAATTAACCTAGGTCAATTTTACAAGTAGAAAAATAACAATGAATTTATGAATAGAATTTTATCTTAGGACATTAACCAATCTAACATATCGCTCAAAATTAATAATATAAAGTAATTTTAGTTCTAACTAAGAAATACAAGACATTGATTTTTCTTACGTGTCATATTAGCACATTAACTAACCTACTAGCTCATTAAAAAACAACCTAAATAAATATAATTTCATTCTTGCTAAGAAATCAATTGCTTTGTTTTTTTCTTATTCAATGCCAACAATTTTTTTTTTCAATATAAATATTGAAATACGTTAACCAAAAACTAAATTATTTTGATATCATTATTAAATGTTAACTTTTTTAAGTCCATATTACAAAAAAAAAATTAAACTGGGTTACTGACCAATCAATGTTTGCTAATCCTTTAACTATTTATTATCAACTAGATTCCAATGACAAGGACTCATCACTATGGGACATTTGTTTTATATTTGGAGGCTTGTTTCATATTTGGAGGCTTGTCTTATTATTGTTAAGGTATTTTTCCTTAGGGATTTTTTTAATATTCGAAGCACTAAAAAAACCTTGTATAACACTAATCTAATGTATCATCCAATGACCAATGAGGTTTTGGAAAATGTATAATGATAATCTTGTAAAAAATATGGGTGGCATGGAGTTAACACTGAACTCAAATGTGTAAAGTTGGGAAACGATAAAAAAATGTGGCCCCCAAAATTGGAAACAAACACATAAAACAATAAAACCAACGTCCTACTAGGGAATAATCATCAAGTCACATATACTACAATCAATAAATAAAGGCAACTCTAGTGTTGGAGAGGGGGATCTTATCCATCAATGTTATTTGACCATCTAGCTAGTAGTATCAATGTGCTTTTAAGCATTGACATTGATCAAAATGATTGTTGGCAAGGTCTAATCCCACACTATTCAAAGGCTTCTAGCTCTAATATTTTCAAAAATATGTAAATATTAATCTTCCTCTTAAAACTCCATTAAAGGATTGGTAGTAGCCAAGGAATAAAGTTAAGCCAAAGACCCACCTCAAAGAGACCTTAATGTTCAAAGCACATTTTGAATAAGAAAAAAACTTATTTGCAGGATAAACATCTTGAATCATTTAGTAACTTGTTGATATATAAAAAGTTTAAATAATAGATGTACAAAAAACCACCTCTTTTGGCTTAGCATTAAGTATTGAAGAATATATATTTCGCTAAAGCTTCCCAAGGCACAATCTCAACCTCGTCCCTTTTAAATGTTACAAACATTTGCATTTTATGAAACTTGATCATTGATGAACTCATTTTGAACTATTCAAATTTACCAAGAAACCAAAATTCACTCTTAACTTTTTGAGAAATATAAAGAACATTAGCCAAAAAAATTGTATAGGTTACTCAAGAAAATGCTCAAGCCATAAAAGAATGGGACTTATTGCTTAGGATTTATTAGCTAATGTGCATCCATTTCTCTACTACACATGGAATTTACTATCAAATATTCATCAAAAGTGTGTCAAAAGTAGAAGATTGATTAGATGAGTAAAGCAATACTTAATTTATAATGAGAAGAAATCTAATCATGTTGGGTTTAAGCAATGTATCTCTTTAATTAGGGCAAAAAATTTGGTAGTTGAACATGTTCCAATAGTTGTTATAGCATTTGTTAATTTAATGTTCAGTATTTTTAATAGTATAACAGCAATAGTTGTGACTTCAAAGTTGTTAGTGTTGATGACGAATACCTATAATTAAATCAAATGTTTAATTTATATCTAAAAAGCAATAAATCAAGTGATGCCACATCATTGCACCAATAAAATATTCCTTAATGCACAATTATTGGTCTAACATTTTTTCCTCCTTAACAACTCAACCAAAAACATGTTGATGTGGCATTATATTTGATGTTGTGGCCATGAAACCTTAGTTATAAGCAAGGAACTTATCAAGCTGTAAAGAAATTTGAATTTTAACATAGGATTTTGAGAGGCACAAAGTTGTTGTATTCAACAATTTCATTCTTCTCCACTAAGTATAAATTGTAGATGTCAGTTGTAGGTAGTAGTGAGATAATTTATATGTAGCATATTTTAATATAGTATACGTACATAAACTGTAAATAGAGCCTCTAACTCTATAATTAGGTTCATTTTTAATTCAATAAAATGATTTAATATATTTAAAATGTTTAATATGATGTTCTATGATTTATTGTAGCTTCTAGTTTTATGTTTTTTGTTGAAATTTAATAGATTAAAATGTATAATATTCTTGTTGAAAATTAACTAATTAAATTGTATATTTTTTTATTTTGTGTATTTTAGTGTGATTATGTTCTTATAAATTTTACTTTAAAAATATATTATTAATTTTTTTAGCTTTATGAATTGTTGAATTGATTAAGGTATCATCATATTTCTACTGTTATTTTCCTTTTTCCCCTCCCCTACGCGCACTTGTAATTGACATTACAATAATGGAGTTTTCCTAAATTAGAACATTTATTTGAATGGGAAATATTCATTATCATTATCTCATTATCATTATCATGATGGCATGTAACTGATTGAATGTTTGAAGATGTTAAGTTGATCACCGAAATGCAGAAGGATAATGCAAGACATTAAATCAGTTAATGGATTGCATTGTCATTGATGTCAACTTGATATAATCCAATCGGTTATAATCAAAGTGTCAAAAACTTCAGAGAATCAAAGAGATGAAGATTATGCTTTCAGTAATGCATAAAAGATAAGCATTCACAATGTGACTGCAAACACCGACGGTTAGTGGAAACTGATGGACAGAGATCACTGAAAGTCAAGTCACAGTGATGCTCGAGAAAGAACACCGACGAGAAGAATCACAAGCATAATCGACGGCCAAAAACATAGTGTAAACCAACGGAGAAGCCCGAGGAGAACAAGAGTGTTGACCGAAGCTATCAAAGAGTTAAACACCAAAATTAACTTGAGTTCAAAAATGAAAAAATATCTAACTGGCAGAGCTAAATATGGAGTTAACTGGTAGTTATCTTTGTTTTCATCGACAAGATAAAGCCAGAGATAAGTAATGGATTTAAAGTTGTTTTGTCCAGTTGGAAAAAAGATCTCTGCGAGATAAAACATAAGTTTTGCTTTAAATCTAATTGGCGAGAATTGTGGACCATGCCAAGATCAAGAAAATCAAGAACCTAACAACGGTGATATCATTTCTATAAAGAGACAACTCAATTCATTACTAATTGTGTGGTGGGTGAATGAATAAAAAGAGGATGTTGAAGAGCAACTTCATACAGTCCTGATCAATCAAACCGAGGAAAGAGCTAAAGCTTTCTGCAAACACCGAGCAACAAAGCACAGCATCACTGAGCAGAATCAAAGTGGAGCAAAGGTATAAAAGAGATACATTGATCAAAATAGTTTTATGAGATTACAATAGATCTAAAAATTTGGAAGTATAAGTTGTATATGTGAACAAATCATAATGTTTCAGTTTAACCATTGATTCAGAAAGTCTCTTAACCTAGCAGGATTTAAAGATCCTTTCTATATTGAGATACATCCCAAGGAGTATCAAAAAGTTTGATCATGAAGATAGCATGAGATGCCAGATACCTATTGACAGGCCAAGTGAGCTTGTTTGATCAAGGAAGGTAGCATAGAGATGCCCGTTATCAAGCGACAGACTAAAATTTTAAATCCTCTAGCAAGGTCACACCTAACAATGTGTTTGTAACCTTCAACACAGTTGGCTCTTCACCGAGCTCACTTCAGAAGAGTGAAAATTTTGGGTTACCGGTCCCAAGTGGTTTTTCCCTTAACAGGGTTTGTACGTTAAAAATCCATGTGTCAATGTGTTTATGAGTCATTAATTTAGTGTTTTTCATTACACATAACTTAACTAGATTGATCAGTATACTCTAGATAATTTACTGTCCTTCAGTAAATTAACAAACTGCTATTCGGTAAACATATAGTAGAAGGTTTAACAAAGCATTCCAAGCACTAGTGATTTGATAATTGTTTTTTAAGGCATTCATCTTATAGGACTGAAGATAACTGGAGGATTAATATTGTGGTACTAAGTTTTGGGTTGATTATTGGAATATTTTTGAGGTCACTAGTTCACCTCTCTCCCCCTCTCATTTATTACTAACAATTGGTATCAGAGCTTGTGTGCTTAGAAAGGGAGTTTAACAGCTCAAGCAAATGATCACAAGATGAACATACAAGATGTGCCCAGGTTGAATAAAGACAACTTTGCATCATGACAAAGCAGAATAAGACTCCACCTATCAGGTATTAGAAATAATATTGTTAATACTTAGATACTGAATATGTGTTGCCTACAGGACCTCACACTCTTGAGAAATTAAGAGTAAATCATGAGCATAACTGCATGATGATAGAACTTGCATCATCATTATTTGATGTTGAGTTTGAAGATGTCAAAACCTGCACCTCTGCAAAGTAAATGTGGGATAAGTTGAAGCTTGTACATGGAGGAGATGTCAATGTACTAAGATCAAAGGCAAAAAGCCTAAGAGGGAGGTTTGATGATCTAAGGATGAAAGAAGGATAAAATATTACTCAGTATAGCTGCAAAATCAAAGAGGTAGTAAATGTTATCGGAGGAGTTGGAGGTGTACTTGAAGAGGAGACAGTGGTAAGTAAAATCTTAAGAACCTTACTGCCTGTATATGCTATTAGAATTTCTGCTATTCAATAAGTGAAAGCAGTTGCAAACAATAAAGTTACTCTAGATAGTCTGATTGGTAGACTAATCTCATTTGAGATGAATAACTTTGATAGTAGTGTCTTACCATATATTGAATCTGCATTAAAATATTCTTGAAAGATAAGTAACTCAAGTCATAGACATGTTGTTAGAAATGATAGTGACAGTGATAATTAGGATCAAGGACTTGATGAGATTGAAGCACTAATGGCCAAAAGATTGCAGAGAGGCAAAGGTAGATACAAACGTAAATTACCACTTGTATGTTTCAATTGTAAAGAGGTTGGACACTTTGCTACAAGATGTCCAAATAGAAGAAAAGATGACAGAAGAAATGATAGATCATATGAGAAGAAGTTTGATAAAGGTGATAATAGAGATTACTGAAGCAACCGACAATCTGCAAAGAGAGATACCCGAGACTACAAGGACAAAGGGAAGAAATCTTGTTAACTAGCTGAGAACAGAGCTGATGACACTGACACCAAATCAGAAGAAGATAATGAGATGGTATTTGTAGCCATGAAGGATGATTCAGATGAAGATGAAGAAAGGTATGTAGAAACTGCACTCATAGATAAAGTTAGTAAAAATGATGTCTAGATCATAGATAGTGGTTGTACTCACCATATGACCAGTGATAAAAAAAAGTTTGAGACTTTTGAATACTATAATGGTGGTTCAGTGAGAATGGGAAATGATACACCTTGTCCAGTGAAGGTAAAGGAACTATAATGTTGAATAACCTGATAAAATATGAAAATGCTTACTGGGTAAAAGGACTGAATTATAATTTTTTAAGTGTTTCATAGCTGAACAATTCAGGTCACAGAGTAGCATTTGAAAATAAGAAGGCAAAGATATACAATGAATCAGGAAGATTGATTGGTACTGGTGAGCAGACAAAAGGTAACATTTTCAATCTTGATTACACTAACACCACTTGTTTAATGGCTAGAAACGAAGACATATGGTTGTGGATCAAAAGATTGTGTCATGTGAACTTTGACAACATGATAAAGATAAGAAATAAAAGGAATGTAAGAGGCTTACTGAGCATGACTAAGCCTGAGCATATCATGTACAAGAATTGTCAAAAAGGTAAGATGACAAAGTCTAGTTTCAAGAGTAAACCCCATACATCTAATGCAATTATAGAATTAGTCCATACAGATATGTGGACCCATGAGGACAAAGAGATACTATGGAGATAGGTATTTTATTCTCTTTGTTGATGATTATTCTAGAATGATGACAGTCATGTTCTTAAAATATAAATCAAAAGCATTTAATATGTTTAAATAGTATAAGGCAATGGTAGAAAAACAAAGTGAAAATAAATTGAAATGCAAGGTCAGATAGAGAAGGGGAATTTACTTCAGAAGAATTCACTGACTATTGCAATGAGCATGGAATTAAAAGACAAGTTTCTACACCGAGAATACCACATTAAAATGGAATTGTTGAAAGGATAAATAGATCAATTGTTGATTGTGCAAGAACATTGATGTTTGAGAAAAGCATCACTCAAACTTTATGGAGGGAAGATGTCAGTACTGCTGTCTAAACATTAAATAGAGTACAATTTAAGGACACAAAGAAGACACCATATGAGCTTTGGTATGGTCATACACCCAATGTAAGTTACTTCAAAATATTTGGTAGTCAATGTTATATTTTGAAGGATGATAGAAATGGAAAACTTGACTCCAAAAGTGATGAAGGTATCATCCTAGGGTATTCAACCAAAAGCAAGTCTTATAAATGTCTTAACAAGTCATCTAACAAAATCATTGAAAGTGCAACTGTAAAAATAGATGAATTTGCATAAAAGAATGATAAGGAAAGCAAAAAGGAACCAGAGGACTACAACAGGTTTGTTTATACAGAACTTGACACTCTACCCGAGCAATAGTGTATCGCTCCTGAGTATCAGAACATTGCACCCGAGCATCAGGCTGTAATTACCAAAAATCAGGAAAATCCTCAAGATGATGTTTCGAACAATCGAGATGAGAATGAAGGTCAAGAAGATGATCAGAATGATGAACACAAAACTGAACCAAAACTTGTCAAGTATTTTAGAAGACATCATCCATAGAATCAAATCATAGGAGACAAGAAGGTTGGAACAAGAACAAGAAGTAAGTCACTAAACACTAGATGTTTACTTTGTGATTTTGAGCATAAATCTATTAACAATGCACTTGAGAATGAAGAATGGGTCAGTGTTATGAATGAAGAAATAGATCAGATTAAGAAGAACAATACATGGACACCAGCACCGAGACTAGATGACAAGAATTTCATCGGTACCAAATGGATATTCAGAAATAAGTTGAATGAGAATGGAGAAGTCACTAGGAAAAAAGCAAGGTTAGTATGCAAGGGATATGCACAACAAGAAGGTATTGACTATGGAGAAACCTTTGCACTCATTGCAAGAATAGGAGTTAGAATTTTACTTTCTTATGTTGCATTTAAATGATTCAAGGTATACCAGATGGATGTCAAATCTGCATTCCTAAATGAAATACTAGGAGAAGAAGTAAACATTGAACAACCAGAAGGGTTTGTTGATCCAGACAAGAGAAACATGGTATGTAGACTACACAAAGCCTTGTATGGATTGAAACAAGCACCTAGAGTCTGGTATGAAAGACTTCACTCATATCTCATTAGCATAAAATTTGTTAGAACAAGTGAAAATAGCAATTTGTACTTAAAAGAAGATACCGATGGTAATATTCTGATTGCTAAAATTTTTGTTGATGATATCATTTTTGGGGGAAAAGAATTGCTATGCAAATCCTTTGCTAATGAAATGAGCAAGGAATTTGAAATGTCTATGTTTGGGGAGATCAAATTCTTTCTTGTTCTATAGATTCTTCAACAATATGCAGGAATATATATCACTCAGTCCAAATACATCAAGGAAGTGTTGAAGATATTCAAGATGGAAGATTCCAAACCACTTGGAACACCTATGGCTACTGGATGTAAGTTGACAAAAGAAGACAAATCCAATGAGGTAAATCAGACCTTATATAGATCAATAATTGGAAAACTGATGTATGTTGTTCATACTAGACTAGATATAGCACATGCAGTTGCAATAGTTGCAAGGTTCTCTTCTAATCCCAAAGAATCACATATGATTATTGTCAAAAGAATTCTGAGATATCTGAAGAACACTGAGGACTATGGCTTATGGTACAAAAGAGAAGGAAAATTTGAGCTACAATTCTGTACAGATGTTGATCGGGCTAGAAACATTGATGACCGAAAGAGCACAACTGGAGGAGCATTCTTCATGGGTGACAGACTTGTCACATGGATCAACAAGAAGTAATGATGCATCACTTAGTCTACTGCAGAAGCAGAGTATGTGGTTGTTGCTGCAAATTGCTCCTATATTGCATGGATTAAACAATTGCTAGAAGGTATGAATATGAAGATTCTTGAACCAGTAATTATCTATTGTGATAACACCAGTGCAATTAACATTTCTAAGAATCCAGTCATGCATGCCAAGACTAAGCATATTGCCATAAAGTATCACTATCTAAGAGAACAAGTGCAAGAAAAGGAAGTGACACTGGAATATGTTCAATCAAAGGAACAACTAGATAATATATTCACCAAGCCATTACCAAAGGATACATTTGAGCACCTGAGACAGAGACTAGGGGTCCAACCCTTGTCTATCGGTCAGTAAGATGACTAGGAGGTTGCATCAACCTATACCAAATTTGAAGGTCAGTCATGTTGATGCAAACACTGAGATGGACAGCAATAGATATATCTGTACACAACAAAGTACAAATATGCACCGAAAACCAAAGACATTGTATTGTTGATGGATAGGAAAATTCAAGGAATATATTATGCAAAGGGATGGAACATGATATATATAGTTTTTGTTTGGCATTGTTGTCAAAGGGAGAGATTATCTCATTATCATCAGGGAGAGATCATTTCATTATCATAAAGGGAGAGATATGATAAAGGGAGAGATTATCTCATTGATTAGAAAAGATTATATCATTATCCATAAAGGCAATGTTCCTGAGAATCGGAAGGAAGAATTAATCAATATTCTAAGGGAAAGAAATTGATTACATATGAAATATCCATCTAAGGGAGAGAAGTAACAAAGGGAGAGAGTTTAGACAAAGATAAAGATTGTTGTCAAAAGAAAAAGAGATTATAAAGAAGAGGAGCAGTCAAGAAAAAGCACATATAAGAACAGAGACATCAGATGATACATCTATGCTAAAAACTACACACAATCAAATCCAAAAATCAAATTGAAAATTCTTATGGATTGTGGAAATCTGATTGATTTAAGGGATTGAAGATTGAAGACAACCATTCTGCATGAAGCAAATCTAAGCTATTTTGAGCTTACCGAAAGCTAGACATTTGTAATAGTTACATTAGGAAAGCTTGATGAAACTGTATATTTCATATTGTATTAGTGATAGTATAGTATACATGTGTTACCTTCGTTCTTTTCCCAGCCTTCGTTCTTTAGTCTTGGTCAATAAAAGTCCTGGAGTTGAAGTTGAAGTTGAAGCTGAAGTTGAAGTTGAATTATGTTAGGTTGGTTCAAGTTCAACCCGTTACCCATTTTTGTCTACCCTTCAAGATTTCGCCGGTCTCAAAGATGAACCTGAACTTGAACCTAGTCCTGAACCTTAAGTTAGTTCAAGTTCAAGTTCACATTCGTAACATAATGGTTTGTACACGGAGAATTTGGCAAGTTTGTTTTCTCTTGCAAAAAGGAAATCTTTTTTTTGCAACTCTCCAGGTATTTATTAAGATTTGGAAGCTACCGTACAAAGATTGTCACACTCAGCCAGATGGTTCGTGCATGTGAGAATTGGAAATGACAGTTGGAAGCATGACGTAAAGGAAGTGATTAATATACAGATTTGACTGTCAGAGATTTTCCTTGGGAGTTGAGATATTCATGCCGAAATACCGGGCGAATTAAATAAGAGTGCCTAGACATGTTAAATCAATCATTCTTCCATTAAAAGCATTCATTATGAGCACGCTCTGAAGATTTATTAGGGATCCTATAAGGCATTCGTGAATAAATGAGAAATAATTAAGGTTTTCTTGTTAATTATTTCATCTGGAGAAGGAGCAATGAAATTGGTGGTGAGGAATTTATAGAAAATAGCAGTGAAAGAAATTGGTGAGTTAATCTTCCCCTTTGCAATTTTCAGTTTTCAAAGGCTCTTTCTGTGTTGTAAGTCTTTTCTCTTCATATTGGCAAGATGTCGTTGTTCCGTCCAAAACTTCCTAAAGAAGAGATTAGAACCCACCTGTTAGTTTCTCTTCCATATATAGGGGACACCTTCTTGTTGAATGTAAACTTAGGGGAGCTCTGCAATAGAGTTTGAAATGCTTCCAAGGGTTCTTTTTCCAGGAAGCTAGTAGGAAGCGGACTTTTAGAAGCCGCTGCATTTCCTCCAGCCCTAATTTAATATCCTGAACTGGTGTTGGAGTGATCCAATAAGTATGATGCCAAGAACAGATGTATTAAGGATGCGTCAGGAGAAATCTTGGTCAAAATCAGTCGAGAGATGTTAATGGCGGCCCTGCGAATTCCAGATAAAGAGCCATATGAACCATGGACTTATGCGGAATCAAATCATGTGTATGAGACAGATAAGAAGAAATATAGTTCCTCGATAGCCCAGGCATGGCTTGCGAAACCAGAGAAAGGAGGATCTAGGTTGCCAAAGCCTCTGACAATTGAACACTTTTGAAAAGACATTGCCGATATGGTTCTTCTTCTAAACAGGGTGAAAGGGAATCCTCATGCATTTCATTGGGAAAACTAGATGTACTGCTTTATCTAGAAGATTGTAGAAGGAGATAATTTTATAGATTGGGCTGACCTAATAGCAGAGGAACTCAACAGAAATCTCTTAAATGTGACAAATTTGATAGCATTTTATATGTCTTCCTACCTTGTTTATGTCTTATCATGTTGTAGGGCTTGGGAGGGATTACCTCATGAAGTATGGACACGTGATATGAAAATATATGGTTACTTCACATGCTTACAGAAAGAAAAGTTCTCCAGTCTGTTCAAAATAGTAAATGACAGATTTTCAGGAAAGTTAGTTTATGAGTTGCGGGGAAAAGAAAATTGCAGGCTTTCTGAAGAAGCTAAACAAGTGATCAATATTTATGGTTGTTATTTCATACAGTTTCCAAGATTTACATACCTTAGGGTTGGAGCGTTTGATGAGGAACCTCTGCGGCTTCCTAGATTTTGTTTGGATGATATAGTCTTAATGGAGCTATGTAGACAGCTTGTTCTGGTTGAACAAAAATTTGGGACCTCAAAGAAAACTTCAGGTATTCTTTTCCCTATTGAATTAGGGTATTACAGGTGCAAAAGTCTCCAAGATGCTATGTCTATAAAGGAAGAATTGGATACCCTCTGTTTACAGACTTATACTCCCAGGGTCAATTTTGACTATAGAGGCTTTGCAGCAGCAAATCTCAACGTCCCAGAAACGTTCATGCACATCACTGAATTAGAATATTTTTGGGTCAACTGTTCCGATGAACTGGAGGTAAGGAAAAGACTGTGGTCCTGTTTCACTTTGAAGAAAATCACCACCTTCAGGCTGGATATGGATATAGATGGGGTAGAGGAAGATAGTGAAATTGATGTCTTAGACTCTCAATACTCAGAGAAGGTCGAGACCCTCCCTATCCCTGAACTAGATTGGATAGTAGCAGGAGAAGATGATATATATATAAGAATGAAAAGAGTGATCGAGAGAACGAAAGCATGGTTGTTAAAGAAAAGATTTTTTGTTGCCCCTTTACAGTCAGCCACAAAAATAAAAATAAAACAAAAAAGGAGCACAATGAAGAAGAAAACATCTGTTTTAACTAACTTAAGTGTTGATCAATCTTGTGCAGGAAAAGTTAAACTTGAAGTTGAACCCGAACTTGAACCAATTTCTTCCCAAGGTCAAGTTCGAGTTCAAGATCAAGCTGAACCCAAAGTTCAGTTGATCAGATCAAGTCAAAGAGTAAAAGAGAGGGTTCAGAGGCAGAAAGCTACTCCCAGTGTCTTTGTGGAGTTAGATTCATCAGATCTAGAGCCAAAAGTGATCACCATTGAAGACCACAGTGTACCTGAGATGGCAGATGCTCTGCATATTCAGGAGGAAACAGACGACATTCTGAAAGAATCATTAGCTCTTTTGAGTAACTATGATACTCAAAAGAAATCTTCTACTGCCCCACCATGGCTGGAGACCTAGGTAGCCAAGAAAATAAATGTAGTTCCTTTGTCAGTACCCATTGATGATGTAGTAAGCAAGTGCCTAGGAAAATCTTCTAAAGTAAAAAAAATGAAGATGGAATCCAAAATTGATATCGATGAAAATAGTGGTCACTAGATAGCAGAAATTGCAAAGCCTAAAGAAGAGAATGCTGAAGGAGAAGCTTCAGTCCAAGACTTTCAGATATCCAAAGTGGATTTAGGAAGAGACACCAGAGCCGCTAATATGAGATTTTTTGAGGTGTCAAACAAGAAAATTGCCAATAGAGTCTGGAAAGATGCCAAAGATAAACAAGAAATGAAAGAGGCTATGAAGAGTATGGCCCAATACATCAATGCCATCCAACATCTTGAACCTTTTCCTCTAAATGAAATGCCAGCCTCCATTGACATGAAGTCCCCTGATAATCAACGATTTCTTGACCAAATTCAAAGAAGCAAGGAAGTGAGTAAAGCATTCGATGATTTGGTTGAGCATGTAAAATCAGAGGTTGGCAAGCAATTAAGTCATCTCGATCAGACCCATAATGAAGGAAATCACCTGGAAAAGAAAACAGAGGCCAATATTATAGAGTGGGAGCTTGAAAAGACAACATGGACCAAAGAACTCCATTGGATCGAAGAAGTTGAGGAGTACATTTTGCAGAAGTTTCTCACGGAGAGGTCAGTGTCAGGACTGGATGGTAAAGTTATTTATGTTATAAAGGAATGCATAGAATGGAGAAATGAAGTTGTGGCTACAGGAATTTCTGAAGTAAAGGATCTCATGAAGGGGCTAGGAACTATTAAGGAGATCATTTCTAATGATATAAAATGGATTGATGAACGGTGCCAGGAAAACCATGAAGGGGTAGATAAGTCAGTTGAATAGATAATCAAAGATGTGAACTCCTGGTTTGACAAGCTCAAGAGGATGAAGGAACCTACAGATGAGCATTTTATGAAAGTCGCGCGAATAGAATCAATGATGATCCTTCAACAAGGTCATTTGGTTATGCACAAAGAAAAGGTAGCCGAGATCAAAAGAGAAAAAGAAGTCTGGAAATAGAGGATCAATTTTATTGGTTTGCCACATCAACCGGTAATATCCGCATTTATATCCGCATATGAAGATTGGAATGCAGTGCGTCTTGCAGCGACCTCAACTACTTAACCACCTGGAACACTTGGCAGCCTCTCAGAGGCATTTTTGCTCCCAGTCCAATTTTCATAGCTTAATGCTTAAGATAGTTAGGGGATCTAGAGATCTTTTACTTTTTAAGAAAGACTTTTTTTACCAAGTTAGTTATTGCAGCCCTGCGTGGCTATTTATTGAAAACTTTTAATTGTTTAAGGGTTCGGCTTTGAGTTGGACAGAAACTATTTTCTAAAAAACTTAACTTCAAAGTGTTTAGAAAATTGGTATTACATAATATAAAAAATATCCTATGGTGTTACGTATATGTTTAAGCTTTTGAAGTGATAAATACTACTGTTTGTCTTATCTGATTTATTTTCTTACGAAGATGAATTGTGTTGGATAAATCTTAACTGTGATATGAATGGATTCTGTGCTCAGAAGTGACAGAGTAAATGGTTATTCAAGTTTAGATTCATAAAATTTGAAGGTTGATATTGAAACAAAAATAGAGGATTTTCTCAAAAATTGCACATTCTTTTCATGTTGATGGACTGAATGTTTTCCTTAAGTGTTTTTTGGTGAAAAGCACACATAATGTTACTTTTCTTTGTTCAATAAAACCATATTGAAAATCTTTTTCGAAGGTAGCTGCGCCTTATAATTTGTAGAGAGTTTACTTTGATAAACTCATTTGTTAGTATTGAGTTTTATTTCTTCTTCCTTTCTCCTTAAAAGAGTATGAGATTAATTTTGAGAAGAGGGAAAAACTATATACTAACAGTATGATAATGTGGTATGATTCCATCAATGCCAAAGGGAGATATTGATGACATGTAACTGATTGAATGTTTGAAGATGTTAAGTTGATCACTGAAATGCAAAAGGATGATGCAAGACATTAAATCAGTTAATGGATTATATTGTCATTGATGTCAACTTGAGATAATCTAATCAGTTATAATCAAAGTGTCAAAGACTTCAGAGAATCAGAGAGATAAATATTATGTTTTCAGTAATGCATAAAAGACAAGCATTCACAATGTGACTTCAAACACCGATGGTCAGTGGAAACCGATGGACAGAGATCACTAAAATTCAAGTCACAGTGATGCCCGAGCAAGAACACTGACGAGAAGAATCACAAGCATAACTAATGGCTAGAAACATAGTGTAAACCGATGGAGAAGCCCAAGGAGAACTAGAGTGTTGACTGAAGCTATCAAAGAGTTAAACACTGAAATTAACTTGAGTTCAGAAATGACAAAATATCTCGCTGGCAGAGCTAAATATGGAGTTAACTGGTAGTAATCTTTGTTTTCATTGACAAGATAAATCCAAAGATAAGTAATGGATTTAAAGTTGTTTTTTCTAGTTGGAAAAAATATCTCTGCAAGATAAAATAGAAGTTTTGCTTTAAATCTAATTGGCGAGAATTGTGGATCACACCAAGATCAAGAAAATCAAGAACCTAACAATGATGATATCATGTCTATAAAGAGACAACTCAATTCATTATGAATTGTGTGGTGGGTGAATGAATAAAAAGAGGATGTTGAAGAGAAACTGATGAAGAGCAACTTCATACAGTCCTGATCAGTCAAGTTGAGGAAAGAGCTGAAGTTTTCTACAGACACCAAACAACAGAGCACAGCATCACTGAGCAGAATCAAAGTGGAGCAAAGGTATAAAAAGAGATACATTGATCATAATAGTTTTATGAGATTACAATAGATTTATAAATCTGCAAGTATAAGTTGTATATGTGAATAAATCATACTATTTCAGTTTAACCATTGATTTAAAAATTCTCTTAACCGAGCGGGATTTAAAGATCCTTTCTATATTGAGATACATCCTAAGGAGTATCAAAAAGGTTTATCATGAAGATAGAATAAGATGCTAGATACCTATTGATAGGCCAAGTGAGTGTTTGATCAAAGAAAGTAGCATAGAGATGCCCGATATCAAGTGACAGACTAAACTTTTAAATCCTCTAACAAGGTCACACCTAATAGTGTGTTTGTAACCTTTAATAGGGTTGGCTCTTCACCGAGCTCAATTCAGAAGAGTAAAAATTTTGGGTTACCGGTCCTAAGTGGTTTTTCCCTTAACAGGGTTTCCACGTTAAAAATCCATGTGTCAATGTGTTTATGAGTCATTACTTTAATGTTTTTCATTACACAAAACTTAACTGGATTGATCGGTATACTCTAGATAATTTAATGTCATTCGGTAAATTAACATACTGCTATTTGGTAAACCTACAATAGAAGGTTTAACAAAGCATTCCAAGCAGTAGTGAATTGATAATTGTTTTTGAAGGCATTCATCTTATAGGACTCAAGATAACTAGAGGCATAATATTGTGGTACTAAGTTTTGGGTTGATTATTGGAATATTTTTTAGGCCACTAATTCACCCCNNNNAATCCCCCCCCCCCCCCCCCCCTCTCTTAGTTATTAATAACATATCATTATCTCATTTGGGGTATATATCATATCATATATTAAACATTCACCCAAACAACAAATAAAACAATTATCTAGATGAGGACGCAAAAGAAATGCTAATCGGTTTTTAGTTTGAGGCTTAACTTAAATGCCTAGAAACCTTTTATGGTACAACCCATGGTTGTTACAAAGGAGCACTCAAACATTGTGTGTTTTTTTCTTTCTAACGTTGTAGGAAAATATATCTATACTTTGCAACAAGGTTTGAAAAATGGTTTTTCCCTCCCTACTCATGGATCTACATGGGTTTAGAGATGGGAACTTCCTGCTTCAAGCCCCCTCGCTCATGGAGGAAAGTGAGATTTTGAGTGCTTTCCCTCTTATCTCAAGCAAGGATGGTGGAGATTTTTACAGTGTTCTATGTTTGTCACTGTAGACACTCTAAAATGGACAGGCTTGCGACTTTACATTAAAAAAACTAATTTTTATCTATTAATTAATGGTTTTTTAATCATTAATTAATCATCTATTTTCTTCTAAATTCATTCCCCAAATCACCTAATTAAATTTCCAAAATTAATTAAATAATTAATCTTATTTAATTAAATAGCTTTAATTGATTAATTATCATTAAATTAATTAATTAAACTCAATTTCCTATAGTTTAAATTCATAAATTTAAATTTACTAATTAAATTCTTCCAATTGAATTAATTTCAATTAAATTAATTTAATTTCATCAAATAAAGCAATTCTTAATCAAAAAGAATTCAATTATCTCACATGTTGAAAACAATTATTAAATAAATGA
>MU226542.1:2113549-2134001 GCA_018584345.1 Thuja plicata
CCAATACTGAGCATCAAGAACAACGTTTCGGAAGGAGTAGAGAGAAACAATAGAAGCTTCAAGCATCGTGGGGTTTGCATTTATTTGTCTTCCTTTCTCTTGCTTGTACATTTTATTGCTCACATTTTTGTTATTTGTTTAGTATTCATTATATACTTGATTCGCATTCATTTGTGAAACCTTTGCTACTAACCCTCGCCTTTGGAAAGTTGTGGGAACCGGAAAGAGAGGCGTACAGTCACGAGGGGAGAATTTAGGAGGATTAAAGGTAAGTTCTACTACAAAGCTAATTTGTCTTAATCTTGGAAATTAGTTGTGGATGGTAAATTATTTATCTTAGAGTTTTAGATTCAATAGTTGAAATCTCAACCTCCAGTGAAAAAAATTTGCATTGGGGAGTTCTTAATTGTTAGATTAAACATTGATTTGGTTAGAAGTGGCCAATGGTCGAGTTGAGATCTTGGCTCTTGTTATAGCTTTTTCAATCATGAAGATTTTGTCAAGAGCCTCTTGTATAATATGCACTTCTCAATTTTCAATTAAATACAAATTACATATTTATAGGATTTACATATCGTATTTTATAGGAAACAACCTAAACTACTTTCCTTATTGTAGCGTTGAGTTATTTTAACAACTCAACATTTGTACCACTCATATAATAGGTTGTTAAATAAATTTAACAAACCTAAGAAATAGTATATGCATCCTATAAATGATGCAATATTTCCAACACCCCCCATATTGCATCATTTTCCATATGGGGATAGTGGACCAATAATACTTGATGGGCACATTTAGTATTTCATCATATGCATGAGTATGGACATACACATCTACTCATGATAAGCAATAATAAGACTAGCCTCACTGCACTTATTATGCTTTCATCCAATAATAGGGAAAAACATATCCAATCATAATTACCAACTCATGTGACCAGGGACAAACACTTCCAATCACTTACACCATCTTGTGAATGGGGACAGACACATCCATTCACACACAACCAAGAAATGTGAATGGGGACATACACATACAACCCCAAATACAAAGTTTGAAAATACCAAGCCCTCGTTGTTGCCCAACAAAGGTGTTGCCATTGATTACCTTCCGCTCTTCGGTAAGCTTCTTGTTATGCCACAAGGTATATCCTCAACCTTCAAAGTTTTAAAACACCTCATAATACGATTGACCAAGTTGCTCGGGCTCAGACAACCCAATCGCTAACAATCGATTGCTTGTAATCGATTCAAGCCCTCATACAAATTCAATACTCATCCCGAAATTATCATACAAATAAGTCAATCTACCTCCAAATTGGGCCTAATGACAACATCGAGGAATAGATCTAACAAATAAGATGTTAGCCAATGAAATCAACAAGCTCCGGAAAGAGAATCATTTAACTCGATCTACCACAACACGATCCAAGTGCAATGAGAAAACCAAAGTGGGTGTTGTTAGTTTCCTCTTTGCAAGGCTTGCTTGATTGTTCATCATATTTCCTTATGATGTTCCTATTTTTCATGCCACGTGCAAGTTTTATTTATTATAGTTATATCATTTAATATTTATTATGTTGACAGATAAATATGTACTACGATGTACAGATAACACTCTCTTGTCTGTGCCCTGCAATATCCCATTCCTACAAGAAATCCATTTTTGCTCATCTGAAGCTTGTTGACTCATTGTCGTACCTTTAAAAATGTCATCGTATCTATTTTAATGTGTTGTGATCAATAAATTAATTGCACAACCATTATAATCTTACTATGGTTGATGACTCTTATTTGCCTATTTAAATGGTCTCTTAAAAGCTTTGAAATTCACCATTTTTTGGTGACTCTAATTTTTTTTAATAATAAAAGAAGCCAAAACAAGGGGGTTGTCCCTTATGTAAGCAAGGACTGAATGCAGTAAATCAGACCATCAATTAGCCCAAGGAAAAAACAACAAAGATAAAGAAGACAAAACACAAAGCACAAAGGCTTTAGCCCAAAGGGAAAGGGCCAAACTCGCACCACAAGAGAAGAAGTATGAGAGTTCTTTCTACAACGGCAGACAATTGTCCAGGCGATATTATCTTTAGGCTCCCTAACAAAGGAGACTCTGCTAGGGCAGCTATCATCACGATGATGAGTGTTGTAGAAGTTGAGTATCGTCATCAGAAACTTGGTGCGGAGTAGAAGTGGAATTGGAGGGAGCGGAAGGGTCCTTGTGGCCAGAGGGCATTGCACCAGCGAAAATCAGGGCAACAACAAGAGTTGTAGCAGGAGCAAGACTTAGATTAGCAGTAGAAGCCTGATGTTGATCTACAACATGGGTATCATAAAAAAAATTTGCAGGGGTTTCATCTTTGTCATTAGCCTGTGAATCCGCAGAGGAGGAATCAAATAGAGAATTAGGAGCACGAACGATCAAGTGATCGTCACTTGCAGCCTTGCACCAAGTAGTAGCATATTTTCAATGCAGAAGAGCACAGTCATTAACCATGTGCCTAGTATAGAAGCAACACTGACAACAAAAGGGAAGGCCCTCATAATCCAATGCTTGAGTCCATGACATTTTCCAAACCATGAGCACCACGTCCCCCGGAAGCGCTTGGGAGACATCCATGTCAAACAAAATATGGACGAAAGTAGAATGGCCCATAGTAGTCGTAGCTTCATCCACCTTCAAGAAACAGCCAAGGGAGTTCCCAACGGCCTCAAAGAAAGACATCTCCTAGAAATGAAGTGGGAGATTCAGAAGGTGAACCCACACTTAATGCACATTGAGCGGTTTAGTAAGAGGTTTGAAAGAAGTTGTCCAAGCTTTGGCAGAAAGGGAGTGATTCCCCCAAACCCACAACTTGTTCAAAACCACATCACGACCTTTAGAAGAAGAAAATGAAGCAATAAAAAACCCCTTAGCATAAGGGTAGAGCTCAATATCACCTGAGACTAAAGGTCTCCAAGAGTTGGTTACCCAACAGTGTAGATATAGAAGAGAGGGCCAAAGGTGAGTGAATCTACCAACCAGCCCATGACTCTAGTAGAAATCAATATTGTCCACCACTTCAGGGCCACAAACCACCACCAGTGAGGTCTTGGCACAAGAAATGGGACAAGCTTTCACCTTTGAAGGGATGGTAGAGATAAATTTGGCAGCATGAGTGTAACTCCTTCCACCAATGGCAATAGATTTTTTTTTGGGGGGAACCCCTCCCCTGTCCGCCTTAATACCAAGACCACTAGCACCAGCCCCACAAGTACCAACCTCAAACCCAAGTTGGGAGGCAGTAGGAATTTGCCCAACAGGAAGGCCAGAAGAGGCCCTCGTACTAGGGCCAACATCCAAAATAGAACCAATGACGCTAGAGGGAGCCAGAACCGTAGTGCCCAAGGTGTAGGGAAGATCACCTGTAAATTGCCCAATACACCAGTGGCAGCATCCCCCGAGAAAAGCGTAGACATACATCCAAATGGAAAACAAGTATCATAGCCCCCTGTAACATCGTTAGGTTGAGATGGGGCACCATACCTACTCGCAAACCCTTGGTTCAGAATGGTCGCATTTGAAAATATCACAGAGTGGGAAGAGCCGTAAGCCATACTTTCACTTATGTTACTCTATTTTGTTAAAGCTCTGACACTATAATTTTTTGGGTGCTCTCTTTTCTATGGAACTCAAAATTTCCCTCCTCGTTGTTTTTGGAAGAGATGGGACCTTGTTCCATACAATTAGGAAAAACTCAACAAGGTTTATGATATGTTTTGCTCTCACATTGTGAAAGCTATAAGCCTAATAATTTGCAAGAAATGGTTGGAAAATAATTCCACGGCCCTTGGTTCTGAAGTGACTTCTCAATTTTTGACAATTTGCATGGACATGCTCTTAGACAATGACATTGTCTTGGCATTTGCCAAAGCTTACATCAAGTCATACTTTTTTCACTCTCTGCTCTTGTTCGAGCATTGGATGATTGCTCTTTTATATTTGGTGATTTTGAAAGCAGTGGCTTTATGTATTTTACTGGCCTAGTGGCCAATGGATACTGCGTTGAGCTTCTTTTTGTGATTAGGGAAAAATTCAGTTTGACGTCTATGATGATATCTTGTTTGATTTTCATCATCTAATCGAGTATGTTGATGCAAAGATTATCTCTACTTCTCTAGATCAGTTTGTGGAGCTACATGAGTCGTTTGTTATCTCATGTGTGATGATTACACACCTCTATTGGTTACTTCGCTGCATCAAATTCCTCCAGATGTTGGTTCAAGTGTTTGAGAGAACTCATTCTCCTCATGTCATGAAAGTATTTTGGTCATTTTGTATACCAATAGTTATGTTGATATTCAATCTTGTACCTTTGCCAGCAATTTTAATTTTGGTTTTGTTTATGGTTTTTGTAATGGTTGTCTGCTTTGTCAGTCAATAGTCTAGTTTTAATAGGGAAGAAGGTGACAAATTGTTCTTTCTCCTCATAGGGTTTCTCTATTCGACCCTTTTTTATTATGTGTTCTCTTTCTATTATTAATAGAAATTTCAATAACTCTATTACATTTATTAGAAAAAAAATTATTATAAAATACAATGTATATAGCAATAATTAAAATTAGTATATTATTTAAAAATTAGATTTTATAATGTACAATATATAAATATAATCATGATATAATAATTTATACTATATAAAATATAATAATTACGAATGAAAAATATCATGGCGGAGCGGAGGAGGAACCTAGGGTTTCGCGATCATGGAGGCCGGCATTGGATTCAGCTTGATAGGGGGTTCGCAGAGGGGTGCGGCTACCATGGAAGCCACCTCGACATTACCATGGAACCCGCAATGGGCATCTGGAAGGAAATAGGGATGGAGGAACGAGGACCAAGGCGGAACTCTTTGCATGGCAAAGAAAAGACCAGACAAAATAAAAAAGCAGAGTGGATGGTGATCGTTGGAAGTGGGTAAGACGAGAGGAGGAATGTCAGATGATTGATAGCTCACTCACAAAGGATACCCCGACGACTTTGGAAAATAAGGCGGTCAACATCCATATAGATACGGAAGAATGGAAGGCGTCGGTATCATTACTTAGGAATAGGGCCTTTTTCATGAAATGGGGAGGAGGATGGTCGGCTCTGGCTAAAATAAGGAAGTGGGTAGAAGACACATGGGGGCCGAACACAACGATCAAAACCTTGACGAATGGTTTCTTTCTAATTATTATGGAATCAAACCAGGAAAAAATGAGGGTAATGTTCAATGGGCCGTACCTGATGGATGGGGTTGGTTTTTTTTATGAAAGACTAGATACCAAATTTCAATCCCAAACAAGCTAAAGTAGAAGAAGTCCCTATCTGGATTAGGTTGTATAACCTCCTGCATGAGTACTGGAATCAGGCAATCTTGAAAGTGATAGGGGATAAATTAGGGTAACTCCTCAAAGCAGACGAAGCAATAGAGCAGAAGGACTTCAATCAATATGCCAGAATCTGCATAATGTGGAAACCCTACCCTTTGCTCCCACATGCGATCAAAATAAGAATGACAGAAGGAAAATGGTGGCAGGAGATAGAAGTTGAAGAATCTATCAGCAGATGCTCAAAATGTAAAGCAAGGGGGCATACCGTAGAGGAATGTGAGGTGAGGAACAAAGGAAAAGAGAAAGTGGGGATAGAAGATGATGGTGAACAGAGGGACCCAGGCCCATCCAATAGAGGGAACCCTGTGTTCACATTGAAAGAAGAGGGTAATACAGAGCGAAGTATGGACTTAGAGTTAACAAAGGAGGTGACACCCCTTCAAGGGAAAAGAGATGTTTGTGGACAGGAAATGTTATAGACTGTAGTGTTGACGAAGGATCCCAATAATCCGGATGAGGAGGTTCCCATCAGAGAAATAGTGGTCACGACAGCAGAAGAGGATTTACATGAAGCACTCAAGGACAGAGTTGAGGACCCAAACGAGTTGATCAAGGATAGGTAGGAAGGAAATGTGGGAGTGGACATATTGAGGCAATCACTAGATCTCCAGTTAAGACATGAGGATATCAGGGAGGCAGATTTCCCTCCCTCATCTCCCTTTTCTATGATGATACCCTTTCTGGGTGGGATTCCAAAGGTTGAAGAACTCATGGATGAAGGGACACCAATGGCCAGAGATGGGATTGGTATCCTGGAACCACAAACTATTTCAAAAACAAAAATGAGTAAGGAGAAGAATAAGGAGAAGAACAAACAGGAAGGATCACAAAAAAAAATGAGGAAGGAAAACTTATCAGCAATTGTTGGCTGATGCGGGGAATATGCAGGGACAAACCCGTTTGAGATCCAGGAGGGACATAGTCTCTCCTGGGCAGCCATGAAGTTCCTTACGTGGAATGTCAGGGGCTGCAATGCCCCTGACAAAAGGCATTTGATCAAGAGAGCTCTTGATCAAGCGAAAGCGGAAGTTGTATGCATTCAGGAAACAAAGATGGAAGTTGAGGAAGCAGCAAAGGTTTTAGGTGTAAAGCAGAGGTGGTCAGGGTTTTTTGTGGAAGCTACTGGGGAATCTGGTGGATTAGGTATTCTATGGAACCCAAGGTTACTCAAAGGTGAACCAATAATAAAAAAAGGTATTGGCAGGCCCTTCGCTTTACTTCTTTGACAATTAAATTTGGAGGAGTACTGATTAATGTCTACGGACCAACGAAGACTGATGAGAAGAAAGCTGTTTGGGGGGGAGATATCGACCTTTCTTGCCACATTGGGGGAAGAGGTAAGACTGGTAGTAGGAGATTTCAATGCTACATTGAGTTCGGGGGATAAAAGGGGGGGCGCCCTAGGCACTATGCAGACGGACTTTCAGCAATTTGTACAGGAGAATTTTCTCTGGGAAGTACCAACCAAGGGGGGCCACTCCACATGGACAAACTGAAGGATGGGATTCTCCCACATCACGGAGAGATTAGACCAAATTTTTCTGGCAGGAGAGTGGCAAACTGTACCTATTGTTTTTGAGGGGAGAATTCTAGGTTTGACTAGCTCAAACCATTTTCCGGTCTCCTTGATGGTCCAGCAAGATGGAATCCCAATCAGGTGCCCTTTTAAATTTGAAATGATGTGGTTTAGGGAGGATGGGTTCCAGGAGAGAGTAATTGATTGGTGGACCAATGCGCAAGTGGAGGATGGCAATGAGGCTTTCCGCTTTTTCTCAAAACTGAGACATCTAAAGCAAAAGCTTAAGGAATGGAATAAAGCCCACTTTGGGATTATTTTTCAAGTGAGGGATGGATTGGAGGCAAACCTGGAGGCCTTAAACAATAAAGTGTTGGAGCATGGCATGGATGAGGTCGACTTTCAAACCGAAAAAGATCTAATGGGCAAATACTCAGAAGTTTTGAAAAGAGAGGAAGTATTTTTCAAGCAGGAATCAAGGGAAAGTTGGTTAAAAGCAGGTGATCGAAACACAAAAATTTTCCATTGCTCGATGAAGGTCAGACAGAGCATCAATCGAATCCTTTCTATTGAGAACAAAGATGGTGCCCTTTTAGAGGATACATAAGGCATTAATAAAGGAGCTATGGAGTTTTTCTCAGAACTGTGGTAGGAAGAACCCATTGATAGGAGGGAGGCCTAAGAAAATATTTTAGGAGTTATTCCAAGTGTAATCACAGAGGAGGACAACAGAGTGCTTATGGACCGGGTTAAGATGAGTGAACTCAAAGCTGTTGTTTTCAGTTTAGGGGGAGACAAAGCGCCAGGACTGGACGGATTTCAAGCTTTCTTCTACCAAATATTCTGGGAATTCCTGAAGGAAGAGCTGCTGAAGGTCATGGAAGAATCGAGGAGGGAAGGCTTTATTCTGAAAGATTTCAACAATACCTTGGTTGCACTCATCCCTAAGAAAGAACATTCATCCAGGTATGATGAGTTAGACCTATTTCTCTTTGTAACACAGTCTATAAAATTATTACAAAGATTGTTGCAAATAGACTTAAGGCTCAACTAGAATGGATCATCTCCCCGGAGCAAAGTGGGTTCACGCCCCACAAGAGCATAGTTAATGGCATCATTATTGCGCATGAAGCAATCCACTCTGCAGGTCAAAGGAAAGATAGGAAAATGATGCTTAAATTGGATGTGCGCAAAGCCTATGATAGGGTAGATAGAGGATTTTTGATAGAGGTGCTAGGGAAATTTGGTTTTGGAGATGGTTGGCTAAAGTGGATTAATAGCATGATCTTAGATTTCAGATCATCAGTACTGGTGAACGGGAGCCCACAGGGTTTTTTTAGCACAAAAAGAAGAATCAAGCAGGGTGATCCAATTTCACCATTTCTATTCATCATTCTGGGGTAGGTCGATCGTGAAGAAGAGAGCCATGGGGTCCTGGAAAGGTATCTCGATAGCTAATGGGATTGAAGCTACCACACATTCATAGTTTGCAGATGACATCTTCCTTTTTGGTGAGGCATCAATGGCTAAGGCAAGAGTTATAAAGCAGGTAATGGAGGAGCACAGTAGGGTGTCGGGGCAGTCAATTAATTAGGACAAATCTGAGATGTATTTTTTTAACACATAATTGGGAACTCAAAGGGTTATTGCAGGATCCTTTGGAGTGAGAATTGGGACACTTCCAAGTCGATTCCTAGGCACACCATTATTTGGTGGGGTGGGGAAAGGACCTGTATGGAAGAAATTGGTAGAGGACTGTAGTAAGAGGATGAATAGCTGGAAAGGATAGTGGATCACGCTAGTGGGTAGGATAACAATGCTCCGTGCAGTGATATCGGCCATGTCGATATATTCCATGGCTTGCTTCAAAATCCTAAAAAAAGAGATACAGTCAATCCAAAGGAGCATGCAAAAGTTTCTGAATGGCTCACAGGATGGGAACAAAATTCCACTGATGGCATGGTCAAAAGTGTGCACGCCAAGAGGTGGTGGTGGCATGGGTATAAGAGACTGGTTACTACTTAATTTTGCCCTTGGGGCGAAATTGGTGTGGCAGGTCTTCAGTGCAGGGGAGCAGAGGTGGGTGCAGATTCTCAGAGCAAAATATTTAGACAGTAGAGAGGATGACCGCATCTTGACAATGGCAAACCCTCCAAGAGGATCGGCGATCTGGAATTACATGATGAGCTGTAGGCATCTAATTTCAAACCACTTAACATGGAAAATAGGTGATGGAGCTAAGGCAGACTTCTGGAGGGACTCATGGGATAGTGGGCAAAGGCTGGATGAAGGGGGAGCCTCTGAAAATTTGATTACAGCCACACAACGACAATGGGGCTGTAACGTGAGAGACTACATTATGAATGAGAACCATGATCGGGGCCCCCCAAGTAGATGGAAAGAGACCTCTACGCTTAATTTGAATGATGAAGATAAAGTTAAATTGGATCAGATACTTAAGGAGAGGAATCTGGTCTCTTCAATCAACAACGATTAGTTGATTTGGAGTGGTTAAAAAAGCGGGAATTATACAGTCAAATTGGGATACCAAATCCTGGAAGGTACTCACAATAAAGTGGAGTGGGAACATAATCTATGTTGGGATAAGGCGTGCTTACTGAAGGCGGGAGCATTTACATGGTTGGCAGGAAATGGCAAAATTCTTACAGGAGAATGACTAAAAAAGATGGGTTTTCAAGGACCCTTTAGGTGCCCTCTATGCAGGGAGGTGGAAGAAAATATAGACCGTCTGCTACTACATTGCAAGTTTGCACAGAAGACATGGAGCATGATTAAATCAAAACTTGGATGGTCCAGCCCACTTACAGAGACGCTGAGGGGATGGCTGGAAGCATGGCCTACAAAGAGAAACAACCAGGTGTTTGAGTTAGTTTGGCGAGTGACACTGGCAATAACTATGTGGGAGATTTGGAAAGAAAGGAACCGGAGGATATTTCAGGACAAAGAAGAGGAGTGGTCACGTTTTAGACAGCGGGTAGAGAGTGTCATTGCAGAAGCAGTTTCAGCCGCTTCCTCAGCAAGCATAAAAAACTAGCATTCACAAGGAATGACTCAAGCATCCAAAGAAACTTCCCAACTATCAAATATAGGCCTATTAACGGGCCTTGTAGGGTTAACCCAACTTTGATGAGAAGAGCAGTTGCTTGGAAAACACCAGAGGAAGGATGGGTGAAAATTAACTTCGATGGTGTTGCTCGGGGGAACCCTGAAATCTCGGGATGTGGATGTGTGGCAAGAGATCACCAAGGAAACATTCTGGCCTTTAAGGCCAAACGTCTTAAGTATGGCACAAACAATGTGGATGAATGTGTAGCGGCCAGTGAGGCTCTGGCTGTAGGCATCAAATTGGGAATGCGCAAATTCCATCTTGAAGGTGACTCAGAGATAATAATAAACGACATATCTAAGGGAAAGATGGATGCTTGGCACCTTGATAAATATATACAGCAGATTCGATGTTTGTTACATAACTTTGAGGACTTCAAAGTTACCCATGTATACAGAGAAGCAAATAAGGTGGCCAACATGTTCGCTAACATGGGAGCGAATTCTGATGTGGATAGGCATACAACAACGTTTTTACATCCCCGCGCTCTGCCTTTTGAATGGCGGCGTTTAGGGTTTCTACCCGTAATGGATCACAAGGATCGCTTCCTGCCGCGGTTGGTGCTGCAGGAGTGAGGGTTTTACCAGGCGCTGCAGCTGAAGCGAAGGCGGCTGAAGGTGCATGTGCTGCTGAGACCGTTCTTGCCGCAGGTGTTCTTGCAGTCCCGCCCCCTGCTCCTCCTGTGATATCTGCGGTAGCTCCTGCGTCGGGGGGTTCCTCCAAGCGGAAATCTTCTGCCTCTGGCGTTAGGGGAGCTACCCCTTTCGGTGTTTGCATTCCTATAAGCCTCACTTTGGATGCTGAGGTAGAAGAAGACATAGCGAATGCGTCCTCAGTTTTTGAGGAGCATGGTCTCATTTGCAGGTTTAAGGGTCTCTGGCCGAGTCTCCCAGACCTCCATGCCTGGGTTTCTCGTCATTGGGAACCAATCATATCCGAAACTGTGCACATTTTCCCTATGGCTAGGGGTTTCTTCATTGCAAAGTTTGAAAAGGCTGCAGATAGGAAGGTGATTTTTTGCGATCACTTTTTTAGCTGGAACAACCAGAACATGCTTATGATGAAGCCATGGCATTCTKCTTTTGATGCTTCTTCTGAATCTTTCTCCAAGGTTCCAACTTGGGTAAGGCTCCCTAATCTCCCTCTTCATTTTTGGGTTAACTCTCTTCTTGAGGCTGTGGGTGAGGCACTAGGGGATTTCTTGATGGTTGATGAGGAATCAAATGATTTGTATCACTCAACTTATGCTAGGATCTTGGTAGATCTGGACTCCTCTAAGGGCCTTCCAGAAAAGATAAGGTTGGTGCACTCTAAAGGGTCATGGATCCAAACTTTGGATTATGAAGGCCTCCCCTTTAGATGCAGGAGGTGTTTTAAAACTGGTCACTTAGTGGACCAATGTGGCTTGGAAAAGGTTAAAAAACCTGCTTCTTGGTGGAAGGGGGCCTCCTCCCAACATTATACTGTTGCGAAGGACTCTGCTTTCAGAAGTTTCTCTCAGGTTGTTTCTTCTTCCCAGGAGAATGCTAAAGTCAAAGAGCCTCTTGGGCCTGCTGCTGGCTCTACTCAGGGAATTGCTCCCCCTCCTTGTACTGAACCTTCTGCACGTAGCTTTGCTGGTAGTGAGCCTTTTACTGGTAAAGCTTCGCTAGTTTCCTCCGAAATGGATGCTTCTGTGTCTTCTTCTGAAGACGCCTCTTTGGTCTCTCCTGGCCCGAGCTTGGGTCTTTCTTTGCAGGAGATGGATAAGATAGAGGATGATGGGTTGACTTTTGTGAAAGGAAAGAAAAAACCAAAACTTTTGCCCTCATTTGATATGTCCCTTCGTTCCCAGAAGGGGAAGAAATAATTTGAATGAGTTTTTTCTTTGCTGGTAGATGTTCTGCTGCTAGCTGGAAAATGTTGGGCTGCTGGTCTTAATTGTACTATTCTTCATGCAGCGATCTCTATTGTTGGGGTATAGTTTTACCTTTCGTTTCCAGGTTGAGGGAGCCTGTTTTAAAACCCTTGTGGAGGTCTTGCATCGTTTCATTTTAGAGAGCTTCATTGAAATTCTTTAATGACCTTATTGTACAGGGTTTCGGGGTCCCTTCAAAACCTGTTTTTACCTTAATCAAAAACATGGGAGCGAATTCACCACTAGGACCCCAATTTGAAATTTATGAAGAGATGAGAGTTTCATATTTGAATAAAAAGAACAAATAACACCCCAATTATATCACTTAAGTGGAAGTACAAAAGAGAATCACCTGGCCTTAATTTGGATGGCGCTTTCCTAATGGCAACGCATGTGACTAATGCACTAATTAATAGACACAACCCGTTGAAGGCCTTCTAGATTGTTCGAAAGTTGGTTTAAAAATAGGGGAATGCGAGCTTTTTCAACGGAATTAAGGGTAGTGAAGACATGGAGGCCAATTTTGCGCTGGAATCGGACAGCCAAACGCAAGCCTATGAAGGAAAGATAACACCAAGACAAATGGAGATTATTTTCATGTTCGAGGATGGTGATTTCATGGAAGGTCTGCAGCAGATGCTCAGAATGGAATACCTTGATTCCTACTGGAGGCATCGCTCCAACTTGGACGTGGCATCCCTGTTCATAGCCTTGGCGTTAATGGTAGGAGAATCGAAGGAGGAGGTTCGTAGTGTGGTGGCGAAGAGTGTGGACACGCAATGGCTGCTGGGTGTAGAAGACATTATCGGCAGGGCGGTGTTGGGCCAAGGTCTGGAGATGGGAACTGAGTCGTGGCGGCTAATTGGTGGTGGGGGCAGTTTGGTACAGCCATTAGTGGTATGGTCAGCTTCAAATCCACAGGATGTTCACTTACCAAGAGCCAAAAAGGGCTGGAAGAAAATCATTGCCTTTTTGCAGGAGAAAGTGTGGAAGGGTGAGAGAAAGAGCTTCATGAAATCAACCCCGTGCAAGAGTGTCATAACACCAGGGCAGCCAATACGCTTTGAGTCTGGAAAGAAGGCTCTGAAAATGGCAGGTGTGTGTGGAGGAGGAAGCTCACGAGATGACAGCCCTACTACAGCCAGGTCAGTGAAGGATGATGGCGCCATACCCAACTTCTCGAGGGAGGAGGCAGCACTATGGTTCAAGGATTAGTGGGCCAGCGAAGCATGAGGATGTTGCCATTGGAATGGTTTAAGGTCTTTTTGTATGGTTTATAATGTGATTAAAACTGGTTCTCTGTCATGGGCGTTAAGGCCCTTTTTTGTAATGCAAAGTATATAAGCTTATAAGTATAGGGGATTTGGGGTAGTGAAATTATGTTTGTAAGCGGTAGCCAATCGCGAATATTGGCTTAATGATGTGATCCTGCTTTAATATCAATACAAAAAAATGTTACCTATCAAAAAAAATATAATAATTACATAACTTATATTATTTCAAGTATTATACACAATAATAAATATAATTATATTATATAAAATTTAATTTGTACTATCTATAAAAAAAATTATAATTTTAATTAAAATATAATATGTAATAAAAAGGAAAAAAAAGGAATGGTTATTTTATAGTTCACGATACCAGCCATATGTTTTTGCATCTACATATGGTGCCAGCAATATGGGACTACATCGTCTACAAATGAGGCATGCATACCCTACCCCCCAGTGGGATTTGAACTTGTGACCTCTCTTTCAAGAGTACAAGTTCTCCCCCACTAGGCCAACTCAGCCTATAAGTTTATATTATATAAAATATTATTATTAAAATCATAATTAATTATAATTCGCCTAAACTACATTCTGGTCATTAATTAATTCTTCTAGATTTATATAAATTAATTTAAAATAATATCATAATTATATATAAGATTATCCTATTTTATAGAAAACCTCTTGAACTACTTTCCTTATTATGTTAAGTTGTTTTAACAACTCAACATGCCTACCACTTATTTAATAGATTGTTAAATAAACTTTAACAAACCTAAGAAATATTATATGTATCCTATAAATGATGCAATATTTCCAACAAAATGCTCATAGGTTGGTTTCGTGGTAAAACAAAGCTCTTTCTAAGAAAATGAAAAGTAGATTTTGATTAAAGCAGTGGATTAATAAGGTACCCATTTGGGTTAGGATTTTCAGTATACTTTAGTAGGACATGGTTATGATGAGTATTACTAATTCTTTTAGTCGCCTTATTACTTCGATGCAATGACCGTATTCAAAAAAGGTTGTTTCCTAGATTCTATGTGAATGTAGATGTGTGTAAGGAGGTCCTCAATTCAATCACCTTGTCCTCAAAAGATGTTAATTGGGTGCAAAATATAAGTACGAGGATACCTCAGTAGTTTTTAAAATTTTGCACAAGTTAGACCACTCTATTTTTTCTTACTTGGTCAATAATACGATGCAAAATTGCTAGAAAAGGAAGGAAAAGGGAGCTTTGTCTACCTAAAGAAAATGAAGAGATGTTTTCCATACAAAAAACAAAAAGGATATTGAAAATTCTCCTTTAGTGGGTAGGACAAGCTCTAAAAGAGATATGTTTTCCTTAAGTGTGAGGCTTACGACATTTTTCTATGGGGAGAGGAAAAAATGTTTGGAATAGTTTGGAGGGTCCTATTTCCAACCCTTCATGGATGATCCAACCTTCTTTTAGTTCGCCATCTTAAAGCAAGTAAAAATGGAAAATGGAGGATTCACGACCAAGTAACCTTTCTGCAATCAAGTTTTCAACAAGTCCTATGAAAGCTTCTAATATATGGGTGCCAATTATTAAAAGGAGATTTTCCAACAAGAAAAACAGTTTGAACAATTCACCAAGTAGGATTGCTACTAGAGTTCAAACCTCCCTAGAACTCAATTGCTATGAGCTATTAATGTAGTTATATTGGTTTACAACCTTTGTGTTGTCAATATGAATTAGTTATGTTATGGTTGTCTAGAACTTAAATGTTGTATCTAATCTTGTCTTTGCAAAAAGGTTTTTCAAAAATTATCTTAACTTAGAATAAAAAGAAGTCTCATAAATCATACTATCAACTATAATCTTAAAGAAATATAAATATATTATTAATAAAAACAAGTTGAAAAAATAGAACTTAACAAAGTTTTTTTGGTTAACTTGTTTTGCACCACAAGATGATAACATTGTAAATTATGTCAATAATTAGATTATTTAGAGTGAAACAAATAAAGTGATAAAGATTGTGTCTGATGTAAATTAGAAGAGTAAAAGCAAATAAAGCGTTATGATAGATTTAGTAGGGATTTTATATCTACCAAGTGACAAGTCTGATGATATTTCTAACTTATAGACTTTTTGTGGTTGGTTTGGGATGGGTTGGAAATGTTCCTTACTAATTTATGGAGTTTTTATCCACTTGGCACTATATCATCATTAGACGCACAAGTAATAAATCATATAAAGTAGGACCAAAATTTCCTTTGAGCTGTTTTTATTCACTTGCATAATTTCTAGCCGTTATCAATGACGTAGAACTGAAATTTTCCTCCTTGCAAGAGTTTTTATCCTTGCATTTTTTTAACAAATCATTAAAATTGTTAGCTTAATTAAAACTAAAGTCAACAACAAATAATAAATTTCATGAGAACCTCTTTTTATAAAAAATCTTAAATTTTCTTCATAATATGACTAAGAAACCCCAGCAATAATTTGAAAGCAAGAAGCACTTGTTTCTTAGATTTGATAAACATAGTTCTCATTGATGCAATATTACAATTTGAAAAAAAATCATAAGACCACTAGCTCGTTATTAAAAACTCCTTAAAATGTTTAAGCAATCCCTTATGTAGAACCATAGCCTTATTAACTTATGTTATAATCAAGCAAAGGAGATCTTAAACGGAATAAGCTCTTGTTTTCAAGAATTGGTTAAGATAATACCCATTCTCTCATATATTAGGCTTCATTTGACATCAACACCACCTTTGCAAATGAACTTTCAAGTGCAAATTTAATTTTTATTTTTCAGTCACCACATACACAATGAGAAAACCATTTCAAATGCAAATCTATAATCTTTTGACAAAAATTACTTTCTAGTTATATATTTTATTTTTTACCACTTAAAAAATAATCTACACTTCGTTTTTTAGAGCCAGAGAAAATCTAGGCTCAACTTTGGCAATAGATGATGAAAAGACCATTTAAAAACCTAACACCTTTTAACAAAGATTGCCTTCTAAGAGTATATTTAATTATTTACCCACCATACACACATTTTGGGCTCAACTTTGGTCTCAAATCTAGAAATGGAAAGTACAAGACAACTTTCAATGTTAATTACCTTCTAGGTGTAAAATTTGGCTTTTTAACAGCCACAAATGTAGTATTGGAAAGGACGTGACCGTTTCAATCTGGCCACAAATGTGGACATCGCCTCAAAATGTGACTAGGCAAACCCTTGGGAAACACACACTTCTCCTTGCCTCCAGGGACAAATGCTGCCAAGATGCAACATAGCTCTATCACGTAAGGTGTGATACAGGTATATTGATGATACGTAAAGAAAAGTGGGAAAAGAGAGTATGTCTATTTCGCAGCCAAGGAGCGGTAGAGACAAAGTGATATTTTGTCATGAAATGCTCAGCATATAGTGACATTTGTACCGATTTAATGACATCCTTGAGACAAACATTATAAGGAACCAAGAATCAAATCCTAAGCCATCTTCACATTCTTCTCAATATTAGCTATTCAGTGATGGATCTATATCAAGAAACCGACAGTGCTATGAAGCTTTACTTCCTAAAAAATTTGGTTTAGACAACCTTCATTCAAGATGTTCAAACATGATCATCTTTCAAACAATCATCATAATCCCAAGTGGAATTGAACTCCTTCACGTGATTGTCTTTTTTTTGTCCCATTAGTGTTATCAACATGGCAACCCTAGATTTTTCTAGCACATTTTTTTCTAGTATTGAGAAAACAAAGCTGGACAAAACAACAAACCTATTGATATAAATTCACCATAGAAAAACAAATCTAAAGACGAGTTTGCAAATTGTAGAACACTTTGTAACACAAGAATAGTAGAGACTGAAAGCTAAAGTTACATTGTGTCATGGAACGTTTGGCATGCAGTGGCACCCATAGATTGCCTTCTAAGTGTATATTTAATTGTTTATCATGCAGTGGAATTCAACTCCTTCACATGATTGTCTTTTTTTCATTCCATTAGTGTTATCAACATGGCAACCCTAAATTTTTCTAGCACATTTTTTTCTAGTTTCGAGGAAACAAAGCTGGACAAAGCAACAAACCTATTGATATAAATTCACCGTAGAAAAGTAGATCTAAAGACGAGTTCACAAATTGTAGAACACTTTGTAACACAAGAATAGTAGAGACTGAAAGCTAAAGTGACATTTTGTCATGGAACGTTTGGCATGCAGTGGCACCCGTAGATTGCCTTCTAAGTGTATATTTAATTGTTTATCATGCAGTGGAATTGAACTCCTTCACATGATTGTCTTTTTTTCATCCCATTAGTGTTATCAACATGGCAAACCTAAATTTTTCTAGCACATTTTTTTCTAGTTTAGAGGAAACAAAGCTGGACAAAACAACAAACCTATTGATATAAATTCACCGTAGAAAAGCAGATCTAAAGACGAGTTTACAAATTGTAGAACACTTTGTAACACAAGAATAGTAGAGACTGAAAGCTAAAGTGACATTTTGTCATGGAACGTTTGGCATGCAGTGACACCCATAGATTGCAAATGCGCAAATTTTTTTGGGGGGGTTTTCGATGCGTTTATATATATGCAAAGAAATGGTATTGGAAATAAAAGCACTATTGAAAATGGCTTTGTGTCATACACTAAATTGGTATCTTACTTGGCAATGACCTAAAACACTACCTTCAACTTGAACTTAAAAGTACATCAATATTGGAAACAAACATGCTGTATAAAACATGATGCTTTCCAAAATCTTGTAATAAGGGAGGGTGCATTAATTAACCTTTTATGTAAAGGTTAGATTGCAATAAGTTGCTTATCTCTCATGTCATGTATACAACAAATTTAATTTTTGATCTGATTGAAGAATAGCACAACAAGCCTTTCTCATTCCATTTTCTGAGTTTATCTCCTATGTTTGCTTTTTTCCTCTATTCACAAATATTTCATTTCCCATCACAGTGATTTTTCATGAAACAAGATAAATAGCATTGTTGATCCAAATGTCAAAAATGTCAAAATACTGTCTGGGCCGTGGATGCATCCGGGTGCTCCAGGATGCCCTGTAAATGCTCACAGGAAGCACATCCAGGGCAGCCAGATCCGGATCAGAGCGCAGCCATCCTCCGCCCATCCAACCCTGGAGGCTGCGAATCGGTAACTAAGCCTTCTAGGTGTATATTTGATTTTTAAGCCACCACAAATGTGGACAGAATCTCAAAATGTGACAAGGCAAACCGTTGGGCAACATACTCTCCATGCCTCAAAGGACAAATGTTGCTGAGATGCACGATAGTTCAATTAAGAACTAGCTCTATCACCTATGGTGTGTGAAATAGGTTCGATGAAACTTAAAGAAAAGTGGAAAAAGAGAATGTCTATTTTGCAACATACAGTGCCATTTGTGTCAATTATGAGGACATTTTGAAAACAAACAATTTAAACACTATGTTAGAGGAAACAAAGCTGGACAGAACAGCAAACCTATTGATCAAAATTCACTGTAGGAAAAAACACATCTAAAAAGGAGGTTTCAAATTGTATAATGCTGCTTTCATGTCCTGTTTTGAGGAGAGTTATCAAAATCTTTCATTCATTCATCAAAGTCAAAAATCAGATACAGCCCGTTACACCGCACACTCAAAAGACAACCTTTTTTCCCCAATTATATTTATTTGAATTTCATATATACTGTTAATTTGTCAAGTCAAACAAGAATTGTTATTTTTTCAAAAAAAAATTTGAATTTTCTTCGTAACATTATCAAGTTGTTTTCAGCTCATCTGAATTGTCTACAACTAATACCACTGCCAACAAGTTAATACATACGTATTAATACCCATTACTTATATTATTACGAGTCCCATGAATTTGAAGCAGAAAAAATTACGTAAAAACAGAAGTCAACAAAGACGAGGACATGAAAAATGAGCAGTTACCATCTAATCTAAAACTTGAGTTATGTAGCTACTAAAATATGTACCAGAAGATAGCAGTAAGCTGGAAGTTTTGACAAAATGCATTCAAAATGTAGCCTGGTTCATACATTATCAAGCAGCCACCGTCACAATACGCCCATTTGACGGTTTAATATGATCGTGGGACCTTGATGGTGTCTTTCTTATCGGCATCATGCTGTTGATCTGCTTTTTGCCTTTTGATTTTACTTGGGGCCCCTTGGACTTAGGTCCTGCAGTAGTATCTTCTTTCGCGTTTAACTTTTGCCCCTCGTTGCTCTCATCCTGCTGCTTCTCCTGTTCTTCCACATCAGAATTTTGTAATGGTTTTTCACCAGATTTCTTAGGCTTTTGCTTCCCATCTTTTGCTTTGCCCAAAGCTTTCGACATCTTCGACTTTTTACACGACTTGCCATTTCCTTCAACCGATTGATTTAAAGCTTCGTTTGCTTCAACCGATTCATCTGAGACCTCTTCCTCATCTTCTGAGGATCTTTTTCGTTTCCCAGACTCAGACAACTCTTGGACAGACAACTCCTGGACAGTGTCTGTATCACTGTCTAAAGCCCTCCTCTTCCCTGTTTCGAAATCAGCCGATCTAACAATATACACCTGGAAAGAAAGAGATGTAAATTAAGATTAGTCTGGACAATTCTAGGATATAAACATTGAAGAAATCTTTACACTGGGCTACGATGGAGACTTATAAAGTAAAAGTTATGGGTCAAAGGTTAGTCCTGCCTTTGCAGTACATTAGCAACACAGGCATTTGGGTGCTTCCTGTGGATCATAAAATTTAGTCACCGGAAAGATGATCACACACAACTAAAACCACAGCAATCGGTCATCAACGCGATGATTATATACCTATGTTACCCCGAGTTTCCGGGACGGGGAAACAGGTTTCCGGGACTCTTTTTTTTGGGGACGTTTTTTTTTTGGCAGGAGCAGGGGATTGGAGGGGACGTATATATATATATATATATATGAATTTATTTTATAATTTATATAGAAAATCAGAAATCTGATTTCTTAAATATATTCTTGAATTTGAATTCATAACATTGTTACATTCATCATAGCAACACAATAATTTAAATTAATTGAAATTTATCATAGTTGTAGCTTCACGAATTTGAATTCATAACATTGGTACATTCATCATAGCTGTAGCAACACAATAATTTAAATTAATTCATCATAGCTGTAGCAACACAAAAAGTTATCAAGATTCAATTGTCTTTGCATCAATGTATCA
>MU226542.1:2134079-2160596 GCA_018584345.1 Thuja plicata
CTTAGTCTATCATATAATGTCAAAAGTCAAAATACTCAAGTCTGAAACATGATAACATCAAACTCAAAATGAAAACAAAGGTAGTATGACAGCTGCCCCTAATCTGCGTGCGTGACCTGCTGCTGTGTGTGCTGCTGCTGTGCTGTGCGTGCGTGCGGTGCGGTGCGGTGCGTTGCAGACTTCAAACCCGTCTGTCGGCCTTTACACAAAAGAAAACAACAAAGGTAAAATATTTAATATATCATATGTTAATGTTATTAACTTATATGATACAGATATTTCAATATTTTATAATTTTTATTACCCTTCAATGCGCGTGGGGCCCGCGAATGGGCATAAAAAATGCTTTTTTTTTTTAATTTATTTTTCTGACTTTCCGGAAACCCCAAGCAGTAAACCCCAAGCAGTCCCCGGGATAGACGGGGGACGGCAAAACAGTCCCCGGAACGGTCAACGGGCACTGGAAACACGTTGACCGTTTCTGAAGTTTCAGGGACAGGTTTCCGGTTTTCCTGTCTAGGTGGGGACGGCTTGGAAACGTCCCTGGCCGTCCCCCTGTCCCCGAAACCGTCCCCGTTTCCGAAACCTCATGCTAAGGGCTGGAAACGCGTCCCCGGATAACGTAGTTATATACGCATTTAAAAAGCCAAAACATGATCATTAAAACCATTGAACAATTGGTCATAAAAAGAGATTATGAATGAAGCCTCAAATAATTTACTTGACAGAATGGAAAAGTGTTGAAGTTCTGAGATGAATGTTAATAATAGTGGGACACCTCCTTGGGCTTTGCAACAAAAAAAATCCAACCATTGGTTATCAAAAGAAATGGGTACACAAGATTGCGAAAGCTCCAATTTCTTGACAAAATGAAATAAAATTCCATGTACTTGAGTGAAGTTCTGATTAATTGTCTTCAGACGTGTAGTGTCATAGTTTAAATATTTCATTGGTGAAGTGGCCACCAAGGTTCAAACGTCTGCCGGGCCATAGAATCAAAGGCCTTGTATTGCGAAAGCTCCAATTTCTTGACAAAATGAAATAAAATTCCATGTACTTGAGTGAAGTTCTGATTAATTGTCTTCAGACGTGTAGTGTCATGGTTTAAATATTTCATTGGTGAAGTGGCCACCAAGGTTCAAACGTCTGCTGGGCCATAGAATCAAAGGCCTTGTGCCTTCGCTGGGCCATTGAGTTCACGGGTTTAAACAAGTGAAGTGTGGGGATGAGGTCCCCCGTTTGTGGCCTCATTAGTTAATAGCTCCGGGTCAAAAGAATTTCTTATGGAGCTGGAGAGCATGTTATGCCAGTGTCACCAGTCACATTAAAAAGTTTACCAGACATTAATTTTTTCAAAAATGGAAGCTCCAATTACTTGACAAAATGAAAAGGTGTTGAGTAGTGTGTATCCCAAATTGACTAACCAAACATGAGATGATGTGCTTGATGGCTTTTAGGATAAGAAAATATCATGGGTTTGAGCAGGCTTATTTCTATTCAAAGAGGAAAGCTGATAATAGTGAATGTTTGCAATGTTTTTTGTCAAGCTTCTGTGGAAGATTGGTAACTTGTTTGAAGAATTGACAAAATAATAGGCACAATTGATACAATTGAAGGAATCACGATAACTAGGGTATTCCAATGCCAGAACATGCAGAACAACAAAGAATTGTCAGATTTGACAGTCCATATTAGCTTCAATGGAGTCTTAGTGGGTAGCAGTAAACTCAGTTACACCCGAACAAAACAAAACTATCAAGACTTGGGACCTGTATTATTTGAAAAAGAAAGTTCTTCTAAATTACACAATATTTATAGTTCTAAGGATCGATCTGTGTTCTAAAAATGCATGAAAATCTAACCACCAGGAATCAAATATTTTTGATGAATCATAATTCTACATATGCTTGAAATGGGAACAGCAATGAATTGTCATAATTTAAAAGCTCATCTTCATTAGAATGAAACCCTAGCGTAGAGCAATAAATTAACCTCTTCAAAAGACAGTTCTTGAACCAAAAAAGCAAAAGCAAAATTCACTACTCTACTTCAAAGTTCTAACACATTAAAAGATTACTACAAGTATATATTTAATAATTTATGGGACCAGACTACAGTACTTATTCAAACGAATGAAAAGATCTACTATTGCTTCAAGCATATATTTAAGTACCACTACAGCAATAAATTGTCATAATTTAAAAGCTCATCTTCATTAGAACGAAACCCTAGCGGAGAGCAACAAATTAAAGTCTTCAAAAGAAAGTTCTTGAACCAAAAAAAGCAAAAGCAAAATTCACTACTCTACTTCAAAGTTCAAACACATTAAAAGATTTACTACTACAAGTATATATTTAATAATTTACGGGACCAGAACTGTACTTATTCAAACGAATGAAAAGATCTACTATTGCTTCAAGCATATATTTAAGGACAGACTACTATACTACAAACAAATGAAAAGATTTAGTTAATAATATATACCTTTTATCTAGTCCATAAATAAAATGGCAGGTAAACTGACTATCCATTTCAAAACTAAAGTTATTGTGACAAATAAAATAGCCTTAAATTTGAATAGATTTTTCAAGAGATATATTTATGTGAGAAAGTAATTATTTACAAATGAATCAAGAGAGATATCCAACAAATAAACTACAAATGTATAATCCTGTTGGCACCCATTACTATTGAACATAGTGATACTGAACAAAAGGTAAGATAGCATTATAGTCTTCTTATAGAGAAACAAGAGGATTCATTCAACTATACTCGAAATACAAAGCATACACTTTCAATTCAATTCATATTACCTTGAATCTGTTTAATGAAATCAACTGGAAAACCAAGCAGTCACCCTCAATCAAACCATGTTCAATTGAGTAACCTCTCCATCCTGCACTGAGGCCAACCTTACCAGCAAGATAAAGAGTTTCAGTTTCGTCGCCATTTTCATCCTCTAAAATCATTCTTGTATTTTGTTTCGGTAAGTGTGTCTTGCAAAAGTCGGATGGAAGACCCTGTGCAAAGTAAATTCATCAGGGGTGGCCTTGGAAGCATAATTTTGTTATGAAGTCACTGTACAATGAAATTACAAAAAATTGCAAACATAAAATATTCATGACTGGTCATTGCTTGTTGCAAGTAAATACCAATCAACAAAATTTTCCTTACTCAACAAGACTTTAAGCTTAAAATAGGTATACTCCATGGGGGCATGGTGGGGGCCAGCTCCGTTTGGCATAAAAAAAATTTTAAAGTAACTTTTAAGAAAATAAATATTAATGAAAAAGCTGAAAGAGTGAGAAATCTCATTGCAAATCCATCAAGATGGCCTTGCAAACATGAAATCTTTATGAAGGTGACGAAAAAAATAGCCTTCAGTGTACTTGTTTGTTGCAAGCAAATATCAATCAACAAAAAAAAGTAAAACCCCTATTCAAGGATTTAAGTTTTAAATAGTACTATTCAACAGAAACTAGCAGCGATTTGCTCCATTTGGTGTATTAGATTTAAGAAAAATGCAACTTAAGTAAAAAACTTAATTAAAAATCTTAAAACAACTGAAAGGATGAGGATTGCCATTGCATTTACTTTAAAAAAAATTAATAACCATCCACAAAAACCACTTTTAAATTACAAGTTACAAATGAAATTTTAATAAATTTTTCATACCAGCCAAAACCCACTAGAAATGTGAGAATGTAACATGGGTTTCACGAATGCTGGGTAGGTGGATCCTAAACCAGATTCAATATTGTAAGCATGTTCAACTGCTTCTCGACTTGCTTTAACTGAGGCAATTGCATGTGGAAAGATTGATCTACGGCCATAGCTGCTAACAACATTGTAAAATATTAACATCTACAACCCAAGATGCAACATTCAATTTGAAAGTCAAGTAGCATAAAACCAATTGAGCTTACCTTTTCCGAAGATAAGGGATATCCACAGGTGCCTGCAAAGTCATGAGTCAGTTTTCTGCCAGGTCTACTACATACTAAAGAGAAATCTACATTATCCAAACTTCCAACTGTCATGCAGTTGTAAAATATACAAATATGCAATTATCTAAATGCTAAAACCCTTTCCTTGCTATGGGGATTTGGACAAATGTTCAACAATTTTCAACATCCATATCTGATGTCATAAAAATGCCAAGCAATTTTTCTATCCTAGGAAGCTTAGAAAAAATGAAGCTTGCACTTTAGACTCATTAATGTTAGCCAGATGCCTCTGGAATCCTATTACATATATTCTAGAGACCTTATAAAATATTCAATAAAGATTTAGCATTGTTTGAGAATTCAATGGAACTTTTCAATCCTGACAATTGTTAAGAACAAGAATTGTGTACAGCACTGGAAGCTACAAAGTTAGAGAGAAGCAAGGAGCAAAGGCTGGCACTAAATGACAATATGCACAATCTTTTCACCAAGATTCACTAAGTTTAGAAAGCTGCATGCCATTTGGGATCTTAAAAATTTAAATCTAAACAAAACATTAAGTTACAGAAGACATTTGGAGGTACTATTCGTTTTTTTTCATTTGACAATATATATAAATATTAAAATTACATTACCCAAATAATGATAATTGACATAAAGACACGAACCAATTGTTCTACATCCATATTTGCAGGTTCAGACTTAGAGAAAATCTTGGGGTTCAGCCGAACCTAGTGAGTACAAATGGTAAAGAATCATGGGCTATAGCACCCAATCAGAGGGTAAAGCACCCAAGCTCTGCCGATTCAGCCGAAAGTATTTGAGGTTTGGTGAAAATCTTTAAGGTTCAGCCGAATCTAGTGGCTACAACGGGAATTGTTGTAGTACTTTAAATCTAGTACTGGACTGCTCAATAACAGTGCTCGGAGTGTTAGATACTAGAATATTCATGTTTTTTGACAACTAGTTGCAAGCAGAGAAGGTTTAGCTATGGAGGAAACTCTGTAGCTAAGCATGCTCGAGCTGGAGTAGTACTGGGATGGGTGACCTCCCGGGAACTCCCAGTGCTTCACCTCTGTGAGCATCACCTAGATCCAATGAGTGCTAAGTGTTCCATTCATTCTCATGGGAAATGGATTCACTACTCATGAAACATGGGTCAACGAGTTTGACTCAAAAAAACTACACAGTTGAATCCTTATAGCAATATCACAATTTGACTTACTGTGGAAAATATCTCCTACTTATCAACTAAACCTAGTCAGAAGATAATGATAATGCACTGAAACCCTAGCAGTGCTCAATGGTATAGTGTTCGGAAGAGCCCTTCGAAAATTTAAAAAATCGAGACCTCGCACTCCAAAAGTATTTAAGGCTGGGCAAATCTTTTAAGGATACCAAACCTAGCAGGTACAAATTGTAAAGAATCATGTTATCAAGTGGATTATTATTCGAATATATATCCAGTAATTAAAGCACTGAATGTCAAAGTGCTCATAAGTTTGGGATATTCATGCTGTTTAACAACTACACCTAATCAGAAGCTAAAGCACTCAAACCCTCCAGTACCCCACACCACGTGGAGTCGTCAGAGGTGCCCCTAGAAAGCCCAAGGCTTGAGTCCTGGCGTGTCAAATGTCTTTCACTAACTACACACAACCACACTATATACTTCAGGAACCCAAACACCCTACAAAGGGTAGAAAAATTGCTCCAAAAGACAAGGGCAGTAGCCCTCTAACTCCATCATTAACTTTGAGGACCAATGATGTATACACAGAAGCTAAAACTGTTATCACCAGGAAAACTCGAGTACAGTGACAGACTGGTCCCTGTGAGTAATGCAACACCTTTACGAAGACTAGTCCCTGTGTGCAACTTGCGCATGTAGACATGCTCCATCATTTTAAAATGGCATCTCCCTATCCGTAACACAGTTTCCTGCTTATGATAGGTACACAAAGTGTGTATACTCTTAATAACATAGGAGAGGGGCATACCAATGTGGTTCCCACACCAACAAAGAACCCAAAAACACAGGGCTCTGCACATAAGTAACCTCAGAGAGCAGGCACCCAATAGACGCTATAATGCCCTTGTTCTATGTCAGCAAGCAAGCCCTACAAGTTAAGAAAGCCCCATTTGCAGGGTACCCAATAAACAGACCCCGTGACTATGTTTCAGTCAAATGCCCCATTTCTACTCAATCATCGCTCCCGGGAATGCGGAAGTTCTTCTAAACTGTAAGGCATTTGTCCCCAGATCCTACATTGCAAAGTTTAGCTAATCACATACTTACTTCACGGTAATCTGGAAGTGGGTTGTTGGCTACACGACTGGAGCGACGCACCACCACCGGTCCCTCCTCACTCCTCTGCTTCCTGGGATTCGAAGACCTCTATAAAAGAAAAACACGAATTTCAAAAAAGAATCCCCTCACAGAAACAGCAACATCTGTTCACAATACCGGCAAGCCAGAATAAAGGGAAGAAAATTTAATTTGTATTGAACCAATACAAACCTTTACAGACTTGGAGGCCGAATTAGAGACCTGTTTTAAGCTGGTGGCAAGTCCTGTGAGATTGAGCTCCTCCATGCGCCTCTTGTTTTCTTCCAGCCGCTGCCTGCGAACCTCTTCATAATCATTCTTGGAACCCATTTGGTTTGGCCTGCAAAATCAATAAGCCCGCGCTTATTTGGTTCGCAAAAGAGGCGCTAATACAGAAGAAACAAGCACCGCAACAAAATTATTTATAGTAGAGTCACTACAGTAAGCACCCCGGAAAAAATGGGATTTTAGTGCAAGCCACAGTATTCGGACGTAGATCAGCAGTGATTATGGTAAGATGGGGTGAGATTATTTATAAGGAAAGGCGAGATGAGTGTAAATCATCATTCATTCATCCGCTGGTTGCACGGAAATTTGACCGTTGAAGGAATGCGCAGACAGATTTTTGGTAAGAAAAAATTACAATTTGCATGCTCGAAAATATTTAGTAATGTAAAAATCTGTATATTTTATATAAAAACATATTTAATGTAATATTTTGAAAATTATCATCTGGCCGACAAGACATTTTGGGAGGTGGCGTAATTTTTTTGGCAGACCTGTTTTATGGAGATGATTTCGTAATACGAGCCCCACTAATTTTGCCATCACTTTTCTTTTCTTTTTTAATTGTTTTCTTCTTCTTTTAGGCAACCGCAATCCCTAGAGAAAATTTCAAAAATATTTACTTAAATTTGTAAATATTTTAGGCAACCGCAATCTAGGACCCATTAGAACCGCTTAAGACTCTTTAGCATCCTTAATGTATCCTAGGACCCCTTACCATACATTATGTATCCTAGGACTCCTAGGATACATTAGTGGGTAATGGGGATTCTAAGGGGTGTTAGGATACATTAATGTAAGTTGAGGGGTCCCAAGGGGCCTTAAGTGGTTGAGGAGTCCTAAGATACATGATATATCTTAAGACCCCTTAGGACCACTTATGACCCCTTACGACCCCTTACAGACCCTATTATCCATTAATGTATCTTATGAATCCCTAGGATACATTAATGTATGGTAAGGGGTCCTAATGAGAAATAAGGGGTCCTACGGAGTCATAAGAGATCCTAAAAGGACACAGGATACACTAATCTATCCTAAGACCCCTCAAAACCCCTTATGACCCCTTACAACTCCTTACCATACAATAATGTATGTTGAGGGGTTGTAAGGGGTCCTAAGTTATATTAATGTATCCTAGGACCCCATAAGACCTCATATGATCCCTTACGACGCTCATTAACCATTAATGTATTCTAGGAGTCCTATGATACATTAATGTATGTTTTCCGATAATAGGATATCTTCCTTGATTCTAGTCTTCTCGTTTCCTCTCGTCGATAAAAAATTTTGATAAACTTTGTCGATAGTCATAACCTTTTTGCCGATAAACTATTCTTTTCTGATAGTACTCTATACTTGATGTTAGTTCCCTATCCTTAATGTTAGTTGCCAAAAATGACAATCTTATCAAAATCATTCTTTAGCATGTAGATGATTTTTTCAAGTAATAATATCCCCCTTTGGCATTGATGGCAAAACCTTTCTATCACCATCCTTCTTATTGTTCTCCATTTGATGTGTTGTTCCCCCTTTTCATGTACTATATTCATCTTCTACTTTCTACTGCTTCATCACTCTCATTCTCTTATTACTTCCATCTTCTTCATTCTCCCTATTCTTTATTCTCTCATCTTCATTTTCTTATCACTCCATTGACAACAATGCTAAAGGCGACCAAAAGATGTGACTATTGTGGTGTTATTTTTTTCTACTCCTTTTGTCTGTACTTTTCCCAAAACTGTGTTCCATTTATCCTATAGGTGATTAGTCGTTGTGATATGACTCTTCATATTTATCCTTTTGTCTGTAGTATCTTTTGTATCATTCCTTTCTACTGTGCTCAGCAGGTTAGATGTAGCTTGTATCTGTTTCTGCATCATATCCATAAATATACTTATCATGCATGATTCCTCAATTGATGTACTATTACCTTTAAGTAGCTTCTTTGTGATCTCAGTCGCTATAGTTAATGTCTCCTTTATATCCTCCAGTCTCTCCGATAATAATTATGTAACTTCTGTCAATTTATTTATGATTCTGTCAGTAAATGATCTGTGTTGTAGTTTGCCTTTGAGTTCTGCTTTAAGATTCTAATTGCTTCTGATTGTGTCCACAAAAGTTCTTAACTGTGTTGTAACCGATTCATTTTCATCAACAGTGATTGTTGATAGTAAGCTTGAAAATGTGTCAACTATTCTCTTCATGATCTTATTCTTTTGTTTATGCCTTAAGTGTTTCTCTATAGTTGTCTTTTCTATGTATTTCTCCACATATAATAGCTTTTCCTTGTAATGTAGCTTATTTGGATTTTTCTTCAAAATTGCAAAGTTGGGTCTTTCATCTAAGTCTTCAATCTCTTCGCTTTCTGAATCTTTGTTTCTCTTCTCTTGTGTTGTTGTTATCATTGTCATAATTTGTAAAGTTCTTGCAACTTGTTCTTCCTTAGTTTTTGTTATCTCACCGATAGTGGGTGCTATATCGGTAGTATGTGTTTCTCATTTTGTTCATTGTATTCATTTGTATTCTTTGGTCTAAGTTGTTCCTCGAGATATTCATCTTCCTCTATACTTGTATCATCATCAAATTCATCATGTATTACAATAGGGTGATCTTTTTGTCCTTCAAATCTTGTCGGGGTGTCTTCTCTTTCTGTAGTCAAAATCATGTTCCATTTCTTTAATGCATCTTCTTCTACTTCTTTCTGGAATCTTGCTAGTAATTTGGCAGTTCTGCTCATCTTTAGAAATCTGTTTTCATATTTCGTCATCAATAACTTAATTTCTTCTACACTTGTTTCTGGCTTCGTGATGATCAAAGTTCTTTCTCTGCTTAACTTTTCTTTTTTTGCAGCTTCATTCCATCTGGTATTGATTTTGTCGAGTAATTCCTCATGAGTTTTCTGTCTCAACTCATTTGGAAATCTTCTGAATTTGTGAAAGTAAAATACTATGGCGTCTTCTATGATTTTCGTATCTTCTTTTGTCCATGTCTTGTACTTGATTTCGTGTATGTGTTTGATAGTTCCATGCTCTCTTATTCCTTCCACTAATTCATTAGCTATCCTCGGTATTCTTGATCTTATTTGTTCAATCTCAGGTTCATTTTCCTTCCTTTGTGTTCTTGTGCTTGCTTCTGTTGTTGATTGTCTTCTTGTATACTTCCTTGTTGTAGACTACGTTGTTCTGGTAGGTTTTCTCTGTTTAGCTCGCTTAATCTTTATCTTGACATATGTCTTAGGTATTGTAGTTGATTTCTACTTTCTCACTATACTACTTACTTCTTCCTTTGACTTCTTTTCTTCCGATATTATCCTTTTGTAAACTTCTTCATAGGTTCCAAACCGATTAGCTTCTATATCCTTAGGTTGATCCAACAATTTCTCAATACTTGTTATTAATTCATTCTTGTTTGCTTCATATCCAGTAGGTTGTAGCTATGAAGTTCATGGTTCCACTGCTTTAATTATGCATGATTGTGTGCTAACCAAAAAACATATATCTTTCTCACATTTCTTAACAATGTGAGGTGGTAACTAATATCTTCCATATATTCTAGTTTGAAATTCTCTAAAATAACTCCACATTACTGTACTATAGCTTCTTCCCAATTGTTCAATATATCTATTAATCTGATTTATACCCGGTTCACCTATTGCCCAATTTACTTTACCAATTCCAGGGAAATAGTTTTGTACATAGAAAAATATACATACCATTAATGCTCCAAAATTCAATCCTTGAACTTCTTGATTTTTATCGGATTCATCATCAGTGGATTTCTCATCATTTCGGCTAAGTCATACTTGTTTCCTTCAGTAAAAATATCATATGCAACCTGTAGTGCTCCTCCAGATATGTTGTCTAATTGATTTGCTTGATAGATCTTGTATCCGCTAACCATTGATGCAAATTTCATTTCTTTATCCACAATATTGCTTGCAGCAAAGGTTTTCTGATCTTGCTTTTATCTTACTATACCTTCAATTTCTTTTCCAAAATCCAGTTCCTTTACACATTTTCTTCCATTAGCCGATAATCCAGTTACTGTAAAGATGATTTCCTTTGTGATCTTGATTTGTTTATCTCCTTCCAACCATATATAGTCTCTGTGTACTCTACTTAATACACATTTAATCCATTCAGCTTCAAAATTCTTTGTTATGCGCACGATATGTGTCAGACTTTTATTTCCAGATGTTCATACTCTTCATTCAGCATTTCATTCTCTTTGTATAGTTCCTTTTAAGTTGTACTAATATCTTCAGCTCTGATCTCACTGTACTTGCATTCAATATAAGTTATGATGTCTTCAATCAATATAACTCTGCTTGGTAACCAAGACAGTGCTCCAACTTCATTCATTTCAGTTGCTTTCAGTGAATTCAATTGATATTCAGGTTCCTTCTCCTATGATCCGTCAATTAATACAATCTTCTCATGCATAATAACTGTTATACAATTTCTCAAGATTTTGATCGTCTAGCGATTACTTCTCAATCAACTCACTAATAAATCTTTTTTGTAAGATCAATTGGTAATGTTTTCTCAAGCTTGTTTTTGGATTTACTTTTCACAATGTAACTTTCATAAGATGAATGTCATTATATATAGAGTCAAGGTGTCTAATGTTCACTTTTACTAAAACACTTATTGCATGCCGACATTATTCCTATGTACCGATAGTAACACATATTCACCGATAATAATCTCATACAAAAAACTTCAACTTTTCTAAATTACGCATTGCATCTATTTATGCTAATTGAATGTTCCAACTCATAACTAATTTCAGAGAATAAATGATGATTCTAATAAAGTTTCAGGTCCCTAACCAATTACTTACTTGCTTAGTTGATGGTTGAATTACCTACGTCATTCGACACATGCACTTGAATTGATGTTTCGCCAGCTTCCTTCTTTACCCATATCCTCTTCATTTCCTCTTTGACTTGTTCTTGATTTACAGTTCTTTTACCTCTGATATCTCTGTCATTGTTGGTAGAAAACCAATATCTACAATTGTAGGTGGCATGACCAAACTTTGAGAAAATGTAACATGGTAGTGCAAGTGATCTCCATAGTCCAATTTTTACTTTTTTATTCCTTTTTTGCATTATAATGTTGTATGTCCTGATTTTCCACATTTAAAACACGTAACTGAGTTGTTTGTTTCTATTCTCCAATAGTGTACCATTTTCCTCATTATCGTTGTTCTGCTTCTGCACTCTTCATATTTATGTCCATAGTGATTAAATTTGTAACAATATCTATAGAAATTTTTCTCAAATGATCTAGTGATGGTTTCATATCTACATTCATATGCTCTATGACCAAGCTTGTTGTAGCTATAGCAATAACCATTAAAAGATGTGTTCTCAGTAGAATTTACTTGTTTACTTTGACAAATGTTTGATGTGTGACCATATTTTCCACAATTATAGCAAGTAGGATTGTAGGGTTTCTTCCCTTGTATGTCACTTGTTTCTCCAAAATTTTATGATTCTCTGATCTCCATAGTTTTGTTGTTGATATATCCCAATCTGGTAGTGTCACTTGGTTATCTCTAATTTTTCATTTGTTCATCAATCTTCTACATTCTTTGTTCCAATTTTGTGAGTCTTGCATTGATGCCTTTTTCAACTTTAAGATTTTTCTTCAAGTCTTCGTCCTCTTGCTTCAGCTTCTAAATTTATGCTCTTAGTTGTAAATTTATGTCACCGGTACTTTCTATCAGTTCTCTTTGTGCATGAATCTCTCTATTGTCTTTCCAGTAGTATGTCTTTTCTAGTAATTATTTCTTCAGCATCTCTCTTTTCTATTTCAAGAATTTCTTTGGCACTTTTGGTTGATCTCATTCTGTCTAGTATTTCTGTCATTCTCAAGGCTTGACTTTCATGGTCTTTCTTCGTCTGACTGACTTCTTCAAGTAATTCATTGTTATTTTTCAATAGATCAGCAATAGTAGCATCAACTTCCTCAGAATTGATACTTCCTTCTGATAGTCTGTCAAGGTCATCAAGGCTCATGTTTAGTTTTTTTGTAAGTTCCTTCCATTTTGAAAATGATGTCTTTAGCTTGTTCTTCAACTGATGGATTGTTTTATCAGCATCTTCTAGAGCTCCCTCCGACTATTTTTTGTACCTATAAATTTCCATTATCCTAGATCTACTCCAAGTTGTTAAAATTTTCTTCTAGAGAACCAATGTGCTCTGATACCAATTTTTGGAAAGATTCTTTAACTAAAGTAGAGTCAACATTCAAGGCGACTATCCATAGAAACAAAAAGACCTTATCTGGAATTGTGAGAACCAACAATAGTGACTTGAGAGAAGAACTTGGAGACTATGCCGATGAATGGGAACAAATACAGGAGGAAGAAAGAAAGTTAGATGAAGTGGTAGTGTTGATCGCTAGAAGAGAAAAGAGAGGTAAGGGTAATTTTGAAGTCAAATTACCTTTGAAATGTTTTTCATGTAACAAGATTGGTCATTTTGCATCTCGATGTCCTACAAGGGTTCCAAAGCATAAACCTAAGTTTTACAAATCAAAGTATTCAAAAGACAAGGAATGTTATTATGTTAGTGAAGGTGTATCTGATGATGATGTTGATTATGATGAAATTGGATTTATTGCTATTAAGGATGATGAATCTATACATGAATAAAAAGCCTTAATATCTTGTGTTGAAAAGAAATTTGAATGGGTTATAGATAGTGGTTGTTCACATCATATGACTGGAGATAAAAAAATAAGTTTGTGAATCTGAAAAGATATGATGGTGGTGTTGTTAGATTTGGTGATAATACTCCTAAGCTTATCATTGGAGTTGGATCTATTTCTTTGGATGGAAAAACTAATACTGACAATGTACTACTTGTTGATGGACTTAAGCATAATCTGTTGAGTGTTGGGCAGCTAGTGGACAAAGATTATCAATTGAAATTCATTGATAGGAAATGTTCTATCAGAAGTAAATCAGGAGACTTGATCGCATCTGGTACTAAATCTAGAGGTAATGTATTTGAATTGAATACATCTGAAGCTTCTTGTTTTATTGCGAAGGTTGATGACAGTTGGTTATGGCATAGAATATTTTGTCATGTTAACTTTGATAACATTGTGAAGGAAAGTATGACAAATGTTGTAAGAGATCTACCTAAAATTGTGAAACCATCTAACACTATGTGGAGAGAGTGTGTTATGGGGAAGCAAACTAGAAGCAGTTTTAAAAGAAAATCTTATTCAACAAAAGGGAAGTTGGATCTGGTACATACAGATCTATGTGGTCCTACAAGAACAAGATCTTATTATGGTGAAAGGTACTTTATACTTTTTGTTGACGACTTTTCTAGAATGATGTGGGTTACATATTGGAGAGAGAAATTTGAAGCGTTTGACAAATTCAAATTATTCAAAGCAAAAGTTGAGAATGAATCTGGTTTGAAGATAAAATGTTTGAGATTCGATAGAGGTGGTGAGTTTACATCATATTTATTTAATACCTAATGTGAAGAGCATGGAATATTCAGACAAACATCTACACCTAGGACACCACAACAGAATAGGATAGCAAAGCAAAGAAACAAGACAATATTAGATGTTGCAAGAACTATGCTACTGGAAGGAAATGTATCACATATTAATTGGAGAGAAGTTGTTAGTACTGTTGTGCACACCTTGAACAGAATTCAGTTCAGAAAAAGGTAATGCAGACATTAATTTATATTTAAGAATTGATGAAGATGGAATTTTGATCATAGAAGTTTTTGTTGATGATATCATTTTTGGAGGCAATGATAAGATGAGGAAGAAGTTCTAGTCTAAATAAATGGAAAATGAATTTAAAATGTCAATGATTGGAGAGATGAATTTTTTTCTTGGTTTGCAAATTATTCTGAGCAAGAATGGTATTTTTATATCTCAGACCAAGTATCTTAAGGAAATGTTGAAGAAGTTTGGAATGGAAGATTGTAAACCTGTTGGGATACCCATGGTGACTGGATACAAATTGACTAGTAATGATGAGACTCAAAGTGTTTTTCAAACAACGCACAGATCGATGATTGGTGGTCTATAATATCTAACTCACACTATAAGACCAGATATTTCCAATGCAGTTGGAATTGTGGCAAGATATCAAGCAGATCCTAAAGAGACACACCTTGCTGCTGTGAAAAGAATTTTCAAATACTTGAAAGGAAAAATAGAATATGGATTGTGGTATGAAAAATCAGATGACTTTATGGTGCGGGAGCACCCTAAGGTCTTCAAGTAGATCTTTAGAAATTTTGGCTTGTAGGTTGGTTTTTCCAACCATCCATGAATAAGGACCATTCTATAAATTCCCTAGTTTTTTTTTAGGTGTGATTAGAGTGAGGAAGATTAGGGTTTGTGTGTTGATTGAGTTTAGTTGATTCTAAGGGTCTAGAACCTAGAAGTCAACTCAAAAGTCAAATGATTGACCAAAGTCCCAAAGTGGGAAGATTTTTGAAGTTTTAATGTATTTAAGTCATTTGAGGTCAATTGGTAAGGTTTGGAACCAATTAGGACCCTCAAAGGCGAGAAAGTGACATTTTGACAAAAGTTGTCAAAGTTGTCATCACAACTTTTAAAGTTGTCATGACAACATTTCCTAGATTTTAGGAATCGACTCTTATGATGCCCAAATCCCAACCAGAGGGTCTAGATAGGTGAGATGGAAGTATATAAGGTTATTTAAACCCTAATCTGACAGAGAGAATTCATATTGTATGGACTGGTGTTTGAGAACAACTGATTTGCAGTGTAATTAAGCTACAGAGCCATCATCCATCACTTTTATGGATTGAATGGATTGAATGAAAGAATAGATAGTATTTTAAATGTAATTTTTGAGTTCTTTGTGGCATTAGATTAGTTATTAGTTCTTTCTAGTTAGCTTTTGTTTAAATTCTTGCATTCTGTGAGTTCACTGGCCAATTTTGGTCCAATCATGTAAAGAATGGCTTTTCTTGGTGTTCTTGTGGTTCAAAATCCATGACCACTTGGAATCAATTAGAGACTTGTATATAATTTTTAGATATGGCTTGTGGAGTGTGTGTGTGTGTGCAAGGGAAGCTTGAGAACAATCAGGCCCTAGGCGAGTACTAGCTATTCTTGCTAGGGTAATTGAACAGTGCAGAGGCAATGGAGGTTGCAGAGTGATTGGTATGTGCCAATCAAGGATAGAGGAGTGTAGGGGAATGAAGTGAATACCTTGTGATGGAAGGATAAGTTCTGAAGAACTCATTTGAACAATTAAAGAAACCTAAGAAACCAGACCAGTCTTCATGCCCTAGAAACCCTTGTTTTTAGGGGTTTGGTGAAAGTCCATTGTACGGAAAAGATAGGAATCAGAGACCTAGAAAATCTTGAAGGGGAGGAAAAACTCACAAAGAATATGCAATTTTTTTCTAGGGATGTTAAGGGTTTTTAGGACGAAAATCCCATTTTCAGTGATTAGGAGGGCTAATAGGCCTAAAAAGGCTATAAGGCCTAAAAGGCTAGTAAATTGAAACTCGATTGGGAAATGGATGAAAGATCCATAAAATTGGATCCATAGGGGTTGGTCTAGACCTAAGAGGAGTCAAGAAACCAATCCACAAGAAGTTGAAACCATTGGGGTGTTAGGTGATCAGGGAAGCCATGAAAGAGTAGAGCTATGGAGAAGGGTTTGTGAAGTGTTTGAAGTTGGTGGAGAGCTCCTAGTGAGTTAGGGGATCAGAGAAGCATCCTCTACTTAGGGTAGTGATAGAGACCCTAAAAGAAGACCATGAGAAAGGTCTTAGAGAGAGCTAGAAGGCTCTAGGAGTGGAGCTCCCCATCAAATTGGTATCAGAGCCTTTGAAAGGCTTGGGAGTGAATTAGTGCATGTCAGAGTGGAGTGAATCCATAGGTGAGAACATCATGGTGACCAATGCAAAGTTGGCCAAGGATTTTTCAGAGAAACAAATCAAGAATAGGCTTCTTGAAGAAGCAATGGAGGAAATGAAGATCAAGATGGTAGAAGTGGTAGAGGCTGCCAGCAAGTTGAGAGAAGAAATGCATGAAGGGATAGATAAAGGAAAGAAACCAGTAGAAGAGGAGGTAGAACCAGAGCCTGGCCCTCCTCTACCCGAGGAACCACTCCTCAAAGCACTCAAGGAATTGAGTGGGAAGGCTCTTGAAGGAATTCTAGTATTCTCTAGTAAGATGGACACTAAAATGGTTATGGAATGGCTTGAAGGGATGGAGAATCACTTCGAGTGTGATGGGATTACAGAAGCACAAAAGGTGAAAATAGCCAAGTCAAGGCTAAGAGTGCAAGCACTCACATGGTGGAAGTTCTTGCAGGAAGAAAGAGAGAAAGAGGGAAAGAAGCCCATAGTAAATTGGACAACAATGGTTGCAAAGGTGAAGGAGAATTACCTTCCAGAAGACTATGACATTCAACTGCATAAGAAGAGGCAGAACCTTAGGCAAAAAGACCTAGATGTGCCAGCCTATATCAAAGAATTTCAAAAACTTTGTCTTAGATCAAGAATCCAGGAGACAAAGAGCATCAAAGTTGCAAGATACCTTAATGGATTAAGGTGGAACATTCGAGAGGAACTTAGTCTCTTTACCCTGACCTCCATTCATAGTTGTTTTCAAATGGCTTTGAAAGTGGAAGAGAAACTCAAGAAGAGGCAGGATTCTAGTTCTAGAGGTAGAGGAAGGGGTAGAGACAACAAAGGTGGCCATAGAGGAGGTTCAAGTGGAAGAGGTAGTGACAGTAGAGGACAAGGGGACTCTAGATATTTAGAGCAAGGACAAGAAACAAGCAGTAGAGGTGGATACAATAACGGAGGAAGAAGTTATTACAACAGTGGCAAAGGAAGATCAAGAGGTTTTGGGAGAAGTTCTCACTTTTCTTCCATGAAATGCTACAATTGTGGATAGATGGGGCATCCTGCATATAGGTGTTCGGATAAACCAACATCCTCACAAGGGGAGAAGAAGATAGCTTATGTCCAAGAAGAAGATTGCTCTAAACAATCAGAGGTGAGTCTAGATTCAAAGAAAGGAGAACACATTATGTTGAGAAGAATCCTAATCAAGACACCCACCAAAGATGAGCACAAATAGAGGAGGGCTCTTTTTAGAGTGAAGTGCAAGATATTAGGGAAAGTGTGCAAGGTGATCATTGATTCAGGGTCAACAGATAATGTCATATCTGAGGAGGCAGTAGAGAAGTTGAATCTCACCAAAATCCCATATGTGTGTCCCTATAAAGTTACATGGTTGAATAAGGGTCAAACATCTTGGTGAATGAACAAGTGTGGGTAGAATTTGCCATTGGAAAGTATCAGGATAGGATACTATGTGATGTGTTGCCAATGGATGCTTTCCATTTGTTGCTTGGTAGACCATGGAAGTATGATAGAGAAGCTATCTATAATGGGAAAGATAACAAGTACTCCTTCAAGAAAAATGGGGTAACCTTGAAAATACAGTCTTTAATAGAAGAGGACATAGTGGAGAAGGCAGAATCCAGTGCCATGTTGATGAATGGAAAAGGATTCCTAAGGGATATGAAAGATGATGAAGTTGGCTATGCAATCTTGTTAAAGCCAAAGGAGGAGACTCACAAGCAAGCACCTGTGCCAAAAGAGGTGAGAGAACTATTGGATTAGTACACAGATATAATTTGTGAAGGTACACCAGCTTCACTACCACCAAAGAGGGAGATAAGTCATCAAATTGACTTCATACCAGGAGCATCCTTTCCAAACAAAGCAGTATACAAGATGACACTAGAGGAAAACAAGGAGATAGCCAGGCAGGTGCAAGAGTTGTTGGATCAAGGATTGATTAGGAAAAGCATCAAACCTTGTGTTTTCTCAGTGTTGTTGGCTCCTAAGAAGGGAGGTAAGTGGAGGATGTGTACTGATTCTAGGGTAATAAATAGGATAACTATCAGGTATAGATTTCCAATTCCTAGAATAGAAGACTTGATGGATTGCTTGGGGGGTGCTAAGTACTTCTCTAAAATTGACTTGAAGAGTGGGTACTATCAAATTAGGATGAAGGAAGGTGATGAGTGGAAGTCTGCATTTAAGACTACATAGGGGTTGTATGAATGGTTAGTTATGCCCTTTGGGCTTACCAATACACCAAGCATCTTTATGAGGGTGATGAATAAGGTCTTGAAGGACTATATAGGAGTTTTTGTAGTTGTCTATTTAGATGACATCCCCATATTCAGTAAAACCAAAGAGGATCATATGAAACACTTGGAGTTAGTATTGAAGAAGCTGCAGGAGGAGAAACTCACCATAAATCTTAAGAAGAGTGAGTTCATGAAAGAAGAGTTAGTCTACCTTGGCTTTGTAGTTTCCAAGGGTGATTTGAAAATGGATAAAGAGAAAGTAGAGGCTATATTGAACTGGCCTACTCCTAAGATAGGGATAGAATTTAGGAGCTTCCATGGGTTAGCCTAATTCTATAGGAAGTTCATTGGGAGGTTTAGTGAGATCTGTGCTCCAGTCCTAGAGACTATAAAAGGAGGATTGAAAACAAAGTTTGTGTGGACCAAGACAACTAATGAGGGGTTTGAGAGGTTGAAGAAGGAAGTGGCTACTCATCCTATATTTTTGTTACCTAGCTTTAGCAAACCATTCATTGTGGAGTGTGATGCAAGCAACATTGCAGTAGGAGTTGTCCTAAGCCAAGAAGGCAGGCATGTGGCCTTTTTCAGTGAAAGACTAAATGAGGCTAAGTCTAGGTACTCTTCCTATGACTTGGATCTATATGCTCTTGTGCAAGCCTTAAAGAAGTGGAGGCATTATCTATTGCCTAAAGAGTTTGTTGTCTTTACAGATAACCAAGCATTGAGTTACATAAACACTCAAGACAAGCTTAGGTTGAGGCACATAAAATGGATGGAGTTCCTACAGTCATATACCTTCACTATAAAACATAAGGAGGGGGTGCAAAACAAAGTTGCAGATGCCCTAAGTAGGAGAATACTCACCATCCAAGAGATACAGTTGCAAAGCACAGGAGTTGAAGGTTTTAAGGACCTATATGAGGGAGATTCAAATTTCTTAGAGATTTACAAAGTGTGCAAAGATTTTGAGAATCACTTTCGTAGTGAGTTTGCAGAGTATACATTGCAGAATGGGTTGCTATTTAAAGGCAATCAAATTTGTGTTCCAAAAGGTTCAATGAGGGAGAACCTCATTCAGGAAAAAACATAATGGGAGCCTAAGTGGACACTTTTTACTAAATAAGACATTAGACTTAGTGGAAAGGTTCTATTGGTGGCCAAAGATGCAGAAGTAGGTGAGAAGATATGTGGAGCAGTGTGGCATATGTCAGAAGGCTAAAGCCACTTCATCAAATGCGGGAGTTTAACAGCCATTACCCATCCCAAGTAGACCTTGGGAGTGCATAAGTATGGACTTCATAGTGGGGTTACCTAGGACTCCAACTGGTTTAGATAGTGTGTTTGTAGTGGTAGGTAGGTTTAGTAAAATGAGTCACTTCATACCATGCAAAAAAACACATGATGCTAGCTATATTGCCTACTTGTTCTTCAAGGAAATAGTGAGAATTCATGACCTACCAATGAGCATTGTTGCAGATAGGGATGTGAAGTTCATGGGTCACTTTTGGAAGACCCTTTGGAAGAGACTAGGCACAAACTTATCTCATGGATCTACCTATCATCCTCAAATGGATGGGCAGACTGAAGTAATCAATAGAGTTCTTGGGAACTTGTTTAGATGTCTGACAAAGGAATATGGACAAGGATGGGAGCAAGTTATTCCACAGGCAGAATTTGCCTGCAATGATAACACAAATAGGACTACAGGCAAAATTCCATTTGAGATTGTGTATGGGGCACATCCAAGGGGTGCGATGGAGCTCAGAGACCTCAGAGGATATGAGGGAGTTAGTGGGCATGCTGATGACTTCGCACAATCAATGAAGGAAGTACATGAACAAGTGTAAAAGACCTTAATGGAGGCCAATCAGAAGTTGAAGGCTAAAAGAGATGAGGGAAGAAGAGATTTGTAGTTTGAAGTGGGAGAGTTAGTAATGGTATTCCTGAATAAGGAAAGACTACAAAAGGGGATACCTAGTAAGCTACAGATGAAAAGAATTGGACCTTGCAAGATATTGGCTAAGTATGGGCCTAATGCTTATAAGGTGGAGTTGCCCAAGGACATCTCAATCTCTCCAATCTTAAATGTGAAGGATTTGATCAAGTATAAGGGGCCAGATATGGATGAGTTGTAGTACAATACAGAGGTGCATAAGGATATGGGAGAGTTTAAGACTCTGGAACAAGTCAAGCCACAAGTGGAAAGGATATTGGATTCAAGGGTGAAGAAGAAGACAAGACACAAAGTCTATATGGAGCACCTAGTGAAGTGGAGACAACAACTAGAGTCAAAATCCACTTGGATAGCTGAGAGTGACTTCAAGAAGCATGGAATTAGTGAGGATTTCATGACACCACAGGTACCTTAACCTTCTTGTTGCAGGGGGAGGATGGTGCAGGAGCACCCTAAGGTCTTCAAGTAGATCTTTAGACATTTTGGCTTGTAGGTTGCTTTGGCCAACCATCCATGAATAAGGACTATTCTATAAATTACCTAGTGTGTTTTGAGGTGTGATTAGAGTGAGGTGTGAATAGAGTGAGGAAGATTAGGATTTGTGTGTTGATTGAGTTTAGTTGATTCTAGGGGTCTAGAATTGAGAAGTCAACTCAAAAGTCAAAGGGTTGACCAAAGTCCCAAAGTGGGAAGATTTTTGAAGTTTTAATGTATTTAAGTCATTTGAGGTCAATTGGTAAGGTTTGGAACCAATTAGGACCCTCAAAGGTGAGAAAGTGACATTTTGACAAAAGTTGTCAAAGTTGTCATCACAACTTTTAAAGTTGTCATGACATTTCGTAGATTTTAGGAATCGGCTCTTATGATGCCAAAATCCTGACCAGAGGGTCTAGATAGGTGAGATGGAAGTATATAAGGTTATTTCAACCCTAATCTGATAGAGAGAATTCATATTGTACGGACTGGTGTTTGAGAACAACTGATTCGCAGTGTAATTAAGCTACAGAGCCATCATCCATCACTTTTATAGATTGAATGTATTGAATGAAAGCATAGATAGTGTTTGAAATGTAATTTATGATTTCTTCATGGCATTAGATTAGTTATTAGTTCTTTATGGTTAGCTTTTGTTTAAATTCTTGCATTCTGTGAGTTCACTGGCCAGTTCTGGTCCAGTCATGTAAAGAATGACTTTTCTTGGTGTTCTTGTGATTCAAACTCCATGACCACTTGGAATCCATTAGAGCCTTGTATATAATTTGTAGATATGGTTTTTAGAGTGTGTGTGTGCAGGGGAAGCTTGAGAACAATCAGGCCCTAGGTGAGTACTAGCTATTCTGGCTAGGGTAACTGAACAATGCAGAGGCAATGGAGGTTGCAGAGTGATTGGTATGTGCCAATAAAGGATAGAAGAGTGTAGGGGAATGAAGTGTAGACCTTGTGATGGAAGGAGAAGTTCTTAGGAACTCATTTAAATAATTAAAGAAACCTAAGAAAGCAGACCAGTCTTCATGCCCTAGAAACCCTTGTTTTTAGGGGTTTGGTGAAAGTCCATTGTACGGACAAGATAGGAATCAAAGACCTAGAAAATATTGAAGGGGAGGAAAAAACCACAAAGAATATGCAATTTTTTTCTACGGTTGTTAAGGGGTTTTAGGAGAAAAATCCCATTTTCAGTGATTAGGAGGGCTAATAGGCCTAAAAAGGCTACAAGGCCTAAAAGGCTAGTAAATTGAAACTCGATTGGGAAATGGATGAAAGATCCATAAAATTGGATCCATAGGGTTTGGTCTAGACCTAAGAGGATTCAAGAAACCAATCCATAAGAAGTTGACACCATTGGGGTGTTAGGTGATCAGGGAATCCATGAAAGAGTAGAGTTATGGAGAAGGGTTTGATGAAGTGTTTGAAGTTGGTGGAGAGCTCCTAGTGAGTTAGGGGATCATAGAGGCATCCTCTAGTTAGGGTAGTGATAGAGACCCTAAAAGAAGACCATGAGAAAGGTCTTAGAGAGAGATAGGAGGATCTAGGAGTGGAGCTCCCCATCACTTTATTTTACAAGCTTACATTGATGTTGATTGGGCAAGTAATGTGGATGATATAAATAGTACAAGTGGTGGAGCATTTTTCGTTGGGAAAAGGTTGGTTTCTTGGTTAAGTAAGAAACAAGACTGTATTGCTCAGTATGATGCTAAACTAGAGTATGTTTCTATTGCAATAAATTTTACACAAGTTGTTTGGATGAAACAAATGCTGAAGGACACTGGAATAATTTTTGAAGAGCTAGTGGTTATCCATTGTGATAACACTAGCACAATGAATATGTCGAAGAATCCTATAATGCACTCAAAGACTAAACATATTTCTATTAAGTATCATTTCTTGAGGGAGAAGGTAGTAGAGAAAGAGATAAGACTAGAGTATATTAGCACAAAGGAACATATAGCAAATATATATGCAAAACCTTTCCCAAAAGATGCTTTTGAATATCTCAGAAGCATGCTTGGGGTGAGAGCCCCTCCCAATGGTAATTGATTGATGTTGGAATGCATCAGTCCAGTGGCTTTCAGAGCTATATCATTTTCTGGACTTGATGTATGGATCTACTCCTCAGGGGGAGTGATCGTAGGAACCCTATGGAGCACATTTGGGTGATTTTTGCACCTAGCTGTTAGACATGAAGATTTGAAAAAGCTACACCTTACAAAATATTACAGATGATTTACTACTGTTTTGGGAAGATTTGTGTTGAGGATATTAAGAAGATTGTATTGAGAGAGAGAGAGAGAGAGTACTTTTTGGGTTGATGGATTTTCCCATATGTTTCCATCAATGCCAAAGGGGGAGATTGTTGGATGATATCAGATTTGGGTACTACTGATGTTGTTGATATTCATTTTTTGTCACCTATGTCAACATATGTTTCTATGGAGAGAACATACTAGTTATTACTACTGTATGATGACTGATAGAAGGGTACAGACACTGTACAGATTATTCAGAATGATCAAAGACAAGGATATGGAGACAGATGTGTGATGACCTTATTCCTAAGGTCGCTTGACTTAATATTTCATATTGGTGATGTTACAGATGTTTTAGTGAAGACTAGTTTATAGACTGTGATAGGGATGCTTGACAGAGCAAGTCTCTATGTTTTGGGTATATCTTACAGACAAAGATGTTACAGGTGATGTGAGCTCAAGGGATGATAGAAGACATATTGAGGAATATTTGTTGCTGATCGATTATCGTGAACATGTTGGCGACGTCACCTTTGGCATGTATTATGGAGGAGAGCTATTTGGGGTCGAATTCAGAGATGTAGCATGTATTATGGATTGTGAGCATGGATTGCGGATCTTGGAGTATATTTGATGTATTGTAATTGATGTTTACTTGTTTTAGGTATCGTGTGTATCTTAGCAAGGGGTTAAATAATTATTTGTATATTGGAAAAGCTTAATTGGCCGACCTAATCAATTATTGTAATAGGGTATATATGAGAGATCTTTTCTTTTGAAAATATGTATGTATGTATGATGAGAAGGTAATTGAAAGACAAAGAAGTGTGGAAGCTGCGAGGCTTGTTTGACTGCTGAATGTAGAGCAGAGTTGGTGATTATAATACTTCATTGGAATTGACCAAGCAAAGACAGTTGCTATCAAACAGTTCACTGGATTGTATATTTTCTATATACACTTGTTCGGATTGTTAATCCTTGAGGGTGGCTTTAACTTTCTTTGGGAAGTGTGCATGGGCAGTGAGTCCACTGTTACTCTTGACTCCTAACAGGGTATGTCCTCTAACAAGGACTATGTATTGTAATGTTGTAATAAGCTCCTAACAAGGCAAAATATTTTAACATGGATACTACACTCTTAGTACATCATTTGTGGGTGCTAATTCCCATCGGGGTTTTACCTTTAACAGGGTTTCCTTGACAACAAGTATTGTGTTATTGTGTTGGCAATTATTGTGTTATCATTTGCATTGAAGTTTTGGTTTATAAAGTTTAAAGTTTACTATTTTGTATCACAACTGATTCACCCCCCCTCTCAGTTGTGCTTGTGGACTGTTATTCCTAACAGATCTAACGACTAAGAGTGATTGAAGGAAAGCCTAATCAAGGAGATTAAGAGGCAAAAATAAATCTATTTAAAGGATGAATTCGAAGAACATCAAGGCTGGCAAGTTGAAGAGCTAAAGTGCTATCGATTGATGCAGTGAAGAGCAAAGAAATGAGAATTCCAATCCAGGGTAGAGATTGATGAAGTGTTGATGTCAGTAGTCACATAGAGTGCATAAGGGATCTGATAAAGAAAGAGGTATTTGCAGTTTTACAGATCAATTATATATTGTTTCTTATTTGCATTTATAACATAAAAACTCTTAACCCAGTGGACTTAACAAGTCTTATTGTAAATCCTTGAGAAAGGTGACATTCTAACAGAGTGTTCAAAGCCCTTTAACCAGGCCACTCCTAATAGGGTGAAGATCCTAATAGATCTGAGGTAAATCCCCTAACAGAGTCACATATAACTATGTGCATTGTAATCTTTAACAGTATTGGATTTTAACCGAGCATACTTCATAAGAGTATTTTCATTTTGTGGCTGACAATTCCCATTGAGGTTTTTCCCAAATTGGGTTCCCTCGTTAAATCTGGTGTTATGTGTGTTAAATGATTCATGTGCATGATATTTACACATACATACACATATGTGCATGTACACATACATACATACACATACATGCATGTACATACATACACATACACATACATACACATAAACTTACATACATATATACATACATACATACACATACACATACACACACATACACATACACATACACATACACATACACACATACACATACACATACACATACACACATACACATACACATACATACATACACACACACATACACATGTATATGTATACACATACATATGTACATACATACATACACATACACATACACATACACATACACATACATGTACACACATATACATACACACACACACACATACACACACACACACACACACACACACATATATATATATATTGTATCACACACATACACATGTACATACATATATACATGTACACACATACACATACACATACACATACACACACATACACATGTGTGCATGTACCTACATACGTGCATATACATACATACATGTACACATACATACATACACATGTACATATGTATACATATACATATGTATACATATACATATGTATACATGTACACATACACATATACATACATACATACACATATAGATACATACATACATACATGCATACACATACATACATACATAAACACACATACACACACATGTATACACCTGTACACACACATACACATGTACACATACACATACATGTACATACATACTGTGTTCCCGTTTCGACCACACATTTGTAAGTACAATGCAACTAATCTATGAAAGGAAAGAACAAATGTTACCAAGCCTTCTTATTTAGACTATGTGAGATTATTCTATTGCATAAAAGGAAACTAAGCTATGAAATGAGGCTATGAATGCTAAAAAAATGCAACTATGAAAGCAAATATGAAAGCTATGATGAAATGCAATAACAAGTCTTCAAAGCTTGAATGTAGAATGTCTTCAAAGAGCTCCAAATAACCTAGAAAACCTGCAGCATAACTTTAGCATGAAAACCTAAGATATATGAAAATGAAGGAGAGAGCTCTCCTTTTATAAGAAGTGAGATGAAAATGGACCATTGAGATTAAGAGGCAAAAATCTTAATCAAGGGTGGAGGAAAAAAGAAGCTTGATCCTTGTGCACAAA
>MU226542.1:2170211-2189019 GCA_018584345.1 Thuja plicata
AAGGATCTTGAAGGAAGATCACACCACCATGATGGCTAGATCTAGGGTTTGAATGATGAGTCTTGAATGTTTGAACCTAATCCCTTCAAAGGCTTGGAAGCTTGAATCCTTGATCTTCAATGGAGAAATTGAATTCTTGAGAGGAAGACTTGAACACCTTGAAAGCTTGGAAATATGTAGAATAATGGATGCTTGAATGTCCTTTGAATGCTTAGTTTCCTTAGCGCTTGTTACTTGATAATGGTTAGAGAAAATGAGAGGAGAAGGCTCCCTTTTATATGAAACTAGGGCACAATATTCTAAGGAGGCCAACATAAGAGAATTAAATTCCAATTAGACCCATGCCCCTAGAAGAGGACCTATATTAAATATAATTTAGGAATCAACACTTCGGAACCCGAAACAGCCGACTCAGAAGCGGGAAAAATAAATTTTGGATGACCCCCGGCAGCCGACAGGCTTCTAGATTCAAAAGGGGGACCCTGGTCAGGGTCAAGGTCGACCCTAACCTAGGTCAAGGTCGAGGTTGACCTTGACGCACGGGGTCAGAACCCCTGGAAAACATGCCAGGTGGGGTAGAAGGTGCCCGGAGAGGCCCAATCAAGGTCCTAATCTGGCACATAAGCAAGGAATGATGTAGAAATGGGAGGATGATATGATGGAGGTAAAAAACATCCCCTAAGGAGGACTAAATATTCTTAACATGGAAGTGCTTCCATTTTAAGATGATACAACACACACACACACACACACACACACACACACGTCTATATAGACACACATATATGTATAAATATATTTATATATATAATTACAGTAACACACACACACACACACACACACGGTGACAACTATCTGGTAGATATACTTATGTGAGAGGATCCTCTTTTTCTTTTTGTAGATGCCTAAAATTGTCTCTTAACATTGTAATTGTTTAGTTAATTATATTTGTTATATTCTCCCACTTATTTAATTAAATTAGGTTCACTATTCTATATTATTTAAATTTAATTTAAATACCTCTCCTCAAGTATATTAAATTCTATTTAATACCTTCCTTACATTAAATTCTCCAATAAATAAATTTTAATTTATTTATTCCTCTCACATGTTAATATTCTTCTAAACCACAACTAGTCTAAATTTAATCCTAATCTAGGCCTAGATCCTATCCTACCTCGCATCACTCTCAACAAATAAACCTAATTGCTAATTAAATAAGGTTAATTAGGCTAATTTTAGGATTCCTTCACCCATTAGTCCAAATTATTTTCTCAAAGGTGTGAGCAAATTGCTAAAATTTGCCTTTTCAAAGAGTTCTAATTTTTCTCAAACAAGGTATCTTACAACCTTGATGACATTTTCCTACACTTTCTAAAAGTGTTCATTAGACCAAATCTATGACTTTTTCTTACACATCTATGACAAATCTCTTACATGTGTACTTGAAGTACACATTGACTCATCACATCTCAAGTTTCTCACACATGTGTGAGCAAGCTTGGACTCTTACATGGCTTATGTGTCCCTCGTGTGGCACATATGTGGATGCCACACACGATCCACCTCACCCAAGCCCTCCAAAATCCTATAAGTAGGAGCCTTTCCAAGAGTAATACATCCATTATTTTTGCATTTATAGTTATTATGTTAGTTGTTAGCACTTTTTCTTGCAGTACAAACTTAATGTGACAGTATACTTGTATACTTGAATGAAAAATCCTATTTCATGCAAGAGAAAGGATAATTAATGAGGGTATTAGATAACATCTGGGGAAACTATTACCTCCTTTTTTGAGATCCACCAACTCGGGCAGGTGTTACCTATGGATGATTACCGGATGACAATATATTTTAAGTGGATTATCTTCTTACTAATTTGTTGAAATGCCTTTTAATGAATCAATAAATAGATGACTATGCAAATGACTATGAAGATTCTGATACAGAGTTTAATGATCCAAACTAGTATTTTGACAACAACAAGTAGTAATGCAATAAGGATTCTCATCCTTCTTCCTTTTTCAGTCCTTGTGAACTTCAGGAGGGATAACCTATTTTGATTCTCTCTTAAAGGAATCAACAAACTGAATTGTATTCCTTAAACACAATTGCTTGAATGGAATATACATTTGAAATGTAAATGATTGGATAAATTAAAATACTGGTTGGATAATGAACAACTACTTAGCCAACTATAAACCAGTGCCTAATCCTTGGGCTATGAGTCAATATATGGTATAACTCCACAATAAGGTGATCAATAAAATACTTGCAATAAAGATAAAATTCCTTACAAATTATCCTCTTTCTACTACCATGTCATCAGATCCTTAAACTAATGCTAAGCTCTCTGGGGTCACTTGAAATAATTAATCCTTCCTTGAAGGAGCTCACAAATGACTGCACAACCACGTTGTGATCAATATGTCTAAGTGCCTTACAAATAAACATACAAGAACTTTAACATAAATGAAAAGAGACAACCAAGATGCATAAAAGAGTTTGCAAAATATTTGTATTAATGTCTTAAAGCTTCAAATACATTCAAATAGACAAATAGTGCAAAGGCTCAGACAAATTTTAGTAGTCTTCCTTGTAACTCTATTTCATTAATTTCCAACTCCTTTACAAAATGATACAAGAGCTCTATATATAGGCTTAAACCATCTTGGAATCCTTAAGATAAGGATGCAACAAGCTTCAGACGGTTTAAAGACCTAACCCTAAAATCTATAAAAGACAAAAGATAGGAAAACACCAAGCGGTGGAAGGACAAAGTTGAAGAATAAGATCCGGTTTGCCTTTGTCTTCCTGTGGATACTGGCACCTTTGTCTATATATGTTTAGTATAGCATCTGATATCTGTAATGAGATTTAGTGACCGCCAATACAGGCTAACTTACACTAGTCTTTAAGATTGTTAACCTTCCTATGCTCAAAGAACATGTGCCATGTGTCCTCTACTTTGTATCCAAGATGTATAAATCAATGTCAACAACCTTCCTCTTCATTGGTTTTGTCAATGTATCCCATGCCATGAACTTTGCATCAATTGGCCAATTAAAGTTCTGAATATTCTCAAGCTTTTTCTTTAATTTGTCCCACCTAGCATCTGTAATATTCTTGACATCTATTACAAACCTATTAAAGTCTGTTTGTGCCTTAAAGCCTCATCCAAAACTTTACTATATCTCTCCATATCCAACTCACCATTGTCAGAGATATATACTTCTTTACTAGGCATTACATTATCAAACTCTGAGATCCATGCTCCTAGTGGCTTAATCTGTTTGTCTTCTGCCCTTATTGATGACACAAATTTATTATAATCTGGCCCAAACATCTACATTCTAGCCTCAATCTGATTTACTTTACCCTTAAAAAATGATAAATTGAATCCCATCTATTCTATCTCCTCTAACACTTGGACTACTATCTCCGGTAGATTTGATCTTAGGGTTTGCAAGGATGCTAACCTCTTAAATATACTTGTTCTTACTGACCAGGTAGCATAATAGGGATTCAAAATTGCAACAAAATTATTAACCTCAGCTTGGAGGCCTGAAAGCTTACCATATGCATCATACACCACATCATCTTTATCTTTTATTATCTTTATTTTGTGCTACAATATCTCTGTTAATGCACCTAATACAACTTCATTGTGCTCTTTGACCACTTGCTCTGTTTCCACTGCATCAAACTCTGTTTGGATCTCAACATCCATTACCTCTTTAGGTTTAGCAGGGGAAACCTCAGGTTTTTCCAACAATTTTTGTGTCAATTCATCAATCAATTTTTCTTGTGAGCTGATCTTGATAAAAAAACAATTCTCTGTCTTTAACAATGGCACTTGTTTCACCAGCCAATTTATTGAATATCTCAAATAATTGGACATTCTTAGCCTCATTTAATTGTGCAATATGTATTAGCACTTGGGAAATTTCTAAGTCCCCCCATGTTTTGGACAGACCAAATGATCTTGTCTCCTTCCATTTTTTCTTGTATATCCAACACAAATGGTTTTTGATCTTTTGGAGCTAGGATCCACATTGCCAGTGCTTGGGATTTTGGATTGTATCCAAATCCCTTGATCATCTCACCAAATTGGACTTCTGATGACAATTTAACATCAATCTGCTTCCTTATCTGGTCTATTATGAAGGCCGAGGACAAATCCCATCCTTCTACCAATAATATGCCACTAGATTTTAATAGTTGTCTGTCTTCTTCAAGAGTTAGTTGTTTTAATTCAGGATCATAGTCCTGTAACTCTTGCAAAGCTTCCTTGGTTACTGGGTCACCTCCTACCAATTGCAACTTTTTACTCACCTGTTGTTGCTTATTCCAAATAAGGAAGTCCTTGAATTCCTTAGTCTTAATGAAATTATCATCATTTAAAAATTGTTGCTGATGTAGCACTCTTTCATTAGTGCAAGTTAAAAGAGGCAATTCAATTTCCTCTTCACTATCCTTTTGTAGCCTTTTATCCTACCTTATTTGCTTTCTAAGCTCATGGTCATAAGGCCTATCTCCTGTGATAAGGGCATAAATCCTATCCTTTTTCTTCTCTTTCTTCTTCTCATGAGATGGCTCCCCTGTTTCAATCTTTTGTCTCTTTGGCAGGGGCTCATTTTTAACCTCTTCCTCAGGGACCTGTGTTAGGTCAATTATATTTTCTCCCTGTTCTCCCTCTACTTCTCTTGTTAGCTGTCCTTCAATTAATGGCTGACCCATTGGAGGGGGGCTAGGTATTGAGTACTCTCCTTCACTATCATCATCATACTCTGATGATGAATGTCTCTTGCGGCCCTTCTCCGGCACTACAAGTACAACTTCTAATTTATTTCATAGGAGAGTATGTGAATTTATCATGACATCTAGCCTCTTTAAGTATGGCATATCTAGGAAGATACCCTCAAAAGTAAGACCCTTTCTCTTGACCTGTCTCTCTAGGTCCATCAGTTCATTGAACTTACTTGCCCTTTGATCAATCTCCTCACCATCCATCATATTTATGATGAGGTCCTCCTCCATGCATTTCTCATGTTCTTAGTTAAAGGGAATGGTAGGAGTCAAGAGCTTCCTAACACTTAATATAAACCCCTCTGTGTCTACAAATCTACACAGGGCAACATTCTTTCTATAATGGCTTATCCATTGATTTATCGACTCTTCTGCCTTCTTGCCAATTGTGAAGCTAAATATCTTGAACTATCTTGGGGTGAAGGTACCTTTTCTATGAGGAGCTAAGTGTTCCTTGTCTTTTAGAATCAGTTGCCTGATAAAATCTATTGCTACAATTCTGGGTGGCACATAGAATGGGAGAATGTGGGGTGGGTAATTGCAACCATACACCCTTATCAAAGTATAATTCTTCTCATAGAAGAAGTCTCCCCAATTATGATCTCCTAGCCACTTGTCCACACACTGGCATGACCTTAATAGCTACAGTACCTTTACTGGCAGTCTGGTCTTGTTCACACCCAAACACTTAAGTATTGGATAAACTATCCAATTCTCAAAGGCAAAGAGCTCCTTCTCCCTGGAGGTGTAATTCAACACTCTCAACCAAAATTGAATGGGATTAGGTTGGCCCTGATGAAACTTCTATGGTCTTAAACATTGACAATTCATTATAGGGAAGTTGTATTATAAGATTAAATACATAAGAATAGAATAATGCATAAATCTAGGATGGTCCTTCTTGTTCTGTATGTCAACAAACCCCTGGTGCATTTGATCTATGATATACTAGATATAATCATAGTTGGAAGTGGTATGAGGGCTCTGCATATGCAGTACCATCATCAGAATGTCTGAAGTAATTCTCTTTGCTCCTCCATCCTTTCCCAATACTCTGCATAATACATAGGAGATGTACTTCACATAGAAGTTTAGGTCCTTTTAGTAGTATGGGGTATTCCCTAGGATAGGTGCTATGTAGTTCTTCATTTTACTTGGTACATGATGCTCTTTGATCAATTTGGATGCAATGCCAGACTCTCTGGTATACCTATTCTCTAAGCTCTTCAAGTTTATCTTAGTGGTCATGGGATAGTACACATTGAAAGCCTTCATGAATGAATTCTTGTCTAAGGTTACTAAAGGCTTTCCATTGACCTTTTTGATGGTCTTAGTGAGGACATCATACCTACTAGCCAATTCTAAAATAAAATCAACATCTACAAAGATGTCAGGAACTATTAACCTGGCTAATTCACAGTTCCAAACTAACATAGCCTCATCACTATTATTAAAAAAGTAATTGAACAGGGAATACCCGGATGAGCCTGGAGTTTTTGCATCTCTAATAAAACTCAAATGATCAGTAAGGATATCAACACTTACCTTTCTATTCTGGCTTGAACCTGGAAGCAATGTGAGAAATTCATCTGAGTAATTTCTTTTTTCCTTTTGTATCATCTTCGGCATCACCACTTCTCCCACTGATCAAAGCTACACTCAGTGCTTGGCTCATTTTTTCTCTCTGTTTTGATCACACCTTTTTTCACCAATATTGAAACAAATCTTCTGCAAACCCTTACCGCCAGTTGTGAATTTCTTTGTAATTTGAACCTCTAAACACTTCAAAGACCACCAATTATGCTGCTTTTTGAATTCTAGAGTAGATAATCACCTCATTCAACACTTACTACTTGGAAATCTTACTCTTCTCAGAAAATGCTGATCACAAGTAAAAACTTAGGCTCTGAAAACTTGAAAGCTGGTGAAGTGAAATGATTAACTACAACTTCTATTTATCTCAGAATCATCAATGCACAAATAATTTATGCAAATTCAGTCATTTTTGGCTTCAATTCCTTGTGCCGTGAAATTAATTTCCTTTCTAGCTGTAGCCACTAAAAATGACGGGAAATCAAATTTGAATGATTTCCTTTCTGTTAAAAACCCTTATTATATTTGACAAAGTATCAAAATCCAATCTGATTAGCTATCATGAATACAGCTCAGCTACCTTTTCCAATGTGGCATTTACCTCTTACTTCCCATCGGCCAGCAATTGTACCTCTTGGCACTGTAGAAAAGTCATAATTTTAACTTTGATTACCTTTCTAGCGACCTCGCGACTACATGTCTCCTTATCGCTAGGAAAATCCCTCAAATGTGGTTACTTCATGAGACTCAGTGACTAAAGCCTTTTATAACTCCTTTTAAACCCTTTGGTTTTCATTTAGAGACTTGGCGACTGCACCTTTATCTCTTTATCACTGAATGATCTTGACTTTTCAAACTTTTTCTGGCGATCACCCGACTACCGTAGATCTTCTTTTATTTGCATCCAATGGTTTATGCCAAGTCTCATGATTCTTAATGAAAACCCTAATATATCATAAGATAATGCGACTGTTATCTCCAAGTTGCTAGATTCTATTTGGAGACCATGCGACTGAATAACTTATAACTAATGCATACCTTTTGAACAAGTGTCTCATCATAAACCTTGTCTCTAAATCCCTGTAAAAACTTTGACTTTTCAAATTCCCCTAGTGACTTGACAACCACCGTTAGATTTACTTTTGATCTGAGGGCTGTCGCTAGATCTCATGATTTTAAACTTAACTCACAATTTATACTGAGACTCCGCAACAACATAAACTTTGAAACTCAACTTTAACCTTAGTTTGTCCAGGAGACATCGCGACTATACAAACTCAATGTCGCTTAATAATTTTGAAATTGTAGGGTTAATCCAGAGACCTTCCGACTACCATAAGATTTAACTTCTGATCAATGGTTGTCGCTGAGTCTCATGTCTTTTGTCTTAACTCATATTTTATTCATAGACAAAGAAACTGCAGTGAATTTTTAACTTTTCAACTTAACTCATAACCCCAGGTTACTTTTGGAGACAACGCGACTGAGTAAACTCAAAGTCGCCATAAAAAATCATTAACCCTGATCTCATCTAGAGACAATCTGAACACAGTTGGATTTACTTTGCATCGGACGATTGTCTCTAAGTCTCCAAATAACTGAAGGCATATTCCTTTTCTACAGAGATAACCTGACTAAAGGGAAATCGCTAAGTCTCTTAATGGAAAAGAATATTTGGATTTTATAAAGAGACTTGGCGACCACATAATATAACACATGCTTTTAAGTGGCTTTTAATTTATGATAAAGTAACTTCAAAATAGAAGGTTTTTCACAGAAATAGGGCTTTTTGACATTTTCGAGCATAGATGACCTCAGACTTAGGGTTTTTTGGCATTTTTGACTAGGTTTAGGGCTAAAAAATTAATTTGCAGAGATATAAGCAGTTTCAGACATGACTTTCAACCTTCTGAGCATATGAATGACAGGAGACTTCAAAATTTTATAGGGCAGACTCAAAAACAGGAAATACAACCAACATTAGTATTTATCTATATATCTTTCATGCATTTGGAGCTTTTATACTAACATTTTTGGTAGTTTTTGCATTTAAATTATGGTAGTTAGATCTCATTCATAGTTCTTAGTTTGCATTCACTTCTAGATTCTTGCATTTAGTTCGTGTCTACTTCTCATCTTTCATTAAATGCTTGAGACTAGTTCTCTATAACTAGTTCTTGAGATATCCAATATCATTGCATCTAGTTTGCATTTGTCATTTCAATCATTTAATTGTAGTGGGATTTAAAAATTGTGTTGGGAGAGCACATCCAAAACCCTCTCTAAGAGCAAATCAACAAGGCCTGGGTGCCCTTGTTTGGCTCATCGGAGGTTATGGTGGAAGGCTTATGTTTTGGAGTATGCTTTGATATGTTAATGTAGCTTACATGATTTATATCTCTAATGTTTGCATGTTTGAGCATTCTTCCAACAAGTAGATTTTCATCATATACACTTTGGCACACCCGGTGGGATCCACATCCCTAAAATTCAAACATTTTATCAAAATTTTCATAGTATTTTGGAAACTGCCATGCAGAGTCGTCTTCACATTGGAATGGTTAACTACACACATTATCATCTACGCAAATCGTCGTCTCCACCTAGGTTGAACATAAACATAAAATTTTAAAGTTTTAAAGCAGTTTTTTGAGATGTTTCAGGTTTTTGCTCTCAGGTTTCTGACAGGACATTGATTTTACAGAGTTTAATGTTGTTTAATTTTTTCAAAAAATAACTTTTCATCACAGTTAATTAACCTTGGTTTTCTAAACTATTGTCTGGGTAGGTTGACCGCGTCTCCACCGATTGTTGTTTGTGCCTAGGTTCGGTCGTCTTCCCTCATAGAATATCATGTTGTCAGGTATACTGTTTCTGGATTTTTCATACATTGTTGTCTGTGATCTGATAGTCATCTGTGCTTGTTGACTGTTGTCTGCACCAGTTGATTGTTGTTTGCACATATGATCATCTGCACTCTCTAATAGTCATTTGCATCCTCTGACAATTGCCTTCAGTTTTAACTATCGTCTGCGCAGATCATTGTCTGTGACTCGTAACTATCGTCTGCGCTCTGTTCTAAACTTTTTCTATTTTGCAGAAAAGTTTTGTGTCACTGATTTTATCTGGGTTTTGCAGCACCTCTAATATGAAGATTAATATCATAAACTACTAACCTTTTTTCAGTTGCAGAATGTTGGAAGAAGAAAAACAACAAACTACTCACTGATTTTTTTGTAGGTTGCCTAGGAGATACGAATAGACATTGTGTTTTCCTTAATCTTTTTTAGGCACTTTAATTTAGGTTTATTTATAATATTTTATTAAGTGATAGGGGAGTATACTCTTGTTTTTTTAAGGCAAACAAAAATCTAGACTGATTTGATAAAATATTAGAAATGAACCTTGGAAAAGAACAAAATATGTTTGATGTGTTTGGGAGAAAACAACATCAGATAGGAGAGTGCTCTTTTCTCCTTGTGGGAAAATCAGAAATCTAGACTCCTTTCATTGCCAATCCATGCTCTTGAATTAATCCTTTAGTTGGGCCTACCGATTGAGGTAAAACACTTTGGGGAATGACCCATATGAGAACGAGGTGTAAACCCACCACTCCAACTCACGTTAAAAAAATTTACTTCTTGGGGTTAAAGCCTCGAAATTTAGATATCTTTTGAGCTTATACACAACTCACGCCTATCATAAAGTAGGGCCGCAAGGTCTCAATCATTTTTACGTGATTACTTGTGCCAATGTGTTTTGTGGGGTTGCACGCCTCAATCATGCTCGCGAGGACACAAAGGACATATTCAAATAGAGACCTGTACTAAGAATTGTTAAAGTAAAAGCCTACCCGATTCACCCCCGAAAGCTTGATAATATTTGTGCAAAGAGGATAGTAACATCCCCAAGATAATTACACATTTATGCCATCTTGAGTGTTTGGAGTTGGCTAATAAAACATCATGACTATAACCATTGCATGCTTGGTGATGACCGTATTTTGATTAGTTCTCGTATGTGTGCCTACGTTTGCGGGTAAATATTTTCAAGCTAATCCAAATTTTGTAGGTAGGCAATGCTTGAGGGTTTTTAAAACATTGGTGACTTGAACATACACAAATTTTCCATCAGTTAAACTTTTTATAATTGATTGTATCCCTCAAGGTTGGTTTGTCCCTTGTTGGATTATTTTCAGACATATGACTGCTATTTTTCTAGTTTGAATGCTTGAAAATTGGTTCTTGCCATCGAACAATTGACCAAAAAATAGATTGGAAGACCTTATCGATCAAATTTCATAAAAAATTGCTCTAAATCTAAACTATTATCTCCGACCTAAAACTGTTGTCTCTAACCTTGAATGGTCATCTTTGCAGATCATCGTCTGCGTCTGAGAATCATTGTCTCCACTTGAAATAGTGAGCTATTAGACCCTGTAAAGCATAAAAAACCTTGATTCCTTGGAGGATCCTAAAATCATTTATCACAAAACATTCATTCACTTGATTAAAATCAATATTCTCTCCATGGGACATGACTGATTCAGGAAAGCATAAGAAAGTCAAACTCCCAGTTCCCCATGTCTATAGAGAGAAGAAAGAAGCTGATAGAAATGCCAAGGAATATCAACATATTAACAAATCTATTAAGAAAGAGATCAAATATTTTTAGAAATTTGACACTATTTTCTGCAACAATAAAATTTCCCCTGTCATGGCAAAGAATCATGTGAATCACACCTTCGTCCATTTCGAGAGATACGATTAAGCCTTTTTTATTGACTTTAGAATCCCGAATCAATTCACCACTTCCTCATTATCACAAGATCACCATTTCCTTCTTGGAACAAACAAAATCAATCATTTCTAGACTTTAATCAAATCAATCAAATCAAATATAATCTTTCACCCCTTTATTGTCATTAGGTTGAAAGATCATAATCAAAGTGTTTCAAACCTTCATCTCTAGTAAACACATTATTACTTGTAGAACATCAATCCATCTCAAGCAATCAAATCCATTGATACTGTCTTATTTTTCTTGGGATCATAGGTCAATCACCAAGTAGGATAAGACATTATCCAAATCAATCCCTTATGTTTACATTATCATAAGGTCTTCTCTCACCCATGTTTTCATCTAAAAACCTTCAAATCCAGTTTAAATCAAATCAATCAATCAATCTTAATCAATTCAATTCAATCCAATCCAATCCAATCCAATCCATCTTGATTTAATAAACCAATAAAATCCAATCAAAATAAAATCAAAGTCCAAATTCTTTGTGTCTAAGATCATCATCAATGAACATTCCAAACTTAATCCTTCGCCCTTCATCTTTCATCTTTTGGAGGGTACCATTGCATGATAGTTACTCAATCCCAAGCTAAAAAGATGAGGAACATGCAACTAAACACCAATCACGATGATGAGAATCATTTTCTCATCCCTTATTTCAAGGGGAGGAAGTACATGATAAAGATATCACTAATGCCCCTAAAGAGAATGAATTGGTTGATCAGGAAGAAAGATCTGCTCAAGTGATCGACTTCCTTAGTGATCCATATAATCTAGAGATAGTTGAGAAAGCCATTAGTCAGAATGGTAGAGAGATTTTTATGAACCTTAGCAAGAATGGGGTCATTGTACTTGCTGATTTTGATTAATCTCTCCTTGTCAATAACATCATCAGGGATATGACCGCTACAAACATGACCTCAACCTCCAATGCAACATCATCACATGATAGAGATAAGGCCACTTCTAGTGGACCTTCTACATCAATCCCCACATCAACTTCACAACCAACATTTCAATTAACATGGGAACAACTTCAACAAATCCTTAGTGTCTTTCCCAACATCACCTCGCATAATGGAACTCATACCACAATGAACACCGCTACCAGTGATGCTGCTAGTGTTTTCAACATGGGGCATACTTCCATCCCCTTATCTACACATCCAGTTTCATAATCACATTTCACATTCCCATCATCCGCAATGAAGATATCTACTCAACAAACATCCCAAGCTTATCATTACACACCTCCTCTTACGGCTAATAAGACCTCAATAGGCTTTTCAGCCTCACAAAAATATAACAATAATACCAGACAATACCGACAATTCAATTCTCTTACAGAACCACTCGATATGGTCTTTTGACAACTAGTGGATCAAGACATGAATGTATATCGTAACACTCAACCATTTGATGAAAATCAACCCAAGCCTGCTTGGTATAAAGACAATGAATAATGTGATTATCATAACATCAAGGGGAGTGATACCAAGAAATGAATGAAGTTGAGGCACTTTGTCCAAGACCTTATAGACGATGGGAAAATTAAAGTTGAAGTTTAGAAGAAAATGATATCTGTGGTTTTGATGAACTATGTGGATGTATTGAAGAATATAAAAATCATGTGAATACTCTGATGCTCAAAGGTGCCAGTTGTAATGCTACCACCCAAAGACCAAGAGTCATTGTCCAAGCTGCTAATAATCCATCAAATTTTACAAATCAACTAGCTACACCATCCACAGCCACTCAGCCGCTTCACGCTATGATATGTTGGCCAAGTTAGGAAAGACACCTGCACAAATATCTATCCTCGAGCTTCTTCACACATCTCCCATCCACAAAGAAGTTCTTGAAAAATACCCTTAATGAGTCTTGTGTCCCTGAAAACATTAATGCATGCCAATTCCAAGCTATGATTGGAAATTTAGCTGCACAAGAACATTTGGTCTTTACTAAAAAAGATTTATGTGGCCCAGACCTCCATCATAATAAATCCCTCCATATAGAAGCCAAAGTACACTCCACTAAAATCAAATGAGTCCTTATAGATGGTGGATCTGGTCTCAATTTATGTACATTAAAAATGATCTGAAACATTGGTCTTTTTGAAGACCTTCTTGATATAAATAAAAGATCACAATAAAAGCCTATGATGATAGAGAAAGGGAGAGAAAAGGTTTGATAACACTCCCTCTGCAAGTGGGCCCAACCCTGATTGAAATAGTTTGTCATGTGCTTGACCTTGATCTACCATATAATATCTTATTGGGACGACCATGGATACATGCTATCAATGGTGTACCCTCTACATATCATCAATGTCTAAAGTTCCCACATCATGGCAGAGAAATAAATATTCTGGGAGATCCTGAGCCCTTTCAGTATTGCAAAAGATTAGAAGGTAGAGAAACAAATTATTGTCCTCTAAATCAGTTTTCTTGACCTATTGAAAAGGAGAATCCCCTCCCGCCTGAAATTCAACAATATTCCTCTAAGAATGCTAAAGAGACTTCTGAAATCCCACCAGACCAGCCCAAAGGAAAAGAGAAATTCATTGAAGACAAGACCCTTGAGACTTAGAAGAAAACAACATTCACAGATCAAGGCTAGGAGGAATATAAGCTTGAAAGTGCTATGTGCATTGGAAAACTACCCTTATCTCAAAAATATTATGGAAAACTATCACAACTGACTCCCTCAGGAGGCATAGATATCATGAAATGCAAGAAGACTAATTTTGAACATTGAGGATCCTTGTCTGATGAACACATGGAATCCAATGTCCTAGATTGGATTTACAAGGAAGAAGAAAAGAAACCAGTAAATTTTCCTAAAAATAAGTATATCAAAGCCACTCCAATTGTTGAGAGGATTGAATATCACGGTACTAGTCTTAGAGAAAAAGAAATAGGAAGAATAACACTCATTACAACAAAAGGTTATCCGCTTGGTAAAGGATTGGGCTCTTTAGATCCTAAGACTAACTTCACTAAGGACTATTGTTTAGTCGAATCTGATTCAGACACTGAAGAGGAGTTCTTTGAAGTAGCTTTCCAATAGATTGAAGATGACTTTGATGATTATGATTGTGTCCTTACCATTGTAGAGGCTGACCTTTCATCCTCTAGCCTTCCCCTCAAAAATCCTGACCTAATTGATTGAGATCAACAAGATTTACTACCATCCTTAGACATATGCGATTCAGACGAGACAACGTTAGCACTCTTTGGAATTAAGAATCTCTGATAATACAAGCATCAGATCTACTACAATGAGAAAGCCTACTTTGGTAGCCAGGTCAACACTCTTAGTCGCAAAAATGAAAATGCAAAAAAAAAAAATCAAAAAGAAAATAAAACATCCCCTGGTGAAAACCTCTTGCAGGCACCTATGGAAGAAGAAAAAGATAAAATAAAGGACACATCCTCTAGTAAAAACCTTTCTGTGGTGCTAGAGGAGGGAGAGTTTGAACTTCCATTCATATTTTCACAGCCATAAAAATCTTCCATCCTAATAGAAGACACAATAACTGTCAACCTTGGTACAAAAGAAGATCTAAAAGTCACGTATATTGCAACATCACTTAATGATAAAGAATAGAAAGTTATGACTATATTCCTCTAGAAGAAATAGATCAATTTTTCCAAGACTTACAAAGACATGCCTAGATTGGATACAAATTCAGTAGTACACCGTCTTGAAATTGATCCCAAAGTTAAACCTGTTAAGCATAAATTATGTAAGCTGCATCCACAAGTTACTTTGTTAATCAAAGCTGAGCTTCAGAAAATGCTTGATGCCGAGATCATTCGACCGATTTCTTATCCTGAATGGGTCTCTAACATTGTACCTATAGGTAAACCTACTAGGGGCATCCACATTTGTAAAGACTCAAGATATTTGAACTTATAATGTCCTAAGGATGATTTTCCACTACCAAACATTGACATTATAGTAGATTTGACTGTTAGACATGAAATGTTGTTCCTCATGGATGAATTTTCTGGATATAATCATATCAAAATAGCACTTGAAGATCAACACAAGACTACATTCACAAATCCTTGGGGTACATTCTATTATTAGGTCATACCCTTTGGTCTTAAGAATACAAGATCAACCTATCAACAAGAAATGACCACCAGCTTCCATGATCTTCTACATGTAATTATGGAAGACTGTGTAGATGACCTTTTGGTAAAATCAAAGAAACGATATTCACACATTCCTATTCTCACCACAATATTTGAATGATTGGATAAATATAAGCTTTGGCTAAATCCTAAAATGTGTGTCTTTGGAGTTCAATTTGGCAAGTTATTAGGCTACATTGTGTCATCAAGGGGCATAGAAGTTGATCCAAAGAAAGCAAAATCCATTCTAGAGATGTTGCCCCCTAGAACACTAAAACAAATGTGTAGTCTAAAAGGAAAACTTCAGTCTATCAGAAGGTTCATGTCACAACTAGCTGATAAAGTACATCCTTTTTCTCACCTGCTACACAAGAATATCAAATTACAATGGGATTTCCTATGTCAAAAAACATGTGAACAATTGAAAGGATATCTAGCTAATCCCCTAGTCCTAGTGCCACCTGTTATAGGCCGACCTCTAATCTTGTACATATCAACTACTGAGGTTGCACTAGGTGCACTTTTAGAACAGTTAGATGAAATTAGAAAAGAAAGAGTAATCTATTACCTTAGCAGAACGTTGGTTGGCTATGATTTGAATTAATCACCTATTGAAAAATCTTGTTTGGCTGTTGTCTTCCACACGCAGAAGTTATGTCACTATATGCTTAATCATAAGATTCAATTTGTTGCCAAGATTGATCCACTCAAGTACCTGTTGTCTAAAGATGCTCATACTGGACGTACTGCAAAATGGATCATGATTCTTAGCAAATTTGACATTGTCCATGTGGATGAGAAAGCTATAGAGGGACAAGTGATTGCAGATGAGTTAGCTGAAGCACCTATTCAAGGGGATCATTTGATTATCACAGATTTTCTAGATGATCATGTTCTCATTTTTACCCTAAGTAACCCATGTAAACTTTATTATGATAGCTCCTTTACAAAAAAGGATCGAGGGAAGGTATTTTGTTTGTTACACCTCAAGGGGATCTCATCCTTAAATCATAAAAACTACAATTTCCATGTACAAATAATATTGCAGAATATGAGGCCCTTATTATCAGACTTCGCCAAGCTGTCCAATAGAAAATCTTCAGTCTACTAGTTCTGGGTGACTCATAGTTGGTTACCAAGAAAGTCCTCAATGAGGATCAAATAAAGGGTGAAAAGTTACTCCCTATCGTCACATAGTTCAAGACCTAAAAAAATATTTTATAGAACTAATCTTCCACGAGATCCCGAGGATGAACAAAAAGGCTGCCGATGCCATGACAACTATCAGGTCTCTGATATCCATGTCAGAACACAATACACGATGCGAGTTTCTTGTTGAGAATATTATGGTCCCTACCTATGATCAACTAAAGACTGAGATGGTATGTGAGATTTTTGATCCTAATTCCCCTTGGTAACAAGAAATTTATTTCTACCTCAAGGATGGAACTACACCACTTACCCTAACACCAAATCAACATAAAATATTCATCTGCCACACCTCACATTATACGATCCTGGGTGAGACCCTATTCCGAAAGAACTTTGGCGAAACTCTTCTAAGATGTCTAAATTTAGAGGAAGGGTAAACATCCTTAGAGGAGGTACATCAAGGGATATGTGTGTTAGTAATAACTGAGAGGGGGGGTGAATTAGTGGCCTCAAAAATTTATCCAATTTAAAATTTAATCCACCAATCAATAATTCTCTAATTATTAAGTCCCAACAAGATGCATGCCATTGAAATACTTGAAACAAATAACTGTCTGTCGGTTTACCTTGTCTGTCCTTATTCTCCTTGATAACCGATAAGCAGTAAAATATATTTACCGATACTCAGTAAATGTGCAGAGTATACCAGTCAATCCATAAATGCATATGCAAAATGTAAAACACTAAAGTAATAAACCATACACATAACACAAGGATTTTAACGTGGAAACCCTGTTAAGGGAAAAACCACTAGGACCGGTACCCCAAATTTTCACTCTTCTAAAGTGAGCCCTATTAGGAGCCAACCCTGTTAAAGGTTACAAACACACTGTTAAGTGTGACCTTGTTAGAGGATTTTCAATACATAGGTTGTCACTAAGTATCTGGCATCTACGCTACCATCCTTGAATCAGTCTCATGACTGTCAATAGGCTTTTTGCAAATCTTACTACCATCCTTGAATGAACCTCCTTCTTAGACTGTTAATAGGCTTTAGGTAAGACCGGTGCTACTATCATGAGTCAACCTTCTGGTAATCTATTAGGATATACCTCAATTACAAAAGACTATTAAGTCCTGCTCTGTTAAGAGACTTATTGCTTCAATGGTTAAACTGAAACAAAATGACCTGTTTCTAATGCAACTTAATTGCAGATTTTTAGATCTATTTACTTACAATATCTTTCTGATCAATGTATCAATACAATTCCTTTGTACTTAACTCTTTCTACTCTGTGATGCTGTGCTTTTTTGCTCGTCGGTGTCTGCAGAATTCTTTAGCTCTTCCTCAGCTTGATTGATCAGGACTGCATGAAGTTAATCCTTCATCAGTTTCTCTTTAGCATCTTCTTTTAGTTCACTCCACCATGGATCTAATTGCTTATCGACCACACTTAGAATGAAATATACTTGTCTCTTAAATAGACATGATTTTCCTTAATTCTAGGTTCTTGATTCTTGGCGTGAAAAACAATCTAGCCAAATTGATTTATGGCTTTAACTCCTGATTTATCTCGTAGTTATCTTCTTGCCACCTGTACAAATCACTTACTTAACTATGGTCAAATAAAACAATTAGTTAAGTCTATCCTTTAGCTCTACCAGCTAGATATTTTGTCATTTTTTGATCTCTCTATTCCGTCGGTCAATTCTGTAGTTTGTCGCCAGTGACAACTGCCAGTTCCATCGGTGTTGCTTCAGTTAGCTTTGGGATCTCTGTCTGTCGGGCATCATTGGATCTTTCTCGTCAGGAAACACTATTTTTAGCTTGTCGGGCATCATGTGATTCTGCTTCATCGGGAAACACTGTCTTCTGTGTAAGGAAACTCAGGTGCGGAAACAACTTCCTACGCTAATCTCTATCGGAAAGTATTGTGCAAATTCTTTTAAACCCTTACAATTTTAGATTAGTTAACTACTTTAACTAAGATATTGCAACCACATACCATGCATATAGAAAAATAGAGAATGACACAACAATATACCCTGGGGAAAACCTTTCGGTAAAAAACCCCAACACTCCAAAACCTGCACAATGTATTGATCAAAATTATTACAGCTTACAATACACTTGCAATGCAAGTTCTTTCAGAAGATTTTAAAACCCTTGAAGACAAATCACAACAGCATAAAATGTTCCAACAATACACTCGCATCGCTTCTCTTCGCAACCCTAAAAAATGCTTATATCATGCGCTTCACTTTTTAGGGCTACTCCCAACGATAACCGTATTAGGGTTTTTACCATTCTC
>MU226542.1:2195072-2210275 GCA_018584345.1 Thuja plicata
CCACACTTAGAATGAATTATGCTTGTCTCTTAAATAGACATGATTTTCCTTAATTCTAGGTTCTTGATTCTTGGCATGAAAAACAATCCAGCCAAATTGATTTATGGCTTTAACTCCTGATTTATCTTGTAGTTATATTTTTGCCACCTGTACAAATCACTTACTTAACTGTGGTCGAATAAAACAAATAAAACAATCAGTTAAGTCTATCCTTTAGCTCTGCCAGCTAGATATTTTGTCATTTTCTGATCTCTTTGTTCTGTTGGTCAATTCTGCAGTTCATCGCTGATGACAACTGCCAGTTCCGTTGGTGTCGCTTCAGTTAGCTTCAGGATCTCCGTCCATCAGGCATCATTGGATCTTGCTCATTGGGCACCACTATTTTTATCTCTTCAGGCATCATGTGATTCTGCTTCATCGGGCAACACTGTCTTTTACTCGTTGGGCATCACTGTGACTTTTATCTTTGTCTTTACCAATGGTGTGCACTCCGCCGGTGTAGTCTGTCACTTAGTGAATACTAGACTTTTATGCATTGCTGAAAGCATAACCTTTATTCCATTGGTTCTTCTGAAGTCTTTGGCATGACCATACATATGATATCAAGTTGACATCAATGATAATACAAACCATTAACTGATTTAATGTCTTGCATCATCTTCAACTTAATATAGTCAATCATTTAATCAGTTACATGTCATCAATGTGGGGCCCATTCTAGTGGGCTCACTCTAGCCAAGAAACTGTTACACACATAATACTATTAGCCTACAATGGAGCAGGATACATATCACTATCTGAAAAAGTGTGTACCTTGTCAACACCATGGTGATTTGATACATGCCCCTTCCCAATCCCTTTAACCTACCATTACACCTTTGCCTTTTTCCCATTGGGGATTGGACCTAGTTGGCTAGATATTTCTAAATTCTTCCAATGGCCACAAATACATCCTTACTACTACAGAGTACTTTACCAAATGGGTTGAAGCTGTTCCCCTTACCTACACAACTAGAAACAGATTTTGAAATTTATTTTGAACTATCTTATCTGTCGCTATGGCGTCCCCCAAGAAATTATCACTGATAATGGGACCCCTTTCAGGTATAAAGATGTCAAAAAGCTATGTAAGAAGTTTAACATTACCCAACATTGTTCCTCTAAGTATTTCCCACAAGGAAAAGGTCAAGTAGAGGCTACAAATAAAACCATCTTGAAAATCCTCAAAAAGGTTGTTGATGATGTTGGCCGTGACTAGCACCTATGCTTGAATCCCGCCCTCTGGGCCTATCACACTTCCATTCGTACCCCCCTATGGAGCCATTTGATATCCCTCGATTAATATATAAACCTCTATCATTATGTGTATTATTACATTTAATTAATTAAAATAAAAGTGTGGGATAGATAATATTATTATTGTCAATCTATTTTATTAATCAAATATCATTATATTAAAATGAGTTATTATAATAATAACATATAATATAATATATGGTATATATATTATATTATAAATGATATTAATAATATTAATATAAAAATTAAGCAAAATAAAATATAGTAATATATATATTATAATATATATACCATATAGCTTATAATATAGGTAAGTCGGTTTATAAATAAAATATGGTGGTTTATGGTCGCCACCTTAGAGGGGCGACTGGAACTGCAACCTTACGGTTGTGACCATTCACACCCCCTAAGGGGGCGACTAGTGGGAGAGGACGTGACTCCCCCTCCCACATCATACATATAGAGACCACAAGCAAAAACAAAAGGGGGGGGAGTAAAAAAAAAAAGGAGTCGATAAAGTATTAGCAGTCAACAAGGAAATAATAGTCGACAAATTGACCACTTGGTATGACAATAATTTCTTTCATTATACACACACACACACACACACACACACATCTATTATGTGAATTCTTAATTAATACATTCTTGTATAATTATGAATCTTTTATGAATAAGCTAAAACTTGATTTTTATAATCACTATTAATGTTGTACATTTATATGTTCCCTAAAATGATGATATTGGATACCATATAGAATGAATATTATATTCATTAGAGATGGGATTCCTATATCTAGAGGGGGCTAGAGGAAATTGTTATATTTTCCCCAGTCGTGAGATTGTTATAATCTCGCGTAGGCAGTATATATATTGATAGTTAGTCATATGCATATGTGTAGGCTTGGATAATGTCTATCATTTCCAAGAGAACTTAGGAGCAGTGCTCTATGGGAAGATGTGTCGATAGCCTGGTTGCTTAGAGTGGATCTTATATCCCTCAAGCCGAGAATTGAGAATTCTATGAAGCTTGACCTAGAGGCAACTCCTAGGTTCAAACCCCCCTTTACTAACATAAAATATAGAGGTAATGGTTACTTAGGAGCAGTGCTTTATGGGAAGACATGCCGATAGTATAGGTTGCTTAGAATGGATCCTATGTCCTTTAAGCGGAGAACCTGGAATCCAATGAAGCCCGACCTATAGGCAGCTCTTAGGATCAAATCCTCCTTACTAACTTAGAGTATAGAAATGCATTATTGAATATTATATTAAATCGATTAGATTTCCACAATCCATTGAATTTGAGCTTTGATTTCTGGGTTTTGATTGTGTGTATTTTTAAGCATCAACGTTTCGGATCACACTCCGTGATAAAATAAGTTGCAGACTTGGTTTCACTCAGGAGATAAAAAGGATGGTAGGGGTGAGAGAGGAGGCACAACAACCGAGGGGGAAGACAAGACAACCTGAAAAGACAATTGTTATTATTATCATTATTATTCTTGTTATTATCTCTATTATTATTATTACTTTTATTGTTGTTATTATTATTATTATTATTTCTCTTTGTTGGTTGGGGTCTTTTTTGTTTTCAGGTTGTCTTGTCTTCCCCCTCGGTTGTTGTGCCTCCTCTCTCACCCCTACCATCCTTTTTATCTCCTGAGTGAAACCAAGTCTGCAACTTATTTTTACAATTCCTTTTTGCTCTTACATCCTGATGATGGATCACGGAGTGTGATCCGAAACGTTGATGCTTAAAAATACACACAATCAAAACCCAGAAATCAAAGCTCAAAAATGAATATTATATGTTATCTTCTACTAATGATAGTTTTTCAGAGAATTTATGTAAGGATCTAATAAGAAGGGACATTACAGTGGTATTAGAGCATAATCCTGCCATCCTGTGAATTCGGTACATGCAAACCTATCAATGCACTAGAGGAAAGAAAGCTATGACAGAACAACTAGCACAAGAGTCAAGAAACTTCATTGAACATACCAATGAAAGGTTGAAAATAACTAACTAGTTGATACTCCAAGCCTTCCAAGACATGAAAAAAAGCAATCATAATGAGAGACCCAATCCCAATCTAGGGAGAGACACTCACTCCAACCATTCTAAAAATGAGCACTCAACTCAAGGTTCCACCATGAGACCTAATATACCATCCTTTCTTGCAAGAGAAGAACCTATTGTTGGAGGAGAAGAACCATCCACCCATTCAGCCCAAATGTATGCTAGTTTAGAATCAGAGATACAAGGACTTGTCCCTTTTAAAGAATACTATGAAACTAAAACCTTGCCAAGCCATAGTAGAAGAAGAAATCATGGGGAAAGAGACATTAAAGCCAAGATAGGTAAAATGTCCCTAACATACTTTGATGGGGCAGGGAAAGAAACTTCCCAAGCTTGGGTTAAAAAACTCGACACTTACCTTTCCCTCAGCCCTATGACTAAAGAAAATGCCATTAAATTTTCCATAATCCGTTTAACAGGAGAAGCTCACAATTGGTGACACCATGGCATCGTCACTCTTGGACATAAAAGTATAAACACCTATAGCGAGTTCACCCAAAAGATTATTAGTTAGTTTGACCAAAGGGAGCCTGAATGGTATTTCCAAGAGTTAACCCATCTCAAGCAAATATGAACTATTGAAGAATTTGCCAATAAATTTTAGTGTCTATTAGTCATGGTTCTTGACATATCCCAAAAAGGTGGGTCTATATGTTTATTAAGGGGATTAAAGACCACATCAAGATAAGGGTAAAACCTTTCGAACCCCAAACACTTGAAGAAGCCACCAGGAAGGAAATAATGACAAAATATGATACAACTAAGGAGAAACCAATAAATAATTCATCGAAAATGCCAAATTGAGGTGAAGGATCAAAAAGAGATCAATCAAAATGTTTCTTATGTCAGCAACCATGGAGTAAAGACCACCTATGTAAGGAAAGAGGAGAACAAACTGAGAAAGGGTTGTGTTTCAAATGTAGAGCACCATGGACTAAAGGTCACCAGTGCAAGAGAGGACAAATGAACAACATGGAGGAAGCACTAAATGAAGGTCTCGTAAAAAGGGCCAGATTGGAAGACCTGGAAGACTAGAAAACCACTCATAGAAAAAGGGATACCCACTCAAGACTTCAAAGGGTTTGAAGTAATCATGGGCAATGGAACAATGGACCAATGTATTACACTCCAGTTAGAAATTAATGTGAGAAATTTGCAAAAGGGCATCATTCTAGGAACACCATGAATAAATTCATTAGGACGTTTCATGATGGACAACCAAATATAAGATCTTAGATAGATCCTCCACCCATCCTTAGAAAACATTAAAAAGGTCTTGAATTTCCCCCCGATGCATCCTTCAAAGGAAGAATCAAACACTCAAATTAAAGGAAGGACTTAAACTAGTCATCACAACTCCATGTAATGAACTACCCCCCTTGGATAATAAAGGAAAATTCATATTGTGCCCTAAGATCATTTTCACACTCATGGAATTAAGGAATCAAACGATCACTGAATACTTGGTAAAATGAAAGGATCTTCCAAGTGAAAATGCTACCTTGGAAAAGAAGGAAAATCACAATTACTTGAGGACAAGTAAATTCAAGATGAGGGAACTACGATATACCTTGATTAATATATAAACCTCTACCGTTAAGTGTATTATTACATTTAATTAATTAAAGTAAAAGTGTGAGATAGATAATATTATTATTGTTAATATATTTTATTAATCAAATATCATTATATTAAAATGAGTTATTACAATAATAATATATAATATAATATATATGGTATATATATTATATTATAAACAATATTAATAATATTAATATATTGCAAATAAAAATTAAATAGAATAAACTATAGCAATATATATACTATATATAATATATATACTATATATAATATATATACTATATATCTTATAATATAGGTAAGTCGGTTTATAAATAAAAAAGGGCAGTTTATGGTCGCCACCTTAGAGGGGCGATTGGAACCGTAGCCTTACACATGCGACCATTCGTACCTCCTAAGGGGGTGACTAGTGAGAGGGGACGTGACTCCCCCTCCCACATCATACATATACAGATTGCAAGTAAAAACAAGGGGGGGGGGAGTAAAAAACAAACAATAGTCGATAAAGTATTAGCAGTCAGCAAGGAAATAATAGTCGACAAATCAACCACTTGGTATGACATAATAATTTATTTCATAATTATTTTTATGATATATATATATATATATATATATATATATATATATATATATATATTTTTNATATATATATATATATATATATATATATATATATATATTCTTTATCATCTATTTTGTGAATTCTTAATTAATGCATTCTTGTATAATTATATAGATCATTTATGAATAAACTAAAACTTGATTTTTATAATCAATATTAATGTTGTACATTTATATGTGCCCTAAAATGATGATATTGGATACCATATAGAATGAATCTTATATTCATTAGAGATGGGATTCCTATAACTTGAGGGGGCTAGAGGAAATTGTTATAGTTTGCCTAGTTTCGAGATTATTATAATCTCGCATAGGCAATATATATACTGATAGTCAGTCATATGCATACACGTAGGATTGGATAATGTCTATCATTTCCAAGAGAACTTAGGAGCAATGCTCTATGTGAATACATGTCGATAGCCCGATTTATTAGAGTGAATCTTTAATCCCTCAAGACGAGAATTGAGAATTCTGTGAAGCCCGATCTAGAGGCACCTCCTAGGTTCAAACCTTGCTTTACTAACATAAAATATAGAGGTAATGGTTACTTAGGAGAAGTGATCTATGAGAAGATGTGCCAATATTATAGGTTTCTTAGAATGGATCCTATATCCTTCAAGCAGAGAACCTAGAATCATGTGAAGCCCGACCTAGAGGCAGATCTTAGGATCAAATCCTCCTTACTCACTTAGAATATAAAAATGAATTATTGAATATTATATGTTATCTTCTACTAATGATGGTTTTGGAGGGAATTTATGTAAGGAGAAAAATAAGGGACATTACAAGCCACTCCATTCACTCTTTTCTACAGTATTGAGGCTATCCTTCCCATTGAATTTGAGCTCCCTTCCCTCAGAATCTCCTTTAAGAATTCGACGTCTGAAGAAGAATATCGAGTTGCTCGCTTGTAAGAGCTTAAACTCCTTGATGAGAGACACCTCAATTCCTTGAATCATCTCTGCGTGTATCAAAATTGCTTGCGCCTACAGTTCAATAAGAAGATCAAACCTCACGAGTTTGAAGTTGGTGATCTTTTCTTGTAGCACAATATGAAGAATCTCTAGAACCGTAAAAATAAAGGAAAGTTTGAGCCCAACTAGTTGGGGCCCTTTGTGGTTACCGTTAAATTTGGGTCTGGAGCTTATCAGATTGCCACACAAGAGAGATATCCTATCCCTGATCCTATAAATATTCTACATCTCAAGTGCTTCTATGCGTAGTTCATCAACAATCCTTTGTACAACATAAAATCAACAAAAAGTCCAAAAAAAATATAAAATTGTCCTAAAAAAATCTAAAAAGAAGAAAAAGTCTCGAAAAAAATTATTATCCTAGTGAAAACATGGCAAACAGGCACCTTGATAATATATTAAAAAAAAAAAAAAAAGAAAAAGAAAAAAAAAAATCATCCATTTATGAAAACCACTTCGGTGGCACAATGGATAAGTACCATGGGAAAAACCTATTTCAGGCGCCATGCATAGTCAGATCCATCATCTATTTGGACTATCCCATACACCATCCATCACTTTTCCATAATAAATCCCTACACTGCCCATATTTGTGCAGGTTCTATCCTAGTCCAAATTCACTTTCCAGTGTAGTCTCTTCCATCGCCTTCGCCATCAACACTTGTCCTAAAGATTCCCGCACGCTGATCTTTATCCCAGACACAGTGACCTCACGAATTCTCACAAATCAAATTTCAGACTGACTTTCTCAACTATTATTCCTTTCACAAGATATTGCCAACAAATTTCTGTGTCAACATCAATCAATCTTTGCCCATTAAGATGTATCCTTCCAACATCGGCTCATCAATTCTCCATCAATCCTATTCATGGCAAGAACTTTGGACTGAATGATTGCTTGGTCATGATACCTTATTAGTGATTTTATCTTTGTATTTCAATACAACCTCCTCATGCTTGCCTTGATCTTTCATATCTTGGTATAGCTTGATTTGTTTCTATTGGAATACGTGTCATTTGCGTTGTGATATGTTTTTTGATAGTTTTAGTGCATTTTTGTTTGACACACAGTTATGATTATGTATACCTCACTAGGGACAAGATTTGTACACATACCACCAAATCCATCAACAAGATTTGGGTGTGCTAAATATCCCCGTGAGTGTCATTTCATTAGTACCATTATGACTGAAATCCTACATCTATGATCCTAAATCTATCTCTTTGTCTGAGAGTCTAGTCCACACAAAGGAACAATGTCACTTGTATTTTCTAACACACAATGCATACCTCCTCTTGCAATATCAAACTAGGGTGTGCTCTCTAACATAAACATAATATAATCCCACTTGAAAGTCATGTAGATAGGATGCATTTTAGTTAGGTCATGTTGCATTTTACTCTTGGAAAGTTTTCTATTTATTTCCCCTCCTACATCTAGCTAAATGATCCTATCAATTATGGTTGATACACACAAAAATAAAGTCCTCATTGGAGTCTTGATTAGTTGCATTCACCTAGGTTATTTATTATGTTATTATGTTATGTTGATGATGAGTTTAAGTATTGACTTCAAATTTGATGTAATATAATCACATAACAATTCTCATTTAGATGCATTTTTAGGTTCATTAACCATTTATTATTCATAGCATTAATCATTATTTCCCATGTATTATCCATGTATATTGCATTAACCATCACAAATCTATTTTCATATATCACATAACTACGTCCACCACATCCATAAATCAAATATAAGCACCATAATAAATCATCACATATGTACATCCATGCATCACAGATATGTTAGAACAATGACATAGTAATCAAACACATCCTGCATCACACACGTCAGTAATAACTCCATCATATGCATATAGAAATTAAAAAAACACACACATCACATAGGACCATCACAATCATGTCTGCATATATATCTCATAATCAAGTATTCAATAAATACATCAGTGTCCAAAATGTTAATATACATGTATACATAAACATAAAAAATCCTGTTGTACATATAAAATGATCAAAAAATGAATGTGTATCAAAATATCTCACATGACTCATGAGGATGGCTGGGTGGATGGTCCTCCTATCCAATCCCCCCTCTATACCGGGAAGGTCTCATCCCTATTGAGGCCTGTGATGCCCCTCCACATGTGGTATGTGTAGCAGACCTCTCTCTGAACACTTCAACTCTCTTACCCTCTAAAATGGCCTCATAGTATAAACGGTGATAGTACTCTATCTCACAGACCGCTCTAATCTCCCATCTATGTGCAAAAAAGGCCTCTTGCACCACCTGCATCACCCATGGTCCCATCGTAGCTTATACACTGATATCTCACTATCCCCTATTCTCCTCTGCCCTGCGCTAGCAGGTGTCTCTCTCCCATGTCATCCCTTGCAACTCTAATCACAGTGCATCTAACTGCTACTGTAACTATGCTACCTGCTAGAATCCCTGTACGAGTCTCCATGATTGTAAACTCTCTCGCATTGACTCGAGCCTCCAGTTTATCCAGCGCACCCTATGCACTATCTGCATGTGCTCTCTTCCCTACTAGTATTCCCTAAACCCTGGCCAACTCTGTCTTTACACTGCCCTCTGATACCTAGGATGTAGCCAAAAGTCCCTATACCCCCCTCAACTCTATCTGTAGACTATCCCACACCGTGACTACAATATCATGCACATCTTGTGCTATGTACCTTGGCAATGATCCATGTGCCCCCTGTACCTATGGTCCCTATCCCTGTAGTGGTACCTATCCCTGACCCTCTACCTGATATGGAATAACTGGAGTGGCTATATCTATAGGAACCTACACCTTCCCTCATCGTCTCTGCGTTGCCACTCTCGGCTATCCTCTCTGGCCTCCCCTCCCTCCTCCATCTCCTCCCCCATCTCCTCCTCCCTCTCCCCCATCATCTTCTCCATCACCTCCATCTACCCCGCACCATCCTCACCCCTTTCTAGCTGCTCATCTGCCTATATGATCCCTCAGATAGTCAACCTAATCAGCATGTGTGTGATCCACCACTAAGTATATGAAGACGTCACTCCCGCATCTCAAACCAAATCCTACCCTTGCTTCCATGACAACACCACCATCCCTAACTAAGATGCCCTCACACCTCTCAGATCCACCCCAATCCCCCATAAACTCCCCACCTCTCATGTCACTAGTGGATGTGGAAATCCATCAAGAACCGCATCCTGCACTCGACCAAATTGCCTCAGTACTCGTGATGAAATATATTGTGCAATCATGTAAGCCCTCCGCTTGATCAAACAACAATCAGTCTACACATACCTAAAGACATTTGTATCCTCCCACCCATCCTCTGCATAATCCTATTGCTGCAAGCCCTGATGCCCCCACGCCTCACATCTTGCGTATGGTGGCTTGTCAAGACACTGTATCTCATCTAATATCCGCCTTTAGTGACTGACAAAATTTATAGACTTATATCTAATGGGCGGTTGATATCTACACGCATACGGCTCATATGCCTCTCATGTCTCATGTAGTTTAATGGGGCATATAACAATGATATACTCTCATGCCCACACTAGTAGAAGTGTCACCCCTGCACCTAGTGTCTTGCCTCTCTGATAGGCACACATGTGTATTTCATAATACAACTGTCCCAGGATGCTGTATCCCCAATAATACTTCTCCCCTCATCCTCTAAGATGACACTCAACACCCATACCCATCCCAAAGGAAACCCATGACTTGCATGGTCTGGCACGAATCACCCTCTGATAAGTCCCACTAAGTATAATGCCACCCGCACGCAACCGTGGTTGTGCTACCATAGCCGCTCTCTATGATAAACACTATCTAGAAGTGGGAATCTATTCATATGATCGCCTGAATGATTCCTCTACATATGGCTCGGGGTCCTCCTGCACATACTCTGGTATCAGACCCTGAATATGAATTTGGTATATCCGCTAGACATCAAACAGGGTAATGGTAGCCTCCTCTGTCGGAAAGTGAAAACTGGAGGTGGGGTTGTGCCACCTCTTAGTCAATGCAGTCATGAGTGCATTATGCACTCTCAACCATGACCATAAATGTACATTTTCCAGACTGCATAATGCGACCTATACCCACTCTACTGCTGTAAAGCGCTTTGCTAACTCCATCATCTTTGGCCAGCTCTCTTGTGACCGAAATGGTGGTACCCCCTCTTGTATCCACAAATTCATGTGTGTTAGTCATTTCCTATGCCTAGGGAATCCTCTTCCCTTCCTAACATCTATTTTTCCCCTCCCTCCACCCTCCCCCTGCATCTTTTGGGCCAATCGGTGCAGACGTTGATTATCCTGCATAGATAATGATTGGCATAGATGCCAATCGACGGAGACACTGAGCCATGATCGACCTCTTTGGTGCCTACCCACAGTCAACCCCATTGAGAAACATCTACATAGATGACCATTTTGAATCGTTGTCTGCATCCCCTTCCCTTCATCCCCGTGAATGATAATTTGGCGATTGTCATCTGTGAAGATGACGATCACCGATTTGTCATCTCCACAGACGATGATTGGTCGATCGTCATCTATGTAGATGACAGTCCGCCGATTTACATTTCTGCCCTGATCAAATTTTCCCCCTATAAATGCATTTTAATGAGCATTAAATGCAAATTTAAAGACATCACTAGGCGCGGTTTCGGGACTCACCGGTGGTCCTGTGTCGGTCGACCACTGGTGTGTCCAGATGCGCTCTCCTAGCTGCATACCATCTCAGGGATTCGCCATGTCTCTCTCTTTGCTTCATCTTTTTTCTCTTTGCGGGTGACAATGACTTCTCTTAGGGCCCTCATGACCTATTTATAGGCCCCTTGGGACCCATTTTCCATCCCAGACCCCATTTTTCACCCTATTTTTTTTCTCATCACCTCATAAGTCATGCAATTGCCTATTTTTTCCTCCCTTCCGCCTCTTTTGGAGAAAATTTTACAACAAATTATTATTTTTTCATTATTTTATCGAGGGGGAGACTCCTTCGCCATCGTCGCCTTAGGACTTTCTGTTCTCTTTGGGGCATCTTATTTTCTTTTCTTTGACGTGACGCCATCCTCGACACTACATCAAAGAGGGGCATAATGTAGACACCTAAAATCGTGCCTTAACATTATAATTATTTAATTAATCATATTAATTATATTCTCTCACCTATTTAATTAAATTAGGTTCACTATTCTATAGTATTTAAATTTAATTTAAATACCTCTCCTCCAAGTGTATTAAATTCTATTTAATACCTTCCCTACATTAAATTCTCCTTTAAATAAATTTTAATTTATTTATTCCTCTCACATGCTAATATTCTTATAAACCACAATTAGTCTAAATTTAATCCTAATCTAGGCCTAGATCCTACCCTACCTCACATCACTCTCAACAAATAAACCCAGTTGCTAATTAACTAAGGTTAATTAGTTTAATTTTAGGATTGTTACACCTTTTAGCCCTAAATATTTTCTCACACATGTGTGAGAATTTTTTTAGAATTTGCCTTTATAAAGAGTTATAATTTTTCTCAAACAAGGTTTCTTACAACCTTGATGGCATTTTATTACACTTTCTAATAGTGTTCATTAGACCAACTCTATGACTTTTTCTTACACATCTATGACAAATCTCTTACATGTGTACTTGAAGTACACATTGACCCATCACATCTCAAGTTTCTCACACATGTGTGAGCAAGCTTGGACTCTTCAATGGCTTATGTGTCCCTTATGTGGCACCTATGTGGATGCCACATGTGATCCACCTCACCCAAACCCTCCAAAATCCTATAAATATGCGCCTTGCCAAGAGTAAGACTGATAGATACACCCTTAGTGTGTTTGCACAATCCCAACTAGGCCTCTAACTGAATCTAGTCTTCACAAGACCCTCTCTTCTCTTATAGGATCTTTCAAGTCCTTACTAAGCTCAACTAGGAATTTCCCAAACACCACTTTAAGGGTTGGTATCTATTGTGCTTCACCAAGAGTTAAGTATCATTCAATTTGCCTTCACTCCTTCACTCATCCTTGGATGTCTCCAAGTGCTTTCCAAACTCCAAAACTCATCTAGTACTTGCAAGGGGTAAAATTCATGCTTGAGTAATTTTCTTGCCTCCAAATGATCCCATTTTACTTGGGTATTAAGACTCTTTCAAATGATTTCAAGACTTTAGGAGAATTTTGTCTTCTAGGCCTAATTGCTCAATTAGCCCTAATCAACGATTTTTTCCAACTTCTTTCTATATTTTTCCAAATAAACCCAATTTTTTTTTGGCGATTCAGATACCCTTTTCCAAGACCTCAAATATTTTTTAGGTTTTAGGGTTCTAAGGCCACCATACAATAGGTTCCTAGATTTAAGGGCTAATAGGGCTAATTAGGCTAATTTGGTGCAGACTACTGACTTCTCCTTAAAAATGTCTGTAAATGGATTGTTCATTTCCTAATCTTACTAAGAGGTATCCATGGGACCTCTTTTCTTATGAAACCATTCTTGGTTCCACTCCTCCAATCGTTCCCTTGCAATCAAACACTATTAACTCTTGTCAAACCTCTAACCAGACACATAGTGCTCGCCTAGGGCATGACCATAAAAATAGAAAACTTGCTCCTTTGGATTCCTACCTACATATTTACACTATAAAGAGGCTCCCCTACCATATTTATCCAGGCCATGATAATTTTCATGGTTGGATTCTATGGGGGAGCCATTTTGTTCACAACTAACCTGCCAAAACTAGTAACTACACACTTTTCAAAAAAATTTACACTCCTATCCTAATGAACTCATCAAAACTTACAACGTAAACAAAATATTCTAAAAACTATCTCTACAACATGAATCCAACACTAATTCATTCCACCCAATCCATCTATTAATACTAAGATATATAAATACTCGACTGTATACTAAAACCAGAAAACAAAGTTCTTCTTGCTATTCAAAAAATTACATTACATCACCATTACCTCTGGAAATGGGATCCTACATGTATAAATATTCCTTCTCCACATTTTTAGGCCACGACCATTGATATCCCTCCTCAACTTCAAAAGGAATCAAATGTTGTCGATGTTGTCATGCATTTTTGCAAAGTTGCAAATGTTGTCATGACAACATTATGACAAATTTTGTATTATTTCTCCAAACTAAATTTTATGACCTCTAACTCATACTAAATGATGTAAAAACATCATAGATGCCTTTTTAGGCATTTTCCCAATCTTTCCTAATCCTAGAAGGTTTTTAGACCCAATTTCCCACTTTTGGCTAAAACTAGCACTAAAGAAAATAAACTAAAACCTACTAGGTTGGATTGATCCTAATCAAATCCACCTAGTCACACACTTGCAAGACCATCTAAGGTCAAAATAAAAACCACTAACTTGGATAGGGTCAGTACAAGCCACAAAAAAATATACAGGGATAAGATTTAGCCTAGGTGCTCCTGCACCAAAGACATCTATCATTTTTGCATTTAGAGTTATTATGTTAGTTTTTGTCTAGATATATTTCATGCATTTGGAGATTTTATACTAACATGTTTGGTATTTTTTGCATATAAATCATGGTATTTAGATCTCATTCATAGTTCTTATTTTGCATTCACTTCTAGATTCTTGCATTTAGTTCATGTCTACTTCTCATATTTCATTGAATGCTCGAGACTAGCTCTCTATAACTAGTTCTTGAGCTATCCAATATCATTTCATCTAGTTTGCATTTGTCATTTGAATCATTTAATCATAGTGGGATTTAAATATTGTGTCGAGAGAGCACACCCACAACCCTCTCTAAGATAAAATCAATAAGGCTTGGGTTCCCTTGTTTGGCTCATCGGAGGTTACAATATTGGTGGAAGGATTTTGTTTTAAAGTATGCTTTGATATGTTAATGTAGCTTATATGATTTATATCTCTAACATTTGCATGTCTGAGCATGATCCCAACATGTATGTTTTCATCATATCCACTTTTATATTTTGTGGTCTAATTCTGTGTAATAGCTAACTGTTACTTTCATCATCCTAATTATGGTTGGAAGGAAGAGGAGTTGTCTTTGTTATTTTGGTGGGGTGTTGTTCCCTAACGGTTCCAATCTGGCTCATTGTATGTTTGGGTAATATCTTATGGATGGCTCCTTAACAATAATTTAGGTAGGGGAGGTACTAAGATGAATGATTTTCCTTATTGAATGAGCTATCTGGATCATGGAATTATTGCATTTTTGACAGTTGGGAAGCTCTTTATGGTTTGTTTTCTATCTTAAGATGGTGCTTGCATTGACATTGCTGTTACTTAGATATTGAGCTCTAATCTAAGAATTTTTATGCATTTGATGAAATGGATATGTGTTGGTCCTTTGTTGGAATTGGCTTCCTTATTTATTTACGCGGGATGTTCTTTAATTGGCATAAAATAATTATCATATTAGAAGATCTCTATCTTTTCCTAATATCCACAAAAATATATAATTCTTGATTATATACAAATCTGGAGCTCACTAGACAACAATATATATTAAACTCAACACCAAATCCCAAACTTGTTTCCAAAATGAATCTTCACAAGACATGCATTCTTTAAATTTGTTA
>MU226542.1:2228053-2249393 GCA_018584345.1 Thuja plicata
TAGCTCTATATGTTATACTTTGTTGGATGTTCATACTCAAAGCAAAGCTTCTATATTGAAAGAAACAACAAGGATTTTAAGGAAGACTATGAAATTTAGCTTTGTACTCTCCAAATGCATTTGCTTGGAGGAATTGTTGCATGATATTAGATGTTCGATCAAACTCTTTAATCAAAATCCAATTAAAATGGACAAATAATTTTTTTAGTCTCAAGATTTTTTTAATGTTAAAATGTATGAAAAATTTGACAACGTTCGTATTAATATAATGAAATGTGCATATTATTCTAGAACATCAAATGAATTGCTAATGCAACTTTATTATTAGATTATTATTTTTAGGGCTTTGATATCTTCTAGGAAGTGTTCAAATAAAGTGTTTTGTAGATGTTTTGTGCTTCAAATTTACATTATAATTAAAAAGAAATAAAGTAATTGGACCCAAATTTTATTGTAAATTTAAACTATAAAAATCTTTTTGAAAGTATAGAAATGATATAGTTTATTTATTATGAGTATAAAGCTAATATTCAAATAACTAAAAGAATTTAAGATTTGAAATTTATTTAAAATAAGTATAAAAAATAATCTAAATTAAATTTTTTTTGTCAAATTTTAAACAAATATTATATTTTAACACTTAAGTATTGCACTTTTTACAAATATCATATTTTAACACTTAAGTATTGCATTTTTTTTTAATGTTTAAGGTAAAAATGAATTTGCATTTTGTGGATCCAAAATTCAGTACACTTAACAAGTAAGTTGTGCAAAGTTACATATGCAAATTTTACAAAATCTGGCTACACTCCTTTTAATCCTAACATTCATCCACCACATACATATTTGCTCTATACGGGCTTCATGAATTTTACAACTCAACAACTACATATTAAAAATGAGCATGTCTCTATTTCCATATACACAGCTGCAAGAAAACATTTCCTAGTTGGGCACTTCAAAATTATCAATTTAAAATTTCTCTTTTAGTGGTGCACTTCCAGATAGTTTTCCTTACAACCAGAGCCTACTATTAACTCTAGTGACTTCCATTATAAAAGGATATCCAAAGTATATCAACAAATTAGAAACTACATGCAAATTTTAAAGGTAACAGATTGACCATTGGTGTCCAGAATGCTTTATGTAATGAAAGTGAGGCATATATATTTCCTTGTATTTGAGAATACTAGTAAAACTGAGTCATCCTTGTACATCCTGATATTGAGGACTATCTCATAAGTAATCCTCTCAATAAGGTAAATGTGATGACCCACATATGCTTGAACAGTGAAACAAATGAGCTAACTACTTTAACTTATTAAAATATATATATATTGTGTGTGTCTATCTATCTATTATACATATAATTTTTAACATTTAAAATTTATTATACTAATTCAAATTCTATTAATATATTTTTTTAGGCAAAAGGCTTAGAGTCTATATATATTTTTATTAATTTATACAAAGAAAAAAGTTCAGCAGAATATCCAAAAGGTGTTTAAATTCAAAATTGGTAACTTTCCTTGTCAATATCTTGGTATCCCAATTGACAAAACTTTAAGAACAGATGCAACTTGGAAACCTATTGAAGAAAGAATGGACATGAAAATGGATGATTGGAAATCCAAGTGGTTATCTTGGTCTGGTAGGATGGTTCTAATTAAAGAAACCCTTGTTGCTATTCCTATTTACCTTTTATCATGCCTTTCCCTTTCAACTGGATGCTATTGGAACATAGTTAAAAAATTGAGAAAATTCTTTTGGCATTGTACAGACACTAAAAGAAAGATTAATCTCATTTCCTAGGATAGGATTTGCAAACCTTTGGAGGTAGGTGGCACCAGGATCAAGGATCAGATGAAACAAAATCAGGCATTAGGTGCAAAGATTTATTGGAAAATTCTAAAAGAACCAAATCTCAAATGGGTTAGAATTTTGAGGAGAAAATACTTTCATTCCCTAAATGATGAGAAAGTGATCAGAACTTTCATTTTACCAAGAGGCTCTAGAATTTGGAATTTTATTTACAAATCCAGAGCAATCATAGAAAATAATATGTCATGTAACATTAAAGATGGGTCGTATGCAAGGTTCTGGGATGATTCTTGGGAAGGGCTTCCTAGTATCAACATGTTGTTGGGACAGAACAACATTAGTCAGGTTTGTACCAAGGAATGGGGGCCCTTAGTCAAAGATTATATTGTCAGAAATTCACATACCCCTTTGGATGGCTCTTGTAAATGGAAAGAATTTGATATTCCAAACATAGATCCAAGTGAACGTAATGCTTTGGTTCAAATTTTACACGAAAGATCCTTTCTACTCACGGAGGGGAAAGATGAATTCATTTGGAATGGATCTAAAACAGGGGATTATAAGGTTAAAGATGGTTACAAAATCATCACTGGCATCTCTTCCCAATTACAATCACAAACTTCTAATCAACTATGCTGGAACAAAAACTGTCTCCCCAAAGCATGAATGTTTTCTTGGGCAATTATTCAGGGTAGGATTCTAACTGCCAACTGGTTCAAGAAAATTGGATATTGTGGGCCCTCCAAATGTGTACTATGCTATAAAGAGGAAGAGGATTCAGATCACCTACTGGTATCTTGCCCCTTTGCAACTTAATGTTGGCAATGGTTATGTGCCAAGCTTGGATGGTGTTCAGCTCTTCCAAATGACATTCTTTCTCTCTTTTCATCATGGCCTCTGATTTTCAAGGGGAGTCTCTGCAGTAATTTATGGATCATTTCCCCTTCTATCCTTATTTGGGAAATATGGAAAGAAAGGAATAGAAGGATTTTCCAAAATGTTTCCTTGGAAAATACATCCATTCGAAGTAGAATTGAAGCATCAATTGTGGAAGTTTTGAACTCTAGAATAAAATTACAAAGTGAGTAACATAAATTGTACACAAGCTGGGATGATCTAATGATTAAGAATTGGTTTGGATTAAAACTTCTTGCAGTAATAGGGATTGGTGCCAAAGCTAATGCAAGCTTAAGGGAAAATTGTACATGGTAGCCTCCTGCTCTTGGATGGAGCAAGCTAAATTTCGATGGTGCTTCCAAAGGTAATCCAGGACCTTCCGGTGCTGGTTGCATTATTCATTCCGCTGAGGGGCATTTGATTGCACAATGGGCATGCCCACTAGAAAGGGGTACTAGTTACATGGCAAAATTCAAAGCTCTTCTCCATGGGCTATCATTGGCTTTGGAATTAGGCATTAAAAAATTGGAAATTGAAGGTGACTCATTGATAACTATAAATGCAGTTAGAACTAGCTTGATACACAATTGGAAACTTCAATATTTTTTAGAGGTGATTCTGAATCTAACTAAGAAATTTGAATTTATAACGGCCAATCACATCTTTCGGGAGGGGAATGTGTTGGCTGATGACTTGGCCAATAAAGCTTCATTTGGGGAACACATTAAAGATATTTGTTAACTCTTTTTAAAAGCACAGATCATTTTATCCAACTACTCCCGCAGAAAAGTGTTCGTTGTTTTGATTTGACAATCACAACTGACCATTCTGAAGCTGAATTTATGGAAAAAGATTTTCCTCATCTCTCTGTCGTGCGGATGGAACTTTTTTCTCACAACACATCTATTTGCCTGACAGGAAATGCATTTGCGTACTTCCTTACGCAACATACTCTCCTCTATGAAAATGAATTGATAGGTATTTCTCTGCAAGGACATTACTTGCAATTGTAGGATTGTTTTATATTCTTCCACTTGCAACTTCTTGCAACGAGGCCTTTAATGCGAAAGGTAGCTAAGGGTACATTGTCAGGATGGGAGCTATTATTCTTTCGCCTTCTCTATTAAGTACACCATCGCCTATGCTATTGTAAACCACAGATGTTTGTAGCATAACAACTCTGGCCTTTTCTCGACTGTAGTTCTAGCCTCCTCATAATGGACTCCCCGATAAAATTCAGAGTTACTGTTGAGCAATGCGCCTTTGATGGGCCAATATCGCATAATCACCTTGGAGAAATTTGCATGTACCAACATCCTCTGGTCTTCCACGCGGTAAGAAAGGTACTGGACTTTAATTTTCTAAATACCAATCATAGATATAGGGCGCTCTCAGATATTTGTGTGGGTTTCTTGGCAAGCCTCCTTGTTGTTGGAACTCATAAGAATCATGCTGAAGAAATATTTGATAGGCTTTTCTTCAATAAATTCATTGTGGATTTGCATAATGTACTCCAAAACATAGATGGTTACCTTACCACCCCTTTTCCATGGGACCGGGCGACAACTTTAACTGTTGGACAACCATTCCCAGGGTTTTCTGTTGGCCCTAGGAGGAACTTCTATGCTGGCCCTCCTCGTTGCCTCCATATCCTATGGGGGTGGGATTGGGAGGACAAACAAATGCTCATCTCAATGATGAAGAAAGGGATCAACTTCCTGTCGAAGTTCTTAGGAATCGAAGATGGGCTCTTTGTTCCCTTTGGGGATGAGATTGACGAGAATCTTCCATGGGTGTATAAATTCAAATATGATGAAAAACTGGATGGTTTGGGCAGCCCGGTGTCTTCAGACACAGAAAATGGGGGTGAGGGTTCAGGCAGTGATTTAGACTCAGACAAGGAGGAGGAGGAGGAGAAGGTTTCTAGGGAGGTTGCCGAGGAGGAGGCGGATGAAGAAGATATGGATGAGGCTACGGAGGAAGACTCTAATTTGGTGGAGGTGTCCCCGGAGGATGATTCAATGGTAAATAGTGAAGACACAATCCTGGAGCAAAGATCCAAATCTGATTCCGCTCAAAGCACGGAGAATGACACTACTTCCCCTTCTGATTGATATGCAACATGGATTACCTCTGAGGGTAGCTTTTTGATGTTTTTAAGTTTTCTTACGTAAACTAGACCTCTGTTTTTAAATTTAGCATTTTGGTTGAGCTGTATTGCTCTGGATATTGGTTCACAGTCCTCTCGGTTGGACTGGGTTATGAACCAGGAACTCTCTTGCGTTTGCTTCACTATTTTTACTATATTTCTTGCTTTCTGTTTAATATAAAATCTCGGCTTCAGCCCCTTATTGATAAAAAAAAAAGTACATAATAGAGTATTTTAGGCTCTAACTTAGCCATATATGATCAAAATCAATCCATATAAGATTATACAAACTTCCCACACAGAATAAAGCTCTCAAAATTCCAAAAAAACACTAATTGTCTGGTATCCTATAATACTAGCTATACCATATTGATCCCTTGGCATGATAAAACAAAAAAATGCTATTATCCCACGGTCGTAGATATAAAACTGCGTTTAGGAGGATTTCATTCCTCTATATCCTCTCCTTGTGCATTTTTCTCCTCTTGGACACCACGATCATTCACTGGCGGCATGTCTGGGATAAATGGGTGCTAATTGGGAGAACTGGCATGTCGCGAAGAACTTACAATGTAAGGGATTTTAGGTTCTAAATTTGCTGGCTGAGTTTGCTACATCCCGGGCTCTAACACGGACAAATTTAGTGGAAAATTGACATCATGATCATGATCAATTAACACCACGATGGCCTTAACCATTCCCTTGTTTTGTTGGTAAGCTCTGCACCAACAGTGGGTAGGTGTGTCTCTACTGCAACTTTTAAAACCCCCATCCTGTGCATCTCGAAGGAGTCTTCAATGGAATTGTAAATTGAAACAAATGCACACCGCTTCAGCATAAAATGTCGGGAAATAAACCCCTGATATGTGCTTGCCCATCCCATAGATCGTATCTCTGAACTACTCTGGGGATACAATTGTCTTGGATAAACACTTAACTACTTTTTCAACAATATATTGCAGTAAATGGAAAGATTGTGTAAGATCAAATACATTTTGACAAGAAAACAGAAACTTATTGAGTTAGAAATATACCCTTCTAGCCTTTGGCGAGAGAATTTCCTCACCCACAATTTGTCAAATGCTGTCTTGAAATTGATGACAATGAACATTGAAGATCTGGCCGAGTTGATGATCCATGATTTTCCTTGAAAAAGGAAGCTCTCAATTCAACACCTGCAGTTGAAGAAGGTAATTCCTTGGATAGTACTTTATGTGTACTTGAAGATTTTCTCTGCAAAGTATTGGGTTTCTATGCTGCTCACCTTCGTCCTCGGAAACGTCTATGCAGCAAACTAAAACGTATTTCTTACCAAGGGGGACACTTAGTTTTTTTTTCAACTTCCTTAATATGTTTTACGTTTTAGTTTGCTATTTAGCCAATACCTTCGTCCTCCAATGAATTCGAAGCCAACAATCTCAGAAAAGCCAACAGTAGCAAAAAGAAGGAGAAGGAATTAACAAAATGCAAGGAGCGAAGGGAATAAAAGCCGTGCTCACACATGCAAGTCTCTCGAATTCCAAAGTGTTATAAATGCTTTCTGAATTCACTCTTTATAATGATGCATAAACATCAGACATGTACTATGAAACTTTGCAATCATAAGGAAAAATCCTTAGAAATAACCACCTGTCCATTACAATTTATTGCTCGATCCCCCACACATGCAACAAGTCCCTTTCACATGCGCCATCCCACTGGATATTAAATGGAGGGAATATTTGGATGAACGCATCATAATCTGAATTTGGATCCCATTCACCATTAGATTTAAAGCCACTTGAGCTTTTGAAATGAGAGAAATCTACCCCACATGTGCAATATTTATACCACATAGACAATCATCTGATGCAATCATACAACAACATTAGTACATTTGGATGTATTTTCTATAATTAAGCTCATAGATGCCTTTGTTCATTAGAAATATTGAGTAATTGAAGAAGATGTTGAGATATTGTTCAGATTGTGCACATATGTGCTCACATTAATGTTTTGTCATTGATCTTAATATATTTCTACTATTGAAGACAATATTCCTGGTTTGTTCAGTGAGATGATTTCTGTGGTACAACTTCTATATTGAATATCAGATGCCGTGAAACTGGTAATATGTTTAGGGATGTCTGTACTTGATTTAGTTCAAGTGGTAGAGGTTCACATAATTATTTAAGTGAGCTATGAAGGATTAATGAGAGAGCGTTATTTTGGTTGTTTATGATATTAGCAACAACAAGGGGGTGCTGACCCAAGGTACAAAAAAGCTGACAGAACAGACTTAACAACATGTTAAATCAGCAAAGTCAGCAGAGATAAACATGAACATCATCTACCTCTATCAAAAACTAAAATATAAAAGCTAAACCTACAGCAGTAAGTGTTTCAAAAGTAAACAGTATCATAGTATGACAACCAAAAGAACATACGAAGCCACGCAGGGCTATTTAACAGAAGCAAGGTCTTAAGCTTAAAGCTGAACTTGAAAAAACTGGCCAAAATATAGGGCTTGGGGTCCACAGTGTAACAACACCCCAACCCACACTTCATCTTCAGCTGGATCCCTTCTCATCCCATAAGCGCTTCAACAGCAGCAGGTCCGCCCACTCCTCGTTGAAAAACTTGAAGAGTTCCCTGTTTCCTTCCACAGACTCCTTCCCAGCCGAGGCTTTCTCATTCAACAGACAGAGGGTAGTGGAGGTGGCGTGCATGACTTTGAGAGTGAACTTGCTAACATCCGTCAGCCTCCTGTTTGTGTTGGCCAAGTCCTCATTCAGTTTGGCCACTGAATTCTCTAGATTAACAATATGAAACTTAATTTTTCCAACAAGGCCAGTGCCCACAACAGATTTAGGGTTCTCTGTCCTGTTATCTGAGCCAGAAACACCCATACCCACATCAGCCACATTGTCTAGTTTATCAATTTTCCCCTCTTCATGGTCTGTATTAGTCTGGTTGACATCCCTACTAGGGGACTCAACCGAAACATCCTCTTTATCGAACAACTCCTTCATAGCCCATTTCCCTTTCTCTTTGGCAAGTCGAGAAGACCGGTGGGTACTGGTGGGTTGAGGGTCAGCATTCTGGGGGCAGTCCAAGTTGATGTAGATCTTTTTGCACTTTTTGGCAGGTTGAGGAGAGTCATGCTTCCTGCTCGCACAGGGTGTAGGGGTAGGGTAGATTCTAGAGGAATTAGGGCTAGCAACAAGGGTAGAGCCACCAATAGAGCCACAAGGCGAGGGAATGCCTTAGTTGAGGGAGACCAAGGGTGAAAATTTTTTCTAAGCAAGTTGGGTGATTTCCATAATGGGCGGAGGGAAGAGAGCCTCATGGAAGTGGTAAATCCTGAAGATAAGCCCCTGGTAAAGGAAAATTGGTTTTTTACCCAGAGAGATAGCCTCATTCACGACGACCACTGTATTCTCTAAAGAGTAAAAAGGCATGGAAATTAACAGTTTATGCCTAAGATGATTAAGAAAAGGAAGGTGGTAATTATAGAATGTACCAAACCAACCCTCCAAGGTGAAATATTTCATGGCGAGCTTGCACATCTTCGGCCAGAATTCAAGAAGATCGACCGTGCTATAACCACCATTCTTAGACACAAGTTTGTCATCATTGGCAAAGAACTGGTTGAACTCTTTTTTGGCCTGGGTTTTGCTGGTTTTCTTCCACTTTTTTCCTATGGTTGCCATACTCGTGGCTTTACAAATCACCTCCTCGTTAATCTCAAATGTGATACCATTAATGGTGACTCTTCTCTCGCTCCAGCTTTTGGCGAATTGACGAGAAATCATCTCATCGTGCCTAGCCAAACATTTCATGAAGGGAAAAAGCCCACCTTCTTTACAAAAATACATCACCATTGAGTCTAAGGAGAACTCTTCCTAAATCTTGTCAGATTCAATCCTATGGCGATCCCCTCCCATATTTACAGAGTAGTTCGGAGCGGCCTTCACCCAAGACTTCCACACCTAGTATGAGCTGAAACCCTTCTCAGCATAATACCATAAAAAACCAGAGCACAAAAAGAAAGCAGAGCCATTACGTGAAGTGGTAAAAATGGGGTAATAACCAGGCCTTAAGCATCTGTCATTTTGCGTACGAAACCTGCTAAAATAATTGCTTTTAGGCACAAAAATCACCGCCAAGGCCACCACCGGGGTTAACACGTGGGAGTGGCATTATAACCCATAATTATAATCAAAACAATCTCCATCATATCTCTTATTAATCACCTTAAATCTTAGATGAATCCGATGCCATAAAAAGACATAATGATACTTTATGAAGGGAGTGGCGCAAGAAATCCACCTCCTCCACAAAAAATAATTGAGGATCCTACACTCGGTGGCCACATGGCCTTTCCAAATGCGATAACCAGCCAAGATAAAATTGATATTGCTATGGGGTCCGCCTTTTAGTGCCCAAATAAGACTTTGATTTTTAAACATTTTGGTTGTTGTTGTTGCTTCTGCTCATTTCCCGCCCAAGTAGGTCCTGAGTATTTTTGGGCAGCTGATTAGCAGCACACCAACAACGTAAGCTAACCATCTGCAACCCCTCGGCCGCCATGGAATCAATGACATAATTCCCTTCCTTGTAAATGTGCTTTATGGTGGACTCAATAAAGCAAACAAGCAACCCATTAATATCTGACAAGATAGGGTGGACTCGCCATTTGGCCAAGGAGCAACCACTAGCTGCATCGATAATAACCTTGGAATCCCCCTCGATCTCAATCTTGGAGAAATCATAGTTAAGGGAGAAATTTAATCCCCATAGGAGCGCCATAGCCTCCACCTGGTTAACCGAGTGGTCAACGAGGGGGCCAACATAAGCTGCCACCAATCTCCCCCATTGATCTCTTATAATTCCCCCTCCTACTTGTCTGCCACCCCAGGCAGCCCCATCAAAGTTGAGTTTGTACTAGTTTGCCTGAGGGGGGACCCAAACAGTCGCCTTTCTGGCTCTGAGTTTAGATTTGTCAAATCTGTCAAACCCCTTGCCAAGAACCCAAACCTTAGAAATCTTCCAATCAAAGTCAGTGGGAGGGGAAATAGGGCTTTTCCAGCTTCCCACCAATAGGTTTTGATGTAAAAGTTTAAAGCCAGTATAAAAAACATCCTTAGAAGTGAGTTCAGTATCTTTGAAAATCCTACTGTTGCATTCCTTCCAGATTACCCAGTAGAAAATTAGGGGGATTTGGTTCCAAAGGAGTTTGATCAGCGGGTGCTGTGAGGGCGAGTGCCATTCAAGGAGAATGTCCTAGATGTTATAGTTAGAAAGCCATGGGAGGTTGAGTCTCGAGAGTATCTCCTGCCAAATCCTGATAGCAAATTCACAATGGAGCATGATATGATTGTTATTTTGGTTGTTCTGTTAGAGATAATATTTCAGTTTTTGGATCGATGAGGATCGGTTATGCAATATTCTTTATTACTAACTTGGTAGTGAGTTTAGGGCATGGATGTGTGTCCTCATCTTAAGTAGTTCATGACTTGGATGCTGACAATCTATTTTTCTTTTATGACATGTGTTGGTGATTAGTGTTCTTGATGAACAGTACAGAGATGAGTTTTATTTATGAGACATAGTTGTTCTTGTTGAGGTCATGGTATTTCATGTTGCTTGCTGATGTTTCTAGATTGTGTGATATTCGTGTTGCTGGATTGCATTAGATAATGTGATCAGGTTTGAATATTTTTCATGTAAGGTGTTGTTGTTCTTATTATTCTTGGCCGACTTAGTGGTGTAGCATGTTATGATGAATCGTGGCATGATTTACAGATCTGGAGTGTGTTCGAGGATGTTTTTATGGATCATTTCTATGTCTTAGCCAAAATTCAATGGATCACATTATGTATTGAGTTGCATTGAATTAATATCTTTTAATTAGGTCCCTAGATGACCTACATAGGATGAATGGATGAAACGTATATAAATATGTAATAATTTGTAATTGTGAATGTATGAGAGAGTGGAAGAGAGTGTATGAGATGCTAAAGAGAAGAGGTATGAGTGGAATATGCAATTAGGGAAAAGATCTGATGCACTTGATTGGAACTATATTGGTATATTAAAAATGTTGTTTGACAGTTCATGAGTTTGGACAATATGTCCTTTATGATTTGAGATCAGATACTTCTTTAAGGTAGTGAGCCTTCCTTGGGATTGATATCCTTTTTTTATTTGAGCAGTGAGCTCTAGGAAGTGTGTCTGAATGCATGTGCATTATTTTTTTTAATGCTCCTAATAGGGTATAGTGCTTTTGATAGAGTACATTCATCTTGTGAGTTTGATCCCCACTATGGTGTTTCCCTTAACCGGGTTTCCACATTTAAAATATTGGTGTTATGTGTTTCAATTACTATGACATGTTCCTGAATTCATGTTTATCTTCTGGATCTAAGATTAGGTTGGTAATTTGGTTAAAGGTCTTAAGTTTTTGGACTCAACTGATTCACCCCCCTCTCATTTGTGTGTGGTGCATTTATTCTAACAATTGGTGTCAAAGCTAGTGTCATCTTTTTGAAGCTTAACCACTTGAGGAGATCCAGGATGTTGAACTTTAAGAAGGAGAGTCCAATATTTAATGGAAATAACTATACTATATGGAAGGACCAAATGATTAGACACTTGAGATGTATTAGTTAACATCATTGGATAGTTACAAAGAGGGATTACAAGCCTCCTGCTAATCTTCTACTGTCACTGCTGATGAGAAGAAGGAATTCAAGTAGAATATGAGAGAAAAATAAGCCTTGCAGAGTGCCCTATCAGATGATGAATACACAAATATTATAGGATTAGAGACTGCACATGAGGTATGGAAAAATTGGAGACATTTTATGAAGGAGATGAATTAGTGAACAAGCCAAGCTACAAAGTCTGAAAGGAAAATATAAATCATTGAAGATGAGAGAAGATGAGAAAATTACTGCCTTTGTGAGTAAGATCACCAACCTTGATTGTACAATAAGATGCATTGGTGGAACCTTGGATGAGAATGAAATTGTTTCTAAGATCATGAGATCCTTACCTGTTGTTTATAATCACAAAGTTGCATCTATTGAAGAAATCAGAATCGTGGTACCTGTGACAAGAGATTCATTGATTGGTAAGTTATCTACCTTTGAAATAAGAGAATTTGGTGATAATATTCATAAAGTTGAATCTGCATTTAAAGCTACTATTTCTAAGGATAATCAAAGATATAATTCTAGAAATAGTTCATCTAACTATGAATCTAGATATGATAAATAATGGGAAGAGATTGAATACAAACAAGAAAGGAAGCTTGATGAGCTTGAAGCCCTAATTGAAAAGAGATTACCTAAGGGATCTGCTAAGTATCAAGGAAAGTTTCCTTTGAAATTTTTTGCATGTAATAAGATTTGTCATATTTCTTTGAGATGTCTAGATAGAGAACATAAGTACAAGCCTAAGAAATTCAAGTCTAAATATCATAAGAAGTGTTATTATGCTACTAATTAAGGTGTGACTGATGATGAATCTTAAAAGAGCGAAGATGAGATTGTATTTATTTCTATCAAAGATGGAGATCCTAACTTTGTGAAGGAAGAAAAAGCCTTGGCTTCACATGTGGATAAGAAGGATGAATGAGTTATTGATAGTAAATGTTCACAACATATGACTGAAGACAAAATCAAATTTGTGAAATTAGAAAGGTATGAAGGTGGTGTTGTCAGATTTGGTGATGATACTCCTTGTATTATCAAAGGAAAATGATCTATTACTCCTTATGGTAATAATAATGCTGATGACATTGTATATGTTAGAATGATTCAAAATAACTGAGAAGGGGGGGGGGGGGTTAAATCAGTTATCCTAGGTCTAGATGTACCAATTGAGCTAGTTGATAAAGGTTATAACTTATAATTGAAGGATGGAATGTGCAAGCTTATTGGAAGCTTTGGAATTGAGATTTCTATAGGAAGAAAGACTAAAGGTAATGTATTTCATTTGAATAATTTTGGGATTAGATGCTTGATTGCTAAGATTGATGATAGTTGGTTATGACATAAGAGATTTTGTCATGTAAACTTTGATAACATTGTGAAGATTAACTTACTACAAGAGCAGTTAGAGATCTTTCTAAATTGATGAAGCCTACTAATGCGATGTGTAAGGAATTTTAGTTGGGTAAATTGACTAAATTGACTTTAAAGAGAAAGAATTATTCTTCAAGTAGAATTCTAGATTTGGTACATACTCATGTATGTGGACCTGCAAAAACAAGAAGCTATTATGGGGATAGGTATTTCATTCTATTCATTGATGATTATTCTAGAATGATGTAGCTTACATTTTTTAAAGAGAAGTCTGAAGTTTTAATAAATTTAAGATTTTCAAAGCTATGGTTGAGATTGAAACATGATTGAATTTGAAATGTGTGAGATCGGATAAAGGTGGTGAGTTTACTTCTACCAAGTTTAACACTTTTTGTGAAGAGCATAAAATAAAGAGAAATGTTTTCTTCATGAACTCCACAACAAAAAGGCACCGCAGAGAGAAGAAATATAACTATTCTAGACACTGCTAGAACCATGATGATTGAAGGAAATGTTTTGTAGATCTATTGGAGAGAAGCTATTAGTACTACAGTATATACATTGAACTGAGTGCAAATTAACCAGGGAACTGATAGGACACCTTAGGAACTTTGGTATGGTCATGTTCTTATAGTGAATTTTTTTAGAATTTTGGGAAGTTGTTAAGCGTCATTTTTACAAAAGTCAACAACTAGGATTTTGAGATTCGATTTCCTCTCTTGAAAGAATAATGAAGTTATTCCCAAGGTTCTCCAAGGTCGGGTCACAACTTGCTTGGTTACTTAGTTGAAGATAAATGTGAATGTTCATGAGGAGGCCTTGGCTGGTACATTCAAGACATCAAATTGCAAAACAAATTTAGTTATTCCTTTGGTATTTTCTGATTTATCAAAGGTTTTCTTTTTAATCAAAGATGAAATTTTGTATTTTTTGAGATGATTACTTTCAAATTTAGGACATAATTCAAATGAGAAAGGTAACAAGAAATAAAATAAACTTGCTGAAATGAAATCCTACGGACATAAAATGCTATGAACCCTTCCTTGCGAATTGAATGACGAAGAGATTTGGAACAAACCCACAGAGTATAAATCAAACAAATTCACAATTCTATACCCAGTAGATGCAATCGTTTGGAGAGAAAACAAATTCACCAGTGGGAGATTTTCAAAATCTATAAAATCGCAAAGTTACCAAGATGTGCGCACCCACAAGATGAATTTATTGTTAATCCCAATAGATGATCCCTTCCACGCATTCGTCACAACAAGGTAGGTAAACAACAACAAAATCCAACTAATATAAATATAGATTCGAAACACAATAAAATACTTGGCTCTTTGAAAGCAATGAACGAGTATGCACACATTCACCAATTTCGCATAGGTAGCAGAAATTAACACACCAGGAATGAAGCACCAAATGTAGATCTTTATTTCATTAAGAATCCGACCCTATTATTGATTTTGATTACAATATATAGAGTTCTGTTCTACAAACTCTGAATGCCAAAATTAGGGCATCAAAGAGTCTAAATTAATGAAATTAAACTAAAACTAGAAGTTTGCTGAAAGGAAACTACTGCTAACTGATACAAAGAAACTTAAATGGATTTTTAATCCATTTACAATCAATTTTTCCATGCAAGAAGGATCAAACTCGTCAAGAAAAGAGAGAGAAGGAAGATAGGGTTTCTCTGCATGCAACTGAAGTCTTCTTCTTGATATTTGAGTTTTTCCTTGGATTCTTCACCTGAGGTTCTCTCTGTGGTGGGAACAGGTAGAGGACCCTTAGTCCTTAAAAAATGAACTCCATTTGGGCACCCATATGATCTGGAGTTCAAACTCCATGCAAAAAAGTGATCTTGCTGGAAGCACCTAGATTTTTGGACCCCAACCTCTGCTCCAAAGTTTTTTATGTGCCCCAAAATGATAAGTGTCAAAATTTAACTCTAGACGGTGCAAAGTTTCGGCCCTTTCAAAGGCCGAAAGGCCAAAAAGGTTGAAAGGCCAAAATGTTTCGAAGGCTAAAATCTCGAAAAGTAGGAGGCTGAAAGGTCAAAAACTGCATAGGCTGATGGGGCCGAAAGGCCGAACTTTAGCCTTTATAGAAAATGACCAAGTGTGGAAAACTGTCTTCTTAAAAAATGCTTAAGATATTTGAGGAGTCAAAGTGGAAAGACTCTGGGATGTGCAACTCAGAGCCTTTGTATAATTTCCTTCACTTCCTCGTAATTAATTTCTTCCCTCTTTGCCTTATGGATCCTTTGTTCTTGTCTCTCCCTTAATATGGTCAATTCAGAAGCAAAGCACTTGATCTCCTCTTCCTGTTCTGACATTACTTGTATGTCTCCCCTGGAATGGAACAAGTGTTGTAGGGCCTCTTTGGTGCTTACCCTGGTGAGGCTATCCTTGAACTGTAGAACCACCTCTTTTGATGGATGCAAGATATGTTTATCTTGGTCCTAGTATAAATCAAGGCCGATCCCTATGAAGAAACCATCTATCTCCTCGACCCACTCCAAGACCTCTTTTTTTTTTTCCAATATGTTGGCTTGACATTTTTCATAGAACTTAATTATTTTATATATGTGCTTGATCCAGGTCTCAAAGTTTTCTAGCTCTTCGCCCTCATATATCTTCACTACGATCTAGAAGCACTATTTCTTGATTATTCTTAGGCCTTGGAGGGTAGTTTTCCATTTGTTTATCTCAGACTCTAAACTGCCTTCATTCTCCATCAAGTCTATCAACTTGGTTACTTCAATCAAAATGATCATGTAAGGTCTAAACACTAGTTTGATGGCCCCTTCTCTGTATTGTTCAAAGTCATTCTTCCAGTCCGCACTCGCTTGGACAAAGGAAGGCGTCAAACTTGCCGTAAGTCTGGCGTGGCCCACTTTTCTAATACAACCTATAATGAGGCCTCCAGGAAATTTGGATCAATGAGACCCACCATTTTATGAATGAACTTCTTCAAAGCCTCATTCTTCTTTGTTAGGGACTTTATAGTTTCCTTGTCCTTGCTCATGAATCCTAGAGCATGCTTAAGCCCTAAAGTTGCCAAGGTCTTGATCCCTTCCATAATAGATTTACCCAAGTCTACTTCTTCAAATGTGTAATCTTGTGGGGTGGCTAGTGTTTGAGAAGTGCTAGCAGAGGGAATTTCTACCTGTGCCTTCTAGTGACCCCTAGTGTCTTGGGTGACATAGGATATGGTCCTAGCCAGTATGCTGACCTCTATTTGGTGGAAGGCTTGCCCCAAAGATGCCATACTTGTTTCTTCCCCTTCTTCCTTGTCAGTGTAAGTCCTCTTCTGGGTTTGAATCTCTATAGTAAACCAAGTAGGTTTACTAAAGGAAGTGACCGATTCATATGGGGCAATGTGTAGGATCGATGCCAAGTTTTATGACCCCAGGGTCAATTGTTCTTTTGATTCCTTATCATGTTCACCATCTCCCTCATTCACCTCTTCTCCTTGAAGGCTCTCTCCTTATCCCCTTCCTTCTCCTCCCATCTCTTCCTCTGCTGCCTTATCTTTCCCATCCTTTCCTTGGGCTTCATCTTCCGAAGAACTAATCAATACTTCTGCATTGAGGCCCATCATGGCCTCTAGTGTGGTTTTGAAAGGAGTTATGACCTCTTTTCTTATTGACCCTAGAGGAGTCAGGATGAATCACGATAGAGGAATTGATGGTGGCGGGGTAGGTGTTGGCATTGTGAGTGGCAGAGTAGGAGTGGGAAGAGTGGAAGTTGAAGGAGGCGGAGTCGGTGTTGGAGTTGGGAGAGAAGGAGGTGGAGTAGGAACTGGGTGCGTCTGAGAGGTTGGTGGTACAAGAATGTGAGGTGGGGGAGTGGAAGTGGAACTTTCTCTGATAGATCTATCCCCTATTGTGTCCTGAGCTTTTGTGGCATCTTAAATTTTAGGCCCTTGGCCTGTGTTGGAGCTTGGCCCTGCGACTAACATGTTTAATGTTGGATTGGTGAACTGAGCTAGAGGTGGAGTGAGGATCACATCTGGATGGATAAGTATTGGATTCCCCATGCCAAATCCTATTGTTGAATCAGGCGTGTCCTTTCCCTGGTCTGCGAAGCCTTCTAGGCCCTCAAAATTAGATATTTTGAATTCATTTGAGCCTAAGCCATCCAGAGGATTGTCTTGTTCTTTGGGGTCTTCCATGTGTTTCTGAGAAGTTTCCTTTTCCTTCCTCTTCTGAGATCTTGTCCTTTTGACTAGAGGTACATCTTATTCTTCTTATGTCTCTTCTTGTACGGTTTCTAATTGTGGAGACACAAAAGTTCTCCTCCTTTTATACATTTTCTTTCCCTTTTCGGTGGTAGGAGGATATTGGCCAGAGGTGGATGGCCCTTCATCTTGTGGGGCCTATGATGATCCCACTGGAGGATCTATTTGTCTAGTCATCTTGGTATTAGGAGTCTTGTGCCTTGGATTAGGCCCATATTCTACCGCATGTTCATGGCCATAAACTGTGCTTGGCTTCTATGGTGGCACCTTCTTATACTGGGGCACTGTAGAATTCTCCCCACATTTCTTATCCACCTTCTTGGGTGGATCCATCAATGTCTTCACCGAGATTGGATCCATCTTATAAGGCCTTTTGATCCATGTTTTGGTTGTTTAGAGCACATGCCTTGCTTGGAATTCAATGTCATCATTCTCATCCTTATCAATTTTGGCATTCATAATGGGCCTATTGTATATTTTGTCTGTAGTGTAAATGGCCTCCATCACCCTATCTGAATCATTTTCCAAAACCTATGGGGGAATGGGGGTCTTCAAAGTTTCCTGTGAAAGGGATAGGGACATCCTGTAGTAGTCCCTGATTCTAACCTCATGATCATCTACACAGTTTATCCAGTGATCTTCAAGATGTGGTTCGTGAATATATAGAATTTTCCAATAATGTGGCAGTATGTACCTATTGGGTCAAACTTGGGCCAGACTATTTTTTAGAGTTGAAGTGGGGAATCATCCCACTCGAGGGCCAATGATTCACAGACCTTCATATATTGTAGAGTGTATGGGCCCAGAGAAATAGGCAAATCCTAGTAGTGCTTCTTCTTATGTTTTATATGCTCATAGGCATCTGCTAGCTACCTGGCCATTTCTAAAGTGATTACCCAATCAGATGGTTACCTGGGTAACTTCTTCATCTTCAAAGTAGACCCAGCCACCCAGATATATGTGAATGTTCTAAACTATATGTAATAGGCTCCATTAGCCCTCACCTTGGCATCTGATTCCTCTGACATCCTCTTTGCAAAGTCTCCTTCAATAGATCAAATGATCATGAAGATGAAAGCATCATTTACTATTTTGTAATTTGGGCTATCCTCTGGCATTTTTTCCTTCCTGACCAGCTGTGGGTATACAACATGGGGCCATGCATTCTGATCATTTATGTTCCCTCTTTTGGTAAGTCCTAGATAATCTTCCCGTGCGACTAATAAGTACACTATGTATGTACTCATATAGAATTTTGGGTTATGTTTCACCGAAGTTATCTTCTCATCCAATATGTCACTGATAATAATTCCCCAATTGAACCTAGACTTGCGGCCTTTGATCTTCTCTATTAGGAGGATCATTCAATCCTCAAGTTGGATGGACTGGGGTAGTCCATACACTCTACTCAGTAATGTCACCACTGCCTGAATGTCATCCTTCATATATATCCCCTCTTGAGATCTATTTTATCCAATTTGTTTTTTGCAAGAGTTTTCTTGAGGTAGTTGTCATCAAACAATCTCACATGCCTCTTCACCTTTGTTTCAGAACCACCTGAGGCCTTTTTCAATGAAGAAGTCATAGAACTTGTCTATGCCCTTGTGGAGGTCGAAGACCTCTTCTATGATGTCTAGTCTTATTTCCAACACCGCCTGTCCCTCTGTGTTTTGGACCACTCTTTCATCTGGAATGTAATGGTTTGAAAGTGTTATGATTATCTTAGATGATGAGATAGCCACTGGGTGGGCTGCTGCGAGAACTCATCCCAGTCCACATTCCCGATGTCGGTGTCTGTGATTTCTAGGTGTTTATTTCTGATCTTTGAAGGGGGATTCCCCTTATATAAGTACTTCATTTGAGACGTTGTTCGTTGCTCTAACATTCCTGCAAGAAAAGTGTAGGTATCAGTGTTTTATTGAAAAGGGAAATTATAAAAACATGAAAAAATTAATTAATATAGGAAAAAAGAAACAAAAAAGCTCTTCAAGTAGCTAGAAATGTAGATTTCACACTTTCGACCATTTTAGGATTTCAGACGCCAAAAATGGGTTAGGGTATGAAAGGATCAAAAGTGCTAAAAGAACGAGTGATCAGGAATATAACCTTTCAGACTTTCAGGGTACGAAAGTCTGAACAGAACCTCAGAATCTGAAAGTCCAAAATATGTAGATAGAAGACAACGTCTTTGGTGATTCAGACTTGTCAGCATTTTGGACATCTCGGAGGTCTGAAATGAAGAAAAGGATGAAGGCACGAGGAACACTTGGGCAGAAAGGAAACCCGACCCGGTTCTCAACCTTTTAGAGGCCGAAATCCTGTGACAAAGGTCGCGGTAGAAAACATAAAACCCAAGGGGCAAACTAAATGGAAGACAAGGGCTAACAAGACAAGAAGGGGCCTCCCCTACAAGCCCAAGGGCATAAAAAACCTAAGGACTAAGGGGAGGTGCACTGGACTAAACAAACACCAAAAATACAAAACCCTAAACCTAATAGTAAAGAAAGACAACCAAAGCAGCGAGAAAACCTACCTCTCAAGAGCTAGGAGTGGAGGACGAAGCCAAGAGAGGTTGAAGACATAAAGCAAGAAGCCACAAGGAGCGGGAATGACAGAATGAAAAAGAGCGGGGAGCACTAAAGATGCAGGAGAAAAAATGCAAAGTGAAGTTCATTTTAGGGCCTAAGCCTTTATATAACCTGAGGATGACATAATCACCTTTCGGTGTCTCGCGGTTTGAAAACACCGAAAGGTCTGAAGATTTGGTCCTTCAGAATTTTTGGTGTTTTTGGAGGCCAAAAACACGAAGGGGCCAGGCTTCGGCCTTTAGGCCATTTCAGACTTTCAGAGGACTCTAGGTCCTCCAAAACGCTAAAAGGGCTGAAAAATGCTTGGATTGGATCAACATGCCCTTTCAGAGACCCACTTGTGAGAAACCAAAACATGGGGGGACTCAAGAAAACCAAAAGACACAAAAGGAAGGGGGGTTCCCATGGTCAGAGGACCAAAATGGTGTGTGTGTTGTGGACCCACAACAAATAGCCCCGAGAAAAGGAGGAATGACCAAGGCATTTCTTCATCATCAAGACCCTTCTGGGTTATAACTTTGTAGTGGAATAAAAACCAAGAGATGTATGTGTTGACAATCTTTCAATGACTTTCAATTCTGAAGCTTCTGTTGGTCTCCTTAGTGTGTGTTCATGTGTATTCTTTCCTTGACCTTTGATTGCGGTAATCTAAATGTTCATCAGCTGCTCCCAAACTTTTCCATGTAGATCAGGGCTTCCCGAAAAGAGCTTTGCTGCCAGTCAGGCATCCATAGCTCCGACAAATTTTTACCCGAATCCCAAGTATAACCTTGCTCTACTGCTAGCCAGGCATTCATAGCCCACATAGAGGTTTTCATAGTCACCCTAGTCTGTCTTGTTTGCTAAGCTTTAGCTTTTGCTTGAGAGTTCTGTCCTTTGGACAATTGCTTTTATTTTTTCTGGGTTCATGAAACGTGTCAGGCTTTGGATCACTAGTAAATTTTGGCCATATTTTTGACGCGATTTGGTCAATTTTTTGATGTCGGTTGGTCAGCCAAATGACCACTCGTGTCCTCAGAGTTTTTTGTTGATTATGCGACCCAAAAATGTTGTGTTGAATTATCAACCGTAATAGTGGTCGAATGATCGACTGTATAATGCATTGAGACTGTGAACATTCTGGTCGATACAGTCTGTTGATCATTGTCAGCATCATCAAAATATTTAATTCAGTAGGCGTTGAGACTGTTGCATTCTGTTCAAAATAGTTCATTGATCATTGTCATCGTCATCAAAATATCGACTTCATAATGAGATAACTGCTCTAGATTCACTACAATAATGACTCTATGGCACTAGCTATAAGTTATGGAAAATAATAACTAACAACAATGTGAATACATGATGTATTAGTTGGAGATTGATCTTGATAATTTCTTATCTTGAAGTCTAGACAGTAGATTTAATACATGTATTGATTTCACGTAAGGACTTATCAGGAAGCTCTCAAGGCATCAATAAAATTCTATATAGGTACAAAGATAGTTACATATCTCCTGGAATTTATGATAAAGGCCCTCGATGAAATGAATAGGGTATGTCAGGAGCAATATGAAGAGAATGTGGTA